>VZRS01007981.1:450371-499255 GCA_013398055.1 Ifrita kowaldi
CCCGGTCGGGAAGTGTGGGGCGCCGGTGTGGGAGCCAGGGAGAGGCAGCCGAGGAGCCGCTCTCTTCTTGGGAAGGGCTGCAGTCGTGATTCGCCTGCTTTCAGCATCCGGGGGGTTGATGAAGTGTCTCAAACTAAATGCCATCAGCTACTCTCTTCAAAGCCTCACGGCGAGGGCGAAAAAAGGCTTCTGGCTTCGGGTGATTTGTATTCCATACCTGGCTGCTCTTAGAGATCAACTATCGTACTTATGCGGGTTTGCCTAGCCCTGGTGTTAAAGCAAGAACATTTGTGATTGACCTAGTAAAAAGAACACAAAAGTAATTCAAAGAAATAAAAGTGGTTTAGTTTGTATTGTGGGCTTTGTTGTTCTGGTTTGGAATGGGCGAAATTCACTTTTCCACGTTATTTAGTAACCTGTATTTGAAAAGTATCAGTACATGGCTGCTTACGGGTCTGATTTGTCTGTATGTAATTAGTACGGCTGGTTCTTCTACAGGCTTGTCTGCCCAAAATTGTGGACAGGGAACGGAGCGCTTCTGGCTGTGATCCAAGCTACCAAAGTGCAAAGCAGCTCCAGCCCAGCACTGGGGCCACTCAGTGCAGTGCTGTGCGGGAGCCAGCAAGCCCTGTGTAGGGTCCGGGGCAGTAAATCACTTCAACATAACTACTTAGTTTCCTGGTCAGAACCGATGAGTTGTTTGACTGCTCAGCTCTCACACAACACAACTCAGTAATCGTGTTTTTGGCTTTTTTTATGTTTTAGATCAGGGACTTTGTATCATTTAGTGTCTTCACAAAGATTTCTGACCCATTTTTCACAAAGCATCTTTTCTGCAATTTTGAAACACAGACATAAGATAAAGGACAATATTTGTTGTCCTTTAGAGTCCTATGGACTTATCCATATTTATTAAAAAAGAAAATTGCCAGAGCTGCAAGTATAACAGTAGATAACGATATGACCCTATTCCTAGCTCTTCAGGAAATTGGTTTCCAACACGGTCTCATATTTTCTAAAATGACATCTTATATAACTTAAAGTGTTTCAGGAGAGAACTGAAGGCTTAAACCTGCCATGGTACAAAAACATCTGAATGATGGTGTAGACTTGAAATAAATGCTAGTCGCGCTTGATCAAAGTGGTTTAGAGCACACTTGAGATTTCTTGGTTTGTTTTTCGCTCAAACTTTTCATTTCTTACAACATCTTTCGTTCTTTTTCAGGTAATTTGCTTTTCTTTTACTTTTTAATAGCCAGATTCTAAGCCTTGGCAACAACTGCTTTCTTTTACACCTTGATGGAGTACTGAGGGCAAGTATGGTTGCAGCCTCCCTAAGGCTCTACAGTGATACAGGAAACTTCTGGATCAAGAGCTGAAGCATCCACCAGACAAAGTGTCAGTAATACCAGAGAGAAGTGCATTCCTTTTCCCTCTTCCCCCTGTATTCCCACTTATTGGCTATTTTATTAATATTGCCATAGTGTAAATTAACTGTCATCAACATCTACAGATACAAATCTATGATTCATGTTAGAAATGCACTAGAAGGACATGAACACTTGGATGCTCATGTGGTTTATCATTTGGCAATTTGTGTCACTTAATTTCAAAGACGGCTGCTTGTCGTCTTCAACACAATAACAGACCACACATTCCAGGAATTACATTTTCTGATTCAAAGCAGTGTTACTAACAGAGGTTAATGATTAATTTTGAAGATTGTAACTTTTTTTGAAAAAGAAGAAAAATTGAGTTTAAAAGTGGCAAAAATAGTTTAAAAATAATTTCTTACACTTACTGGACAAATCAAGTGAACTTTGCAATGCCTTTCTGCAGACTGAAGTCCTGTTCCCAATCTACCACTTTCTTTTACTGCTTTCATTTTGTTTTCACTCGAGAAGCAGCATTAGTGGGTGGTGCTAGTGACAGCACTGTCTAGTTCTCCCAATTCTCTTCCTCAGGTGCTTCCAATTTAAGCACGGAAACCACTGGTCTGCTTCTGGGATCCTGTGCTAGGCAAACAGAAAGCATGTTGTGATGCTTTTAATATAACACAGTTGAAAAGCTCTAGCATGCTGCAGACTAATGTCTTTGAAGGCACCTTGAGGAGATCTTCAAACATCATAGCCTGGAGCTTAATTGTGCTTTTTAATTATGTTAAGACAATTTGAATGAGCCAGTGTGATAGATTGCAACCACACCTTTGGCATGCCAACACATACCTCTGAGGGAGCACACTGTGCAATGCACAGCAGTAGAATATTTTGCATATGATCATCTTCAGCCCATGAAAGCGGTAGCCCATCACCCCAGAAAGAACGTCCCTTGTGGCTGCAGGAGGTGAGGACCACCCACTGGCCATGGCAGTCTCGTGTTACCACTTGAGTTACCACTGCTCAGCTCTGCTATTGAACCTGAAAAGCATTTGAAGTATGGAGGACAAGAGTAATGCCTACTGGACTATATTTCTAACTTCATAACTTAGTCAGTGGTCAAGGGGAAGGAAGTGATTCATATCCTCATAGCATTATGAACATGTCAATCTGGTCCTCCTTGTATTGTTTCCAGACTTCACTCAAGGAGGTGATGCCTGCTCCTCTGTCCATGGTCTCCCATGAGCTTGGGTTCTGTGACTGGTGACAGGCTCCTACACAGAATGTAAGCCAGTTTTCCCTCATCTAATTCTTCACTTTTTTTGTTCCTATCTGAATTTGCTTTTGTGGGAGACGACATTACTACCCAGCACAGTGCTGTGCCAAAGTTCTCAGACAAAAGTGCTGTTCCCCACACTCTGCCATTCTGACAAGGATGGTTGTTTTGTGCCTTTACGTGTAGCTAGGCCTCACCATGCATGCTGACCTCTTAGCTTTGATGAGAATTATATGGAACGTACTAATGAGTGTACTGAGCATATCTTATGCTACCTGTGCCATGGCTTGTTTGAAGAAGCTGTCAGTCAGCCTCAGTTTGATGGAGCAGCTGGCACCTTCTAGCTAAGATGTGAGCGTTCCCTGGTCTGTTTAATGCAAAATGAGATGGGTAACACTTAAACAGTTTAAATTATGCTTTTGTAACCTGGTCATTTTGACCAGCATAAGGTCAGCAGTGAAGACAGAAGCCTTTTCCACATGAAGAAACCTTCCTCAGGAAGCAGGTTATATAGTTGTTCCATATGTGCTGATGAGGCACATGCAGCAAAGCAGATGCCATCTAACCAGTCAAAACGGGTTTGAACTTGTGAGCTGTGAAGAGGAGCTTAGCAGTTTCTCTCCACAACGAGCAGTTGGTCTAGGAAGCACAAACTGCAGGGAGAACAAGGAAATACTAGTAAAGGCCAGCTGCTGGATCAGAGGGCTTTTTAGTCAATTTTGATAATGAGCACTTTTCCACACATGCTTATAATGAATAAAACATAGGAATTATCTAACTTAATAACACTTTGAGGATGAATTCCAAGGGGTAATTGGTCTTTATCCTCCCACAGAGAGCATCCCAAATATCCAGGGGTGAGAGGAAGCACTGCCTCCATTGCTTCCTTATCTCCCAGCTGCAGTCTGGAAAGCAGAGCTGAGTGGGCTAAGTGTCAGAGTGCTCCCTTTCTCTCTCCTCCAGGTGAGATTAAAGTTATAGCAGTGTGGGAGGGGAAAGCACATCAATCATCTTTCCAGATGAAATTTAGAAATCCACTTTAAGATTGAGCTTTTCCGTCAATTGCCTCTAGTTTCCTCTAAAATTTGACAAAGTCATTTTTCTTTTTTTTTTCAGTGGGGATGTTTTGCAGGCAGCTTGTGAAATCAGTGATTTTAAAGTCGGGTAAAATTTTTAGGCTTTTGGGAAATGTCAAAAGATGGGAGACAAGCATTGCATGAAATGTCTAATCCCGATTATTAGTGGTTATTAACTCCAAGGTACATTACTTCTTTATAAAAACAATCAATCTTTTATGTTTTCTTCATGCCCTATAGTAAAATATTTCTCTTTATGAAGACATTACATTACTTTTTTTTTTTTTTACATAGAGAGCATTTTATGTGACTATACAGTGACTATATTTGTCATTTTGTGAATTTACTAGTTTCACAGTGGGATTGCAACAGTTATTACAGAAACTATGAAGAAGAGGTGTTATAAAAGTAATGGATAGACATATCTGAAGGACTAAAGCTAGTGTCTCTTTTTATCTGAATGTTTATCCAGAGTAATGATATAATAATAATATATATATTCAATGTATATAATATCTATGCCCGCACAGCCAGAGGGTGATTTCAAGCAATCTCTCCCTTTGAGTTTACAAGGTGGTAGATGTCAAAATCTCCAGCAAGTAACAGCTGTATGGCCATGCTACCAAAGGTGGTACATCTCCAAAACACTTCTGTCCCTTGTGACTGTGGAAAATGAGGAACCTTGTTTGGATGGTCAGATGCAGATAGTCCATCATGGCTTCACCGCCTCTTTTACGGAGCTCAAAAGAATACAGTTACCTGTGCTAGCTCTCCAGGAAGTCTAAGGACCAAGTATTTTTTATCCATCCCAGCACCATCAAGAGAATTCTGTAATGAGTAGCAGTTTTTGATAATACATCTAGGCACGAAACAAATGTTTCCTCTGTAATGCTGAACACAAAGAGTGCAGAAGCTTTAATCAACCAATCAAAATTAAAGCAAGATCATTAAAGTCGGGGTCTGAAGATTATATCCCACTTTTTCACTGATGTGAAAAAGGAGTTGTAGAAAATGTGTGTCTGAGGTAGGGAAGAGCAAGGGAACAATTCTCAATCGTGTAAAAATTCACTTTTTTAATGACAATATGAGATTTTATTGGCAAGGAAAGGTATAGTGGATAATATATAATGGGTACTGCTAGAGTTAACTAAGACTTTCCATTGTAAGACCCATGCTTGGGGTTGAATATGAATATGCTGAGCTTTAAAACAGGTATGATGTACTGCAGGAGAAGATGAAGCTGCTCTGTAATAAAGCCTAGTATTTTTTTCTTTATTTAGAGCTTCCTTGGGCTGTCCTTTAATGCATATTACTGGTATATAGACTTGAGTCTAACACTGACATTGGTGTGACAGCTTTTGGAGGTGAAAAGTCTCATTAGTTTAGCTTCAGCTGTGAATTTGGCCTTATTTCAAAAGGACATCTGAAAAATACAGTTTCAGCTTGAAATGTAAGTAGGAATTAATGTGCAGTTTTGTGAAATCATACCCTAGGAATGGTAGAGTGCAGGACTCTTTTCAGACAAACACTATATAGATCTATCAATGCATTGCTATACTCTTTAAGACTCAGTGCTGCTGTAACATACCAGGCAAAATCCCCTGGGTGCTCAGTTCCTAGATGTTAAGCAAAAGTTTTGCCTTCTTTCCTTGCAGTCTGTGAAGTTCTTCTTTTGTACATGCATGTTTTTCAAAGGACTATGGCTGAGGCTAATTCATTACATCAAGGACCTTGTTCTAAACAGGAGCTAACACCAGTTTTACAAAAAGGCATGAGCAGCCTCACAATATGCAGATACAGGATAATCAACCCTCACAAAAATCTTAAACTGACCTGTAGCTAGGATTGGGAATAAGCTTTTGATGCCAAATCTTCTATCTCTTTCAAATCTGTGATCATCCTAGCACTTAGTGGTATTTTGTTGTTTTTTTAACAGTTCCTATGGGTTATAAAATAAATATGAAGGATTAAAGGTTTGAAGAAATCTCTAGCCTGCAAAATCTTTAAGAGCATTTGCCACCTAGCAACAGCCAGGAACGTGTGTTTCCTTCAAACAATCTGCAATTGTGTGATTCAGAAAAAACCTCCACAGTGTTTATAACTGCAATTGTAACTTATGTAGGAAGGAAAAATGCAGCAAAAGGCTCTGGTTACATCCCTGACAAAGGATTTCATTACCATAAGAAGTCCCTAACAGGGTGACAAATAATCAAGATTAAAAAGAATGTGTGAGACCAGCAGAAAGGGAAACAATGACGTTCCTATTATAGCTGTGGACTTTGCAATAAATGATATGTCAGCTTTTTCATTTTGAATTGTGCTGAATAACTTGGTGATTTTAATTCATCAGCAAATGAATACTTAGATTAGAGGCTATTTTCTTTTCAAATGTGCATTTGCTAACTTAGTCATGCAATAAATACCACACTCCTTGAAAAGTGTGATAATATAGATATTGTTTATAGATGTTAATGATTTAAACCACAGATACTCTATTAGTTTGCTCAGATATGTGAGGAAAGTATGGGAGCTATATGAGAGGAAGGGTAATGGCAACATGCATGAGCTGGCTGGCTATCAAAATACCATTGGTCTGCATTTTGTGATGTTAATGAGATAGTAGGGGAAAATTACACAGATGCTAATGCACATGGGTTCTATTTAGATGATTATCATGTGTAAGTCTTTGCAACATCTAAGAATATACTCTACTGAGTATCAATTATCCCAGTTGCTGTGTTTTCCTCCTTTTTTTTTTTTTTTTAATCTCCTTAAAGGAAAGAACCTAGGGATATCTAAGGATACTGCATCTTTCAGACCTCCCTGACCTCCAAGCCGCTGTCATTTGTTAAGGAATTTCACCCATGTGACATTGTTAAATTAACCTGGATCTGTTCTAAATAAAATGAGCAGCTTCTAGACTTAGGTTCATAGCATTACTTAAAATTCCTTATTAACAGGGTGCGAAACCCCACTTTGTTTCAGTTTATGTTCTTTTTAAAACATGGGTTGTAGTTCTCAGTTAACAAACCAACTTAAGCCCAACAAAGACTTTACTAATACACATTACTAACAAAATACTGCCAATGCTAAAAGATATTGTTGGTAAAGCCTTACAGGCAGCTGGTAGGATTCAATTCTGTTTCTGGCAGCAGGAGAGTACATGCTGAAGTATCAGAATTGGAGCAGAAAATTGTAAGTGCAGCTGAAATGGAAGGGGAAGTGGCGAGCTATTGCCAAGGGAGCACAAGGATTTTTGAAATAAGTACATTCAGTGAGTTTATACTAAATATTAAAAGTTCCAGAAAGTACAATGTAAATAACTGAAAATTTAGAAGCCTCTCTTTTTCAGTCATGCTCAAAGTACTAAAAGCATTTCTTAGAACCTGTCATTTTTACTGAATTGCCAGTGCAATATCAGCCATTTTTGCAAAATCATAATGTAGGCAGGCCCTAATAGGCAAAAGTTTTGAAAGCAAGATGAGGTGTTGCAGTGTAAGGAGAACATTGACAGAATGTTCTTTTGCTGTACTCACCAACAGTAGTCCTGAGTCTTCCATTGATGTTCTTTGGAGTGGTGCCACATGAGGACTGCGTGCTCAGGTATGCTCAGGACACTCTGCGTGTTCCTCTAACTGGAACAAGTTTGCAGATCACAGGTGGAAAGCCCTTCAAAGTCCAAGCTTTCTTCCTTCACAATTGGTCTATGGTCTATCCTAGCAATCATAAAGGATGGCAAAAATCCTGCTTCTCTGAAGAGAAGAGAAACCAATCTATAGGAGACAGTTTGTGTTTTCAGAGTTCCAGGATCCATGCCAGCTATTTAGCCTGCAAGTTGCTTCAGAATTCTCAAGACCTCATTTACTGTCTATACCTCTATACACCCATTTTGATTTCTTACAATACTATGTATCTTAGCATAATTAGAAAAATATCACTCTATTTTAAAACAGTGTATTTTTTGAAACTTAAAATATCACAGAGTGATATGTAATTGATAATTACATCCTGATGGAATTGCTCTCTACTCTGCCTGTTATGCTCAAATACTGGTACACATTGCATAGGGAATCTCAGCCCTTGCAGCAGAAACTGTGCAACAACTGTATTTTATCTACCTCTGTGTCCTTCTCAAAAGTTATGATCAAGGTGCCGAGGGGATGCAGCAAGTGATAATATTCTTTTAGAATATTAGATTAGAAAATTTAGATCTAGCAGAGCTTCTCCTTGACTTTGAAAGACAGATGATTGAGATTCACATTTTTTTAAAAATGGGCACAGCAGAGGCAAGACATAAAATGAAAATCCATCTAGATTAGTGTAGCCTGCTGCACAGGTCACACATGTAGCTTTCATAACCTGATTTAAATCCCTGCTTAGCCAGCTTCAGATCATGGTCTTGAAACTGAATTCTCACTTCCCATTTGCCTGTTTAGCTATGGATGTTTCAAGGTGGAGTGGATTTTTTTTTTTTAAGAAATCTCAGTCATACGGGTACAAAACAGAAGCTGCTGTGTTCCCCACAATTAATTCTTACCTAAATTTAGGGGGGAAAAATATTCAATAGTATATTTTCAATCTTAACATTTTACTAATGTACTTACAATTTACTGTTCTTTTTATTTCAAAATAGAGTTGGGACTTAAAAGTGTGATCTGGAGCAACTCATATTACATTTAGCAATGTTTCTGCAGGTTTACCTTTCATCCCAAACAAAGAATGGTAGAGTCCACCTAAGGTTTTAAACATAACTTTCTTTTACCCCTCCTAATGTTCTTGTCAGTGTCTGAAGATGCTTTAAGACACTTCCCCCCAAAACCTTCATAAAAGGAAACTGAATTAATACTTTCGACTCCTAAATCATGCCTGATTTTCGTTCTTCCTCCTAAAACCTTCTTAAAAAGAAGTCACATATTAAATATGAGTTTCAGAGAAAGTTCAGTGCTCCAAAGGCACTTTATAAAAGGCATGAGCAGCTGTCCTCAGACGTGGATTTTGTGTATATATGCTGATCCCAATAAACTTAATGTGCATGAGGAAACTGTACTATAGCCATGCAATTTGAATTAGACTGTTACTTTTATATCTCTTGTCACAACTCCTTTCCAGTTAACATTCTGCTCATTTAAATCCTGAGTTTGTAATCCCTTAGGATATTTTTTCCCCGTTTTTACACATCAAAATATTCATAAGATTAGAATCAGTAGTTTGCCATATTCATCATTTGAATACAGCAAACCTGATTATAGTTGGTTCTGTTATACTTGGTCACAATTCTCTAGCAATGAAGAATAAAACCCTAAAATTGTTTTGTTACCTTATACTTCTCCCATTAGGATTTCATTGAAGTAAATTTTTTGGTGAGAGTCAAAACCCTTCAGACACTGGCCTAAAATTGTTCCAGTGGAAGTCAGCTGTCATCTCCTGAGTCCTCTGGGTCAGGCTGAGGACATCTGTGAATTCCCACTTACATAGCCCAAGCTCTGGTCATCAGAGAAGGCTGTGTTTTGGCTTCCTACCACCTGATAACTTTTCTTACTTATCCTCTGTTCAGCACTATGGATGCTCTAAGGTTTTGGCAGACTAATGTGGAAAGATTGCTAGAAGTAATTAGGCACAGGGAACATGTACTTATTGAACCTTAAAATATTTATAGTTGTTGTGACCCTATTTTTGTCCTGTCCTAGAGTTGATAGTGAGAGACAGTTTATCCCTATTTACTCATCTCTTTTTACATTTATTTCCTGTCTAATGTGGTGGGTGCAAGTTGGGAGGGGGAAGGGAGGGAGGGAGAGGGAAGAAGATGAATCCCTTCTCTGCTCTTTGATTTTGTGACCCTGAACAGTACTGATCATCAAGTATCCCAGTAGTTTAATTCACCTTCTAATGATGAATTCGACTTCTAATGATGCATATTATTAGTTATTCCTCTGCTTTTCAGAGATACAGACTTCTCTAATCAAAGATCAATGACAAACTCAGAGCAGAAGTAGATTTGTTCCTAGTAAGATGGTACTATCTTCTTCTTTTCCTTCCTTGGCAATTTTCCTTCAGTAGAATCAGTCACTGATTTTCTGGGGATTTTTTTTTAAGAGATTTTCCTTTGATCCTAAGAATGTAGTGAAAGCTGATCCAACCATAGTTAGTGTTCTCTTTTCTGGATAATTTATGTGCTGGTGCTGGGAGAATTGGTATATTCAATTCTCTGGCTTTTACTTTCTATAGATATTGGAGAGCATCTTGGAGAGTCAGGAAAGTAACAAATGGTCTTATTATTCCACAGGACCTCATACTACTCTAAAAAAAAGAGATAGGATTTGCATGGTTTAGCTGAGTAGGTGTTTTAATAATTTCTAGTTGAGACATGTTGCTGTGTATACTTTTATCCCTTTCCAGGAGATGACAGAAAAAATTTTGAAACTGTTAATTGAAGGGCAACTCAGAAGAGTTTTTTAGGTGGGAAAGTAGGACTGTATTAAGTTCAGCCTTGGAAGAAGACAATGCCAGGAACTATGATCAAGGATAAAAAGGCTAAGTTTAGGCCACTCTTCAATTTTTTTATCTGAGGTCAAACTCTTGTTGTTAACAGCTGCCTCTCTTTGTGCTAAGTCATGCAGTTTAGGTCCCATATAAAAAAATACCAGTACAATCCAACATGGACATTTCAATTCATACTTTTCCAACCGTGCAGCTGTTAAGCACTCACCAGTTCATTCATAACCATTCGATCAGAGAAGGAATTCTTCAGCCAACTTTAATATGACTTTGTGGAGGAGTTCTATGTTTTCAGAGGGACATTTATGACCAAAGCCTGCTGGCAAACAGAGATGGCTGAGCCTCCTCTGTTCCACAGCACTAAAGCACAGAGGGCAGGCAAGGCTGGCAGGCTAAGCAGGCTTATTAGACACGGTTTTCTTTTTAGGACAATTTCTCTAACACATTTTGCTAAACTCTAAGTTGAATATAGGTGGAACCTGTAACTCCACTATAATGCAGAGCTAGGAACCTTCAGCTATCATCATTTCTGACCTAACACTTGGAGAAATAATTTCTGACTAATACTTGGAGAAAGCTCTTGATCACTAAAACTGAGATTAGAACAGGGCTCTGGAACCCTATAACAAACTAAGCTTGAAGATACTCTGTGAATATGGATCCCTAACTTTCATGGGTATGTAACATATCTTAGTTCAACAAAATAAAGGGATATTGGATTAAGTTACAATATCTATTATAAAACTGGTAGTTCCTGGAAATGCCTTTGCATTTGGAAGGCTCAGGAACCATATATTACTCTTAGTAAGGAAAATCTGAATGAGCAATTACATAAAACCGGAAGGGTCCTTGTGCAGCAGCATCTACTTGTGCACTAGTAATATGTTCCAGGCAGCTGTGGTCTCTTGAAGAAGAGAACACTAGTCTTGTTTTCTGACAGTCCATCATATAATTTGTAACAGCCTGATGCAACGAGTATAATTTCTTTCAATTTCTTTTCCAGTGTACGCTTTACTGGAAAATGTAAAACAAAGTTTTCTTTAATTGCTTATATTGTTTTATTTGTTATTTGAAAGCCAAAAATGAGGCTAATATCATTGGTTATAGATTCCCTAGTAATTTCTTTTACTTGGCTGAATACAGAGCTTTCATCAGATTTCTACACTGAATATTTTCCAAAGTAAATTCAGAATTATTTTCAACAAATGTTTCGTAGTGTGACTGAAATTCATTTTGTGCAAACATGTCACAGATGGTACCATTCAAATGAATGAGTGTAGAAAGTAATGCATAAAATTGATTCATCAAATTATTTTAAATACTTATGGGAAAAAAATTGTATCCAATACTATTTTCAACAGATGTTGTATCCTCTCATTAAAAAATGCCATTCCCACAGACACTTTTAGTTATGGATTAGGAGTGACGTTGTTAAAGAAATATGTCTTCACATCATGAAGTATAAGCTGGCAGCCTCTAAGCTTGCCTTCCCTATTAATTTTTCCTAAATGTATTTTTAAAAACCTCTTAACTTGTTTTCTTTCATCAACTTACGTATCTAACCTGTATTACTTCCCTGTAATTATTTTCTATATTTTCCTCTGAAATCATTGTCTGTGTCACTTATCTCAAGGGAATTTGAATGATTGAAACAAGCAGACTCTATTTTGTCATCATTTTAATGGTATAATTTTGGTAATTTCTTTATTATTTACCATATAGTTCATGGATCCAGTCATCCAATAAAGCACTCTGCAGTAACCAAAAGCCTGCTGATGAAATCTCTGTTCTCAGATTAGTTTGCTGACGTTTGTCACTTTTCCCATGGAATGAAATTTGCCCATGGTATCTGGAAGATTAGCTGGTGCAAAAAGACGGCTGGAGGAGCAGTGTCTGCGGCGCTTTCATCCCCTGCCGCTGCTCTGATAATCAGGAAAGCAGCACATCCATCACTTTCAGCAGATGAGCAGTGCTGCTGCCTTCTGAAGGGAGATACCTGAAGGGATCTTACCTGCAAAGGGCTTTTTGCATCCATGGTGTAGGATTGATTCCCATATGCACTCTCCTCCAGGCACAGCTTATGGCTTCCAGCTTGGTTTTAATAAAAACAGTATTCAAATTCTAAATACTTCTGACTCATTTTAATTCTGTTTATCAACAGGTACACTATGTTCAGTTATTATTATCAAGTTAGAAAAGCTGCTGATGCCAGAATACTGAGGTGGCTTTTGTATATTTTAAATAGCAAAACTCATGAGTACTTATAAGTACTTATATGCTGCATCCCATACTTTCTAATTAAACTCTATTTGATAGCATTTCAGTGTTTACACAGCTCATCTTTTCAGGTACCTTTCATGTCCTAATTCTGCCAAAGTATTTTTTTTAATTCTAATGTGAGAAAAATACAGCTTTTGGTTTTAGCAAGAACAGTTATTGGCTGAAATAACACAGTTCGCCATTCTTTTCAAATGTATTTCTCAGACTGCAATGTGGTCTATGCAGTTAAAAATGTGGCAATAAAACAAATAGTCTTATAAATTCTTGTACAAGATGTTCCAAGAATGCAGTCAGAAGAGAAGGAGACAAAGAGGACTGGTGAAGGATAAAACATTGTGCAGGCTCATTTGCAGTTCTACAGTGAATGCCTTTATGTGGCTGGTGCCTTTCCTTTCCCCTCCTTCTCAAAAGCAAGAGACTTCCAGGAGAGACTGAACTTTAAATTCGTTTTGGCATTTCTTACTGGGAGGAATTTACTAGTAGCTACAGCAAAAAGAGTTTGTGATTTAGGATTAACTTTGACATATTTGCTTCTCTTTTAACTCCTTGAAGACAAGACTTTTTTTTTTTACACCATAACCAGCTGTTTTTTTTTCTTTCTCTAGTTTGCAGACTGAGTTAGGGGAATATAAAGAGTTAAATTTACTTGGACCTCCACAACAAATCTGTAGCTAAGTCATAAACAGATGCATGGGTTCTTCTGTCCTCTGCTCTAACCATGAGACTCACTGTGTGTTTTTGCCAATACATATGTGATAGCTCATGGGTTTTGAACCGATAGCATTCCGGATAGTTAGGACGCTGCTCAAGTAGAAGCTGACTCATTGATGGATTGTATTTTTAACTGGTGTCATCATCTCACCATCCATTCTACCCAGCATCAGTTTGGCTGGATATTTTCGTGCAGACCATCTATTTGCTTTTACTCCAGTCCTGCCAGAAAGAATTTCTAAGCTGCTCGGCAGTACACCCTGCTACTTATGCAAATCCCTTAAGATATTATAATATACTGCTTATGTGAAGCTGGGAACCCGAGTGCTACATGAGAAGCAGTTAGGCTTTGTTTATATCTAGAGTGTAATTCTGATTATAGAGGCAAAATATGCCAAACACTCCATACACACAAAGATAGCAGATGTCTCCTTAACAGGTGTATTTTTTACAGTGAAGTCTGAGGGTGCTTCAGGTTTACTTTCGCACAGACTATTTTTGTTACTATTGTTACTATTAATGCAGTGAGAAAATATACCAGCCATAAAATTTGAGACGTTACCAGTTCCAAGACACTTAATAAAGTTTCACAACTACAAAACAGGAGGATCTCTGACGAGTCAGATAACAACAAGGAAAGAAGCACAGAGGCTGAGTTCTGGCAGGGTTTTTAATTTGTCAGGCAAACTGGAAAGTTGACTAATATATACCAGTTACACTTTTTTTTGTAACACAGTGCTAAATGGAAAACCATCTTTCAAATGCTGGTATTGTTGAATCTCATGGGGAACCACTCCAATCCTTGTATAACACAATGAAGTAGTTTTACCACCCTAAACCAAAGGAAACCCAGGGCAGATACTTTTAACAAAAGGATTTAACTGTTTCTCTCTAAAACAAACCCAGAACATTGGCTTTCCACCAAGCAATTCAAGCCATGTAAAGGAGAAGCACAGCTAAACCGACGTGGGGACTCTGACTCACGGGGTCAAGCGTCCTCCTTGTTGCAGAGGGGAAGTGGTTTGCACCACCCCTTTTCCTGGCACAGCCCATTTCCTCCTCTCCTGCTGTGAGATGCAGCCCAGCCTGCTGACCCATGAGCCTGTGGTGCTTTATGTACTCTGCCCACCCGAGAAAAAGGATAAGTCAATCCACCAACAGCTCCTTGACATCTCGTACAGGGCAGCAGCTACTTGCTCTTCTGCACAGGCATTCAAAAGGGCTCACAAGAGGCTTCAAATAGTTTTGTAAGTGTTGACATTTTGGGTGATAAATTGTTAACTTCATAAAATAAAATGTTAACTTCATAAAATAAAATGTTAATAATATGACATACTTCAGTGGACTTGCTATTACTTTTTGGCTCATTACCAGCAATTTCAGCATGGTGAGAACTTCCGTTGTTCAGTTTATCGCAAATACACTCTGTTAAGGGTTCCAAAAAAGGTGTAACTACTGATTAAATGCATTGAATATGGCTGTGGAGTCCGAGAGTGTGGACAAGGTTCCATGTTAGCCTTCTCAAACCTGACCTTCAGTTCTGGCTTACTGGTCTCCTGCCCTCTCACAGCAGAAGTTAAATTGAAGGGTACACTCTCAGTTCTGCTGTAATTAAGTTCCAGGAAAAGCATGAGTTCAGCTACTGATGTGTACTGGTCCTTTGCAGCACAGGCTCCACTGTCAGCCCTCCTTGCAGGTCACACAAACTGTATTCAGGTCTGTAGCAAACCTCTTCCTTTGTTCCTAGTTTGGTAACTTTTGGCACTTGGACTCAATGGTCTTTATGGGGCCGTTCCAACTCAAGATATTCTATGATTCTAAGTTGGACCTCTACCTCTGCAAATCGCATCCCTCTCTTCTTGTTTTCCTCAAACTTGAAGCACTGGAAAAAATCGTGCAGGTACACCCAGACCCCGTGTTTCTCTGGAATACCACTCTCCTTACAACATAACTGTCCTGCAGCTTCTTACCCAGAAGAAACGCTATCCCTTCTCCCTCCTTCTTCTGCCCTGCTCCTTTAGGTGTCCTCCCAAGTGAGACTGAGTTTTCTGCTCACTTATCTGCTGGTTTAGGTGCTGAGTAAAACCAGGGACAGAACAAATGGTGATGGTGATCCCCTCCAGCAAATATCTACACACTGCCTATGCGCCTCAGAGCTAGACTACAGCAAAACCCAGCTGTGACTGGGTCCAAGCCACTGACAGACTGAAGTTGGTGCAAGATGGATGGCTTCATTAATTGGGATGTTTTACTGTGAACCAGTGTAGTAGTGCTTTCTGCTTTGCAACAGCTAGTTGAGGATTATGTTTGGGGATTCAGAAGTGTTGCTTTAGACATGTAAATTTCTAGCCAGCCCATAACTTATTTTCATGAGACTGTTATTTTCTCCTGTACTGTGCTCCCTCTCAACTGTCATGTTCAAGTGAGAGACTTTAGCTGAAGGATCTCGAGGCAGTGCTCTCTGTGCCTTTGTTATCTGTTTGGAAGGGGATTTCTAAGCATGGGGCAAACTGTCATTAGTTCCATCCTTGGATTACGGTTCCTTTCTATCTATGTGTACATACCAAAAGAGTCAACAAACAGTGAATCAATTCTTTCAGTAACATTCCATTGCTGTTATCTTTACAGAGTGTTGGTATCAATGACGGTCTCCAAATCTCAGAATTCTATTCCTGTTTCTGTTGTTCCTCAAGGAGGGGAAAATCTTCAGTTTTTTAAAAATTTTTCCAGCTTATACATATTGTAGACAGATGATTAAAATATACCATGGGTATAGCAATGACTTCACAGTTACTGCTTCCCAGTTTAAATCGTAAAACTTATGACTGCTCCATAAAAATATCTTGTAAGTTTTTCTCTTATGGTGAATTTTCATTATAAATTGCTTTATAAATTCAGCATGAACATAAAAGGAAAAACTCATGAAAGTTGAGCACACTCTAAGCCGAACTTGGCAGCTGCAGTGGGTAATATACATGACAGAAAAATGGAAAGAGAAAAATTAATAGGCAGTGGATATGAATATGAAATATGTTATAGTTGTTCTAAATCACTAATGTTTAACAAAAGATTCATTCTCCAAAGATAACATTTAAATTATTGCATTTCCATCACTTAATAAAAATTATAATTTCTTTGAATATATTTTGGAAAAAAAAAGGAAGTAGAGTAAGGGAAAATTATCAGATTTACTTTCCGTTAAGCTCCAGTAATGAAACACCTATCTAGAAATGCATTTCTTTCTCAATGTAGGCTAGGGTAGTAAAACTGTACACTATTTCTTTTCTTAATAGAAGATATATGGGCCAAAAAAATTCATTATTTCATTAGGAGATTTCAAGGGTGTCTGACTTGGATTGAAGCAGCTTAGTTTGCAGTCCTTTTTTTTTTCTTTAGTTCCAATTACTCTAAGTCAGGCAGTGTCCCCCATCATTAAACTGATACAGTGCACCTGGGGGCCATGGGCAACAGCACAAGCAACCTGTCTGGCAAGCCCAGACCACTGAGAAGAATGGGATTACCGTGAGGTACCAAAGGAAGGAGAAGGGACGAGTTAGTTTCAAATCAAGACAAAATTATGGGATTTTACACTTCTCAACTGAAATTTTCTAATTGAAAATTAATAAATCAATATTTTGGTTTTTGGTTATCATCCATTTTTCAACAGTAGAATTCCCAGGAACTACAAATTATCAGTTTTAAGAGATACTACTGGAAACTAAAATACATGATGAGCCTCTTAAATGCCTTTCACAGGAACGGCTACCTAAGACCTTCCTATTACTTAGACTTCAGCTTTACAGGTTACAAGGGCACAACAGTAATAGCTTTCTGAATCACTCACTTGCTAGTGCTGTTTCAGATTTATTTCAGATTCGTGAAAGTTCTGGGTCCTGAGCAGCTGGGTTGGGATGTTGTAACAATTTAGTCTGAGATAAAATGGCAGGTGACTGTGCAAAGTGGTCCACTAAGATATAGGCAATCTGAATCCCAGTTTTCTCTTCTGAGGCTTGGCTGCTTTCTGGCTCCCTAAGCCTGTAATTCATTTACAGAAAGATAAATTTCATATCCGTGACTGTGACAGCCAGTATGCCTTGTCTACTGGAACAAGCTAGCAGTGCTCCATATAAAGCAGTTCCCCAAGGGGCCCAGAACATTTAGGATCGGTGCCTTGGCAAAGCAGGGCTCTCATTGCTACAAGCGAAAGAATCCCATCACAATAATTTTTCTGTTCAGAGTATTTTTCTTTGCAATACAGCTTTCTTTGCTTTCTTCATTTTCTCCAAATGCCTCCCAGTTTCTACATTTTCCTGTGCTGGCATAGTCAGGACTCCATGTTAGTCCAGAGCATTTGCATTTTGGTGTGGGGATAGTGCACCCTTCTTTTCACAGTAAAACAGAGCACAGCTCACAATATAAAATAAGAAAATCTTTAATAGGTATGGGTAAAATCCTATTCTGAAGAATTTTATGTCTATGTTGTGTGATACTACCTAGTGAGCTCCTGAACCCAAGTTTGATTCATCAGGTATGTTGTTCTGTAAGTTTGAGAGGTTAAAATGAACCATGACATTAGGAACTGGCACAGTGATAGGGCAGAAAAGTTGCCTTCATTTGCATGTTTGGGGGGGTTATTGGTTGATTGGTTTAATATTACATTGAATATTTTTGCCATTTTTCTGTTGGTTACTGTTCAGTAGCATTTTATTTTTCAGGTGTTTTGGACCTGGTCACTTCATTACTTGAAATTTACCGGTGTTTTATCTGAGCACAATTTGCTACTGGCAGATTATTTTTCTCAAGCCCACAAAACAAATTCCACTCACTTTCTGTGCTGTCATTCCCCTCTATTTTTACCATGTAAATATTTATGTGGATTTGAAGAGAACCTCAGAACAAAGGATAACAGAGCATGGGGGGACAGAACATGAATTAATTAGACCTTACAGCAGGCAGTTGTAAGGTCTATCTTTTTTTTTTTTCCAAAAATATTTTTTGGTACTAAGATGCTGGAGATGACACTGGATCTCTCAAAGTTCCAGAGAATGAGTCCATATTTATTTTTAAAATAGCTTTGGCTGGTCAGATGGCCAAGACTCACCGTGTAAAGGGGCCAGAAGTTTTGTTACACTGAATACCTAATCCTAGTTCTCATTTACATTAAACACAAACATCTTGAACAATTTATACTTGGGGAATTAAAGAGTAAATAAACTATCCAAAGACAATATATTCAGAGAGAGGACACAAACACAAGTGTGGGGATAAGACACCGGGACACTTAGGAGAAGCTGTTTTCCAAGCACTCACTAAGTTATGGATTCAGTTAAGTCATCCCTTCCCCTGATGACTGATACTGCTGAGAGTTAAATGGATGACAGAACTATTCAAAGTACCAGGAAAAATAAGCATGAAATCACTCATCACTGGTGAGAGTGCTACTGCTTTTGTCCCATCCTGATAAACCTGAGGCACATTAACCGGGATGCCTGCAGGAAGTGCTCAGCTGAGAGAATTCCAGTGGTCCTCCACTCCGTGTTCATTGCTGCTGACGTGTATTCAGATTTTGCCTCCAACTTGAGTAGTTTGAAGGTCTGCCATCCATGAGAATATGGGAAGCACAGTATTTATGCAACTGAGCAGTTTTAGCTGCACTATGTTTTGTGTCCTCACTTTTCTGTTACCCCACTGTGGCTGCACTGAACTTAACACACAGCCTCCTCCATGGCAAATTCCAAGTGATTTTAAAAAGCTGTCTCAGGATTTAGGAGACTGTGGGTTAAATCTCCCAGAACATGGTGCTGTTTTCTTCTAAAACTGGAAATAGAAATGAAATTGTGATTTTCTCATAGGGCAAAACAGCTTCTGTTAAAGATTTTAGAAATCGCCCACAAGGTCTATGCAACAGCTGTTGTGAAGCAGGGGGGAATGGTAAAGAGCTGGTAACTGAGACCAACAGCTGCAGAATTATTTTTTACAGCTGTCTCATGCTCTTTTCCTTGGATAGGCATGTTTTGGTTTTGTGGTATTTGAGAACAGTTTCTTATGACAAACATAATTTTACGGGTCTGGGGTGGGGTGAGCGTCCCTGAGTGATAGGAAGGTTTCCTGCTTTGTTGTGATGACCTACCTGGAGAGCACTTCCACTGGGTTGCGAGAAAACAACACATTTTCTGTGGAAAAGATGTGCAAGAAATAGTCATTGAACTTTCTGAAGAGCCCTCTGGTAGGTGATGCTGCTGACGAAGACTGCAGGGAGACACTGATGGAGCCCGTATGACCATTCTGTGTGCCACCTCTAATCTCTTCTCAAAGAAATAGGAGTGCAACAGTAACTCATTGTGATGGGTATTTGAGGAAAGACCTTAAATTGCACCAGGGGAGGTTTAGATTGGATATTACAAAAAGAAAATTTTCACTGAAAGACTATTGCAAGGTATTGGAATAAGTTGTCCAGGGAGGTGGTGGAGTCATGGTCTCTGGAGTGTTCAAGAGGCTTCTAGATGTGGCACTTTGAGGCTATGGTTTAAGGGTGATTATGCTGGTCCCGGGTTGATGGTTGGATGACCTTGAAGGTCTCTTCTAATTTTGATGATTCTGTATTTGATGGTGTAGTTAGAACTGTCGGGCTAAAGTCAAAAGTTAAAAACTCTGGACTTGACAAGAGCAATTGAAATTATGTGATCATCTTGAGATGGAAGGAAAGAGGATAACTATAAAACTATCAGAAAATGTTTTAAGTAGGAACTCTGTAAGCTTTAGGTGCACATTCACAGTTCCCTCAGATAAATAGTTCTCTACTGAATCTCTCAACACATATTATTCTTCATACATATTATTATTAAACAGTCCAATTCCAGCCTTTTGTCATATTTCAGCCCTTCAGTCCTACTTATGTGGAAAAGTGATATTTTTCTATAGGAGGTGGCTGAAAATTAGTTTGTGCATACAAAACTGATAAGTCAGGTTTCTGAGAGCCAAGATATGCTACTGAATTAATCCCTTCTCACAGCTTGTGCTTTGTTTTGATGTGTTTCTTAGATAAAAGTTACTGCTATGACAAAAGAATTTGTCATTGGTTCTTTGTCATTACTCTGCAGAGAACGCATCATTTCAGAAACCTCAGCATATAAAATGAAACTTCTCAAAGATTACACCATTAAAAGACTTTTAGCTCATTATAAAAGAGTATAAGTAGCATTTCAGTTACCAAAAGTGGTTTGCTGTCATCCACACCTTCACCATCTTGAACCAATTTAGAGACTGCGTTTGATAAATCTTCGCCTAACATACAGAGGTAACTCATAGAAGCTGGAAAACTTCTAAATGCCTTTCAGTGATAACATTTATTGTTGGTGAATAAACCTCAGAATACTTGTATATTTTGCTGACAAAATTAAACATATCCTGAAATTCCTAGACCTTTTTATGACATATGAGAGTGACAAGAAAGTTTTGTTACATACCTTCAAAATCAAGAGTTATGTTATGCATGTTGCTATATGGAGCATGTGATCTGAGCAGTTAGATAGAAGCAAATATTCTTGTATTCATAGTAGAATATCCCCCTTGTAAACTGATATTAATAATACTATGGTAGCTATTTAATTCCAGTTATCAAGAGTCATCAGGGCCATTGAGAAAAAGATGTCCTTTTCATCAGTCTTTATTTTCTCCTTTAAAAGAAGTAGCTATTATAGTTTTTAAACTACTTCAAACTTTTTTTCCATTCAAGTATTGGAGGATGAGTCACCCATTTCAGATTAAATAATCTACTGCCACAATCACGATTTGTTTGCTTGGCACAGTTTTTATTTCTTGTGGTACAGTCACTTCAGCCTTTTTCTTACCAACAAAATAAGCTGTTACTTAGCAGAAATGCTGGAATTTGTTTTTATGTTTTCTCTTTCAACAATCTATACCATGTCTGACAATCCATCATGAAAAACTGGAAAGCTCTTAGCTTTTTTGATATGTGCAGAATTCTTCTACAGTGAAGGCGTACCTCTTGTTTTGCAGATGAGTTATTTTAGTAATCTTTAAAGTCATGGCCATCATGTATACAGGTAGATACTTCAATAAATTAGTAATGCACTGGGGCCATAGCCAACCCTGACCCACAATCAATTACATCTGCAGTGCCTGTCCAGAATCAAGCATCATGTTTGACTGTGTACAACATTTTAAACAGGTAGGACAGCACAATCTTTAAAGAAGGTAATTCTAGATAGAGATCTTGGGAGTCAGCTAGAGCTTTTCTGGAAGACATATAGTGTAACATCTTACACTTTGGGAGCAGCTGAAATCCTTTCTATATGAAGTTTATGAAGGAACATATGAAGTTTGGGGTTCAGGATTTAATTCCATTACTTAGAAGTCTCTCTAGGATTGAGCACTCATACTTCTTTCAACTGTTCCTAGTCTTCAGAAAACAGAAGAAATTTCCATGTCAGTTTGTTTTTTGAGGATGTCTGGTCTCTGGAATGCTCACATGGTCTTTCTCCTAAAATCAGAAGAGTCCCAGCTCACTTCCAGTCCCTTCAAAAGGTTGTAACTTTTATTTGTTCAGTGTGGTAGTCTGTGGGGATGAAAACATCAGTGACACAGTAAAACCCCCAGTTGCTGAAGGTTTCCTTTATTTATAGGATGCTGAGCTTGTTATGAAACTCCCATAAAGCACTAGCAAAGCTTCTACTAAAAAAAAAAAAAAAAGAAAGAAATTATGGAATCCATATGGGCCGGTTTGTTTCATGTTTCTGCCCTTCCCACAGTACTCAATAAACATGTGCAATAAAACATGCTAGACTTCAAATAACATGAAATATTTTCTGTTCACATAGCCCTACATGAAGCTTTTCAAAGGTTCCTTTTTTTGCATGCCATTTCCCTAACTGGGTTACAAATGCATAAACATCAGACTTCAATAGCCAATGGCTCAAATACAATTCCACACCCACGACTTTGTATTTCAAGTTTGTAATTCAGGATAGCCACAGAATAACAGAAAATCATATTTTTCTTAGGCTTTGTGTTTAGATTTTTCTTTTTTTTTAGGATTTCATTTCCTCAGGCAGAACTACAGCCTGAAAAAGGTTTTAGTCAGTGACTGGACCTGTTGGTGCTCCCTGGCAAAACTCCTACTTGTAGCATTTGACTGAATGGTTCAACCTTCCCCATACCCTTTGGAGAAGTGAATGAAAAAAACTATGTCCCTTACAATTAAGGATGGAGTGCACCCATGGTGAAAAAGATTCTTCTGCCAGCAGGGAGTGCTGACCCTTGTGGGGTCTCATCAGCCTTCACAGACTTGAGCACATCAGAGGCTGCCACTCTTTTGGCGTTGTCCTTAAAACTTGTCTCTGGTTAGCTAAGCCCAGACAGATGCTGGCTCAGTCAGAATGTGTTGTCATTAATGATGTAGTTCAGATCAAAATTATGCTTTTTAAGTGATTTTCCTGATTATGTTCACCTACTACATTTTTATTTGCATCACAGAGAGGTCTTCGACACGGGTGGATGAGGTCTTCCTAAGGTTCCTAGAAAAACCTTTCCCTTAGTGTGGAAGTACTCCAAACATTCGGTTCCATCAGACAGTATACTTCAGGACTGCACTCCGTGTGTGCCAGCCACTACTGGGCTGTCAGTCCAGGAGACCAGAGAGAAGCTGAAACACACTGTGTCAACCCTGGATCATCACCACAGCCTCAGACTGCAGGCTGCAGAGTTGGATTCGCTCCACTGGCATTGCACAACTTGTTAATGCAGACATTGCCTTGGCAGAAAAGAACTCGGGAGACTTTTATTTTTTAGAGGTCACAGGAAAATGTCTTTTGGGTGGCAAAGTCCTAAGTTCAGAGCTCATTGTTCTAGTTATCATGCTTCCTGCTTTTGCATAATAGGTTTTGAAAATCAAAAGGGGATTTTGGACACAGTAAACTGGGAGGACAGTTCTACAGCCTGGAGGTGGCCAAAAGACCAAAGCTGCTTGATTTTGTCTTTAATGAGGCTGTGATTAAGCCATGATGTCTACAGGCACATGCTTTCAGACTGGATGCCGGGCACTCATAAAAGACCTGCAAATTAAAATTTTGTTTTATAAAATGGGTCACTGCTGGTGTATATTTGCACCTGCTCATTTTTGCTGTGAAACAGTGTCTTCACTTGGAAACTAGAGCACAGCTGACCTTCCAGAAATGAGATAAAAACCTGCCTTCTGGATTGCAATGTTACCATCATTAACAGCTTTGCATTTCCCTCCTTGGCAAAGTTTTAAGTAAATAGCTATGTTCAATGTCAATCTTACGTCCTTGAGGTTTTGATTTTCCCTTCTGCTGTGATTCGGCTTTGCTTCTCCTTTGCCACAAGGAGCTTCAAAGCCAGTCATGGGCCCCAAGAAAATCATATCAGTGGGGCAGGAATGGGATGGGACACAGGTATTTAGCAGAAAATCATGCTGTTGTCCCCACTGGTATTTAGGCCACCCCATGTATAATAAAGGAACAGCTGGATATGTTCAGCAGTTATTTTTGGCTGGAAAAATCAGTTCAGATTAGAGGAAGCTAGGTGCAAATTAAAGAGACCCATAGCTGCCTTAAATTTTCGAGGATTAATGACTTGTCAGTTAGCCCTAAAAAGGATGAGCAGGAAGATGGAGGATAATCTGTTTTAGCAGAATTTGTGAGCTGCATTGTCACCAGCGTTTGCCCAGAAGAAACATTCAGACACATCGTGTTTACAGCAGCTGCTCTGAAGTCTGAGCAATCAAAACAAATTTCTCCCAGCACTCTGAAAACAAAGCAGGCCACACTGAATCTCCCATGCGCAGATGAAAACTCCCAGCCATTATTTTCTGTTTATTTAGCGTGCCTGTGGAATGGACCGTGACCGGTGGTTTCCAGTCCATCCCGCTGTGCCTGCGTGGGCAGAGGCACCACAGCTCTCTCTCAGTGGTGGGAGGCCGCCAGGCTGCCCGCAAAGGCAGTGCTGAATGCTCTGGAGTATTCGTGCTCAGGAGTGCTCGTGCTGCCCATGGCAAAAGAGCCAAGGCTTCCATCCCACAGTGCTGAGTGGGACATTGTTTTCTGTAGCAATCCTAATCCTTCCCCTGCATGAGTGACAATGAGGAGATGGAACTTGCAGTGTAATCCTCCTTCTGGCTGCTGGAAACTTTTGAAGAGACTGTAATGGTGATCACTGGTATGCAGGGTGACACACACCTTTTCTTAAAATGAGAAGCCACCAGTCTGTTGACAACAGATGCGAGATCTGCTTGGTTACAGGAGAAGAGGATAAGAGCTCATTTGGACAGAAGTACAAATGAAATCAAGCATTTCAAAGCATAATTATGGCAGAGACAGTAAACTGCACCCAAAGGACAAATTTTGCACCAAATTTCAAACCCTGCCTGTTTATGTGCATTCAGGAACAATTTTACATCAAAGTAAATGTTTTTTTTAAATGATGGCTGAGTCAGAAGGCAGTGAGATTTTCTCTGTAGAGCGCTGCAGAGCTTTTTCTTTGGAGAAGCAAGGCCTCACATGGTTGGCATTTAGTGGAAATCAGGAAAGCTTCATTACTAAGGCTCAAGAAGTGGGATTTCTTCTCCAGATGAGCCTGATTGTGCTAAAGCGTACCAAGATGCTGTAGCAGAGCAGTGGGCTAATACCCACATTTTCCCTTTTTGCTTTCACAGGGCTACATCAGGTAGGTCCCACACTGACAGACTGAAATTAAAAGGCACGTTTCACCCTTCAGGAATGGGAACAGAGCTTGATGAGCTGCATTTTACAAAATCTTCTCTGTTTCTTTCAGATATGTGAGTAACTAGGCTGACACCTCCAAGCCATTAAGAGCCCCAGACTGCTCTATGCTTCATGAGTAAGGTTCTTTGCTGGCAGCTTTGTCTCAGTTTCATATGTCTACACAGACACTACAGTTTGAGAAATCTTAATATGCTCATTCCTTGAATAGGAATATCCACTAGCCAGTCTAGTTTCCTAATAACTGATGACCCTCTTATCTGGATTATTTTCCTAAAACAAGCTTTCAAATGCAAACTCATCATTGTTTTTTCTCCTTCTGTTGATTTGCTCAGCCCTGCTCACAGGCCTGCTGGGTTGCAAACCCGCTCTGATCATATGCTAATGAGTCATTAATACTGACTGCCTGTTAATGTGAATAAATCCCCCCTTCTTAGTCAGCTTTTGTCCAAATAAAGAAGTCTATTCTGATAACAAAAAATTTTAAAACCAGCCAAGAATCAGTGAGGTAAAATTAGTACAGCTCTTCCTCAGGGCTGCCCAGAGCAGGACTCAGCTCACTCTGCCTCAGCCTGGCTGGTCCTCCCTACCACTGCCCCTTGTTTTATTCAAGCACTTCGGGTCTAAGATGGTGTGATCAGGTTTCAGTCAGATTTTAACGTCCTTAGATGGCCAAGAACAAAAGGTCAACACTGTTACTAGCTGTGTGGCTTTACTGAAGTGTGACTTTTCACCATAAACTCAGCACAAGGTAATTTTAAGATATTTTTTACACTTTTGTTAGCAAAGGAGAATTACTCATTCACTTCTGCACAAGGTTAAATAGCTGACAACAGTTACAGGTTAAATATTAAGCTGTTGGTCCTTCTTTCAAGTAAGAAATTGCAGCTGTCTTCAGAAGCACTTGAAAGTTCAGGCAACATCTTGGAACTTGTACAAGGAAAGGCCACTTCTAATTAGCACAAGGGAACTCTACAGATTTTGAGTCAGACTCTATTGTCTTGCACCTTCACACAATTTTGCAAGATTAATAAAGGCCTTATGTTGGTACTTGAAAAACTCAGCATATTTTTTTCAAGAGTAGCCAGTGTTTGCTTGTTTTAAACTCAGCACGTCTGAAGGTACAATCAGATGAGATGGCTGAGCTGACTTCACAGCTTGCTAAGCCTAAAAATTATTTCTCCCTTTTTTTTCTTTTTTTAATATTAATTTCTACCACTTTCATGAGCTCAGCTGCCTCCTTGAAAGGTTAGACAGCACCAAGTTAGCCCAGGAAAGTGCTGGGGACCAGTGGAGTAAGAGTAAGAAGGAGGATACTGGTGACAAAAAGGAGAAGGAAGAGAGGGAGAAAAACTGCTTCTTTAGCAGCCCTGGGCTGATGGATCAGTTCAGCCTAATTGGTCTGACTGGACCCTTGGGGTCCCACAATAGATTTGCAATAGCCCAAAGCCTCCACAGTCCAAGCTTTTGAACACAGATTTAATAAAATCTTTAGGCTTGTGAGTTTTTCTTCTAGACTTGTAACTTCCCTTTTGATTTGCTTTTCAAAGAGTTTGGTAACAGCTAGGATCCATACCTTATTATGATTTGATCTGTGGAATTATGATTGTGGTGATAACTTTGAAAATATGAACTGAGTTCAAGTCACCAGTTTGCTCACAGCTTACAGTAATAGCTACTGCAGGGGGTAAAAAGCTGCCTTCATTTCAGACAGGGACTGTGTGCTTCCAGATTGCATGATTTTGGCATTTTTTCCAAAATGTTACTGAATTTGGTATTTGTACCCTAAAGTGCACCAGCTCGTTGCATTTGGCCACCATCCATTTCTCGTTAATTTGGATGGCCAGGACGTGCTTGCAGCCCAATTTTCCTTCCTGGTTTTCCTCACATGGTTTTCCAGGCTGCCTGAATTGTGGCACATGATGTCTGAGCTGCTAAACCTTTACCTGAATAAAAGCATACACCCTCATTTACTATCCAGCCATGCTACCAGCCCTGGACTGTAGTGTGTGCTGGCTTAGCTCCTTGAGGATCTGGTTCAGAGCACAGGCAAGAGCAGCCTCATTTCTGAAGGTGGCCATGACCCATGTTATACATGCTGTGTGGCTTGAATAAGTCAGGCAGAAACAGAGGCTAAAAGTTGGCAGTCTACAGCTGCACAGAAATAAGGATTTATTTTTAATTGCACTACACGGAAAGTTTCCTAATTCCCAAAGGTTCAAAGCGAAACACATTACCTTATTAAAGTTGTGTTGAAAATTGCCTTGAAAAAGGCTGGAAAAGCTTAAGTGTCCTAGGATGGTCAGGAGGCCATTGCAGAAAGTAAAATGCCCTCAGCTTGTTTTTGTATGCTCCCAGAACAAAGGTTGACAGTGTGAGTCCTTCTAGTTCACTTCAGTTCAAACTAAAAGAAGATGCTTTCCACACAGCTACTTAAACTTGCTTTAAGATCAGAAGGAAACTTCAAAGAGAAAAGATGCCTGGACAGTGGTCACTTAAAAGCTTTTCCTGCCTGCACCTCAACTGCTAGTTGCTCCTGGCTGGCTGAGCATTACCCAGTCGCGTGTTGAAGTGGCCAGCAACAGTGGGTCAGGCAGTGCCCTGGAAGAAAGGTCCGTGTAAAGTTTGGATGTAGATGTGTTTCAGTGGTGCTGCAGGCTTTGAGCAGTGGGGGAAAAAACCCAACCCACCATTGTAGTGTTTTACAACCAGTATCTACTTCTGCTTTGCTTCTGATAGCAGGTACTTGGCTATGAATGTGAAGTTTCTATGAGGCCTCCCTTCCATGGTATTTTATAGGTGCCAGTGTAAGTCTGGTTAACTGTGACGGATGACTGAGGATGCAGTCCTCTTCCCAAATGGTGAGATGTGTCCTGTAACACTTGCTGGCCACATTTGCCTAGGTTTGGGGGTGGTGATCACAGCTATGGGACTGCTTTTTTTTGTAAGTAATACTCTAATTCATTTAATAATGCAAATATGGTCCCAGCAGTACAGCTTTACTGCATAATGACTAATCTCTGTCACAGCAGGATGCCGAGAATGAGTTTCTCTGGGAAGCTGTGGGTATGCATAATGAACAGCTATCCCTAATAAAGTCTTTTTAATCAGGAGTGTTTCTCAGATCAACTGAGTTAAATGAGTTTGGCCTTTGTAAATACAAGGGTCGAAGTCTCTGACTTGGATAAAACACCACATCTACTGTGAAGCAGTGAACATTTAAATACATTGACATCCTGGCCCTAAGAGCTAACTCCTATGCTCACATGTGTGACAGGAAAGCCCACGTCACTCTACACTGCCTCCCGTGAATGAATGCAGAGTGTGTGATACTGCTTTTCATGTATATATTTCAGTTTCCCTCTAATGACCTATGAATACAGGTCACAGCCAAGGACTCTGTGTCTGTCAATGTATTTCAAGTACATTAAAAAAAAAAAAGTTTAAAAGATGCAAGTTTCCAGTACATTTGAAGAAAGCAGGTGAGAAAGGAGAGAGATACAACTTTAGGAAAGTTTCATCTGGAGTTCATACATTATTAGATGCCAGGGAACTCAGTCTTCTATCAGTGTGTCTCTTGATTGCACCTCAGCATGGAGATCCCTCTGAAAGTAAGCAGGACTCCTGAGATCTGGTGTTCACAGGACCACCTCTTTAATAGAAACAGCTCTGCTTCCAGTTTGGGATTCATACAAATATGACCACTAGAAATATCTGTCCTGGGAGTCTGGGCCATTGCAATTGTTCTTATGCATTAAAAATCACTTCAGCAACACATTTTGTGTTTTAGAGGCTATGTTCCCTCATGGATTTGCATTTGAATGTCACAGCATTATAATCAGACATGAGAATTAGTAAGTAAAATGCCAAGTTTGCCCTTGATGGCAATCCTGAGTATCAAGGCCCATAACGTTTTATAAATACCTAAACAACAGTATTATATGTAAAATACAGGTATAGCACAAGTCTAACAGACTGATATTTTATTCACAGGATCACCACCAAGGAAATGAATCTGTGCTTCTTAATATGACCATTGACTTGACAAGATTTTGCAGGTTTACCTCAAACTCAGGTGCATCTTTCCCCTATTTGTCTTGTAAAGAGAAGGTAAGTCTGTCTTGTGCTCCAGTAAGTATGATAATCTAAATTCTCAGTACAGATAGACCCAGGAGAGTGAGATACTCTTTTTCCTTGACTGTTTGACTACAGAGGTGAGAGCAGCCAGTCATAAAAATTCAGATATTATTGTGGTTAAAGTCACTTTGTAAAATAGGCTGGAAACATCTTCCTAGGTTTTTATGCCTTTTTTTTTCTTTTTTTTTTTTTTTTTTTTTTTCTTATTTAATTTATTAAGAAAGACAATTTNAATTCAGATATTATTGTGGTTAAAGTCACTTTGTAAAATAGGCTGGAAACATCTTCCTAGGTTTTTATGCTTTTTTTTTTTTTTTTTTACTTCATATTTAATGTATTAAGAAAGACAAGTTCTTTTCAAAGATGCAAATAGATGTGCTGGAATGGTTAATAATTTCTGCTTACTTCTAACATAATTTGCAAATACTGTCCCCCTAGAATTTCACACCAAACCGGTTTTGTAAAAATCTAAGTCTCTAAATTTCATCTCTTAAATTTTTATCACACACAATCTCTTTGTCAGAGGGAAAGCCTATAGCCCTCCCAAGGATGTCATACTGACTCTGCAGCTATACTGTTCAAGCACAGCAGCTACTGCTCTCTCTTAGGGATGGAAACACTCCAGTCGTCTCATGGAAATCCAGCATAGAAAACCTATTTCTTCTGTTAAAAGCAGGGGTTTGCCTTTATTTTCTGGCTATGATAATATGATTCATTTCTCCTCACATACTTGTCCAATTAAAATTTTAATTATTACAAATCCATGTCTTGCTTCTCTGGTTTTAGAGTTTAAGTCACCACTAGGATGGGAAATGCAGGGTGATCTGTGGAAGACCTGACAAAAACATGTGTACATGTGGTGACACAAAGAGTCATAAAAGAAAAACAAAGGATTCTGGGTTCCTTCTTCTAATACTTCATGGCAAGTGTAAACCTGAGGACTGTTTCAGAAGGCCAAATCTTTTTGCTTGCATTTTTGACCAAGTGCTCTGCACCTAAATCTCCTTCCTGTCATGCTGTGTGTCAGTATATACGAGAACTACAGCAATGTGTCACCTAATATGATGTTCTTCCTCTTCAAGGAAATCTGCAAGGGACTACTAAGTGAGGCTCAGTGAAAAAAAACATTATAGATTAAAAACCTGGGGTTTTTTAGCTTGTTGGAAAATCTGGTGTGGGATGTTCATGAGAGAAAAATATAGATCATGAATAGTATTTGATTTTTTCTATTTAAGCCCAATCACTATACCTTTATTTAAATGTTAAAAAAAAAGAATGGAAGGAGAGACAAATTATTTCCAGTTCCCCCATTCAAACTTTTCTCTCACTGAGAAGAGCTGAGAGACTTTCAAGGGAGAATGGATTTAAAACAACTCTTTTGTGAAAGTGGTAATTGATAAACTGGTCTGATTTCACAGCCATTCTCAGGAGCTCCCTGAACACTGTCTGAAAATGAGATTGGATGTTAAGGACATTTCCTATAAGGAATCATCTCAATTTTGTCATCAGAGTTATATGGTCTAAATTAATTTGTTTGGCAAAGTGTTTGCTAACATAGAGTAATTTGTAATGTTGATATTTTTGTCTTCACAAACTTATGATCCATGTAGTTTAAATTGAAGCATAAGTCAAAGGCTTTCAGCATCCCCTTCTGAGGATATATATGAGGTGTATATGTTAAATGTCTATACTCATACAATAGATTAAATTTCCTAATTAACAAGAAGCAGTATGATTTGGGAAATATATTCTCTAAGGAGGGTGCACGGCAGCTTCAAGAATTACATTCCTTATCAATATGTTTAAAGACTTCACTGTGAGCAAAAAGCCCAGATACATGTTTAAAGGAAATCCTACCTCTGCTCTCCCCTGTAAAGACCAGCCCATACACAGCATGGCCAGAACAGCCAGTGTCCCTGAGGTGGCTGATGGTCACACAGTGTCCCTGGCAGGAAACCTGCAGCGGAACAGGGACACTTCCCCCACTCTTGATGGGAGGGGGAGTACTCTGATTACTACTGCTGAGAGAAAAAGCAGGGTAAACCAAACAGCATTTGGCTGGTTGCTGAGGGATGCTCCTTGCAAGGAGATTCTCGATTCTTATTGATGCTTTCGTAAAGCTGATGTCTTTATAATGCTTCAGGAGTCTCAGAAGTTATTGAGAAAATTGCCTTGCTTCCACTTTCAGGAACTGGTAACACTGTATTCCTTGGCTAAAAACAATTTTAATTTCTTTGTTTTCATCTCCTAGGACTTAAACAAATGCCCATTTGAGATCCTAGAGAATCACAACCCTTAACATCTATCATTTCTGTGGCTTGCTAACAGTGTTTACCCTTGAAACAAGGACAGGAATTTTGGAGAGAAGGCTCAGGCAGCACGAAACAAGCAGCAAGAAATCGTTCAAATCAGTTCTTCAAGCACCCTGTAAAGCACTAGAAGTTGTTGGTAATAAGTGCTTTGCTGACTGCTGGCTGCAGGACTCTGAGCTCTGCCTCTGTGCAACCTGGCTGTTTTCAGTGCAGGTGCTAGGGTTTTTTAATTTGGGCTTTTTTATTTTCTCAGGATGGATTCTTTTCCAGGTTCCCTAAGATAATTTCTTTTAGCTAATCTGATCTCTAAAATAGTCTGAAAAACAGTAGCCAAAGGCAGTGTAAAGAAGACAGCTCAAGGACAGTTGTTCTGCTGCTGTTTAGCACAATGAGATGAGACAGCTCTCTTGCTGGAGTGTTCACATCATTTGAAGAAGTGTTCTCGGAGTACCTTAGTCCCAAGAGATATAACTTGGCAGTTCCATTTTACTCCTAAGCTACTGCAAACTGGTACCACACCTGACCCACCTTTGTCATGGATCTTTATGTTACAGATGTGAATATTTTAAAATTGCCACTCCTCAACAAATTGAGCACAACCTGTCCCAGCTTGAATCAGGTCACAGTAATAGCACATGTTAGCTGGATGCAATATTATTCTAGGTTATAAATGAAATATACCCACTCTGGGAGATAACTCATAGCAACAACAGCTTTAGATGGGGAATGGTGTTTCCCTGTGAAATATTCCAGACTTCGTCCAGCTTTTTCAAATTGTGTTGTGAAAGCAAGTAAACATTCACATTTAAAAATACCTCCACTGTTTTGCTGCCTAATTCATTTTCACTGAAGTCTTTTCTGTTAGATATGAATTGTATACCTTGCATGGAAAGCTGTGCTCTTCAGGAGAGGAAGCAATTTCCAATTATGTATTCCTCATAAGAATTAGAGTGATAATGGTTCCTGTATTTAAATTGTGAAATTATTTGCATTGTGAGATTGAAAATTCCCCATAACAATGCAAAGGCAGAACATTTCCAAAGAGAAATGTTCTCTCTAACAACCTGGCTGTAAAACTGAGGGATGATAACACTTGACAGTTTTCTCAGGCTGAGGTGTGTGGAGCCTTAGTTAACTATAAGGAATAATGACAAATCTGAACACGTGTACTCTCCAATTCTCTCCATGTTGCAAAGGGTTGAGTGTTTGTAGTGGGACTCTTTCCCTTTCTCATCTAGTTACACTCAAAATACTCCATGACACAGTCTGGAACGTGTAACACTTCAAGAACTGCGTTTGCCTTCTTCAGTGGGCAGTGACGGTGCTACAGGCTCAATCCCAATCACATCCCACACTGTCTTCTGCTCTCTAGGGAACTGTTTTGGCTGCATTATTCTTCCATTGAATGCACCGTGTTGTTTCATACAAAGATGCAACATCTTTTTTGGGTAATAATATTAAAAAATATATATATAAAACAAAGATATGGTATTTGGAGTTCTACTGGTTTTCCCAGCATTAATAGTAGCAGATGGTGGAAGTCAATTTGCTATTAATTTACTTTCATGTCAAATACTCAATATAATTAAACAAAGTGTCATCTAAACTCTGATTACTTACTTTCAAATTAAAATCATGTGTTAAACAGACTCATTATCATGCTAATACCTGTGAAATGCTGTCTTCAGTTTCCAAGCTCCACAGTCTTTTTAGTATCAGACTTCAAAGTCTCCTGACAGGAATTATGGGTAGGAAGGTCAGGACTTAGAGCTAGATTTGTTTAATACTGTCCTTCATGTGGGAGCGCTCATTTGGGTTGTTAATTCCCTTTGCTAAATTTCACACACGCAACAAAGCATGACTATCAGTGTTGGACTCGGGTACCATTTGCTCCAGCTGCACATAAGAAAAAAAGTGGTACTCTCCCTGATACCAAAAGAAATTACCTAAGTGCACCACAGGCGTGATTAAAAACAACCACAGTACATATCTGTGCTTATATTTAGGAAAAAAACCTGTTTGTGTTAGTGTTAATTAAAGCCAAATTAGAAGAACAGAAAAACAAATCTGACTGAGGAAAACATCATCATGCATGCCATTTGCTTTGTAATTGTGCACATACCTAATTACCCTTCCATAGAGAAGAAACATCAGAAAGAACTCTCAAGCCCTTTTGCTTATTATCTGCTCCAGTACAACATTCTTCCTCTATGAGCTATCGCATCCAAACTTGTTTTCAATGTTTCGAGCTACTCAAAATTATTTATTTTTTTTTCTTCTGTTCAGTCTCTTACAGACTGACGAAGAAAATTTTTCCAGATACTCACCCAGCCTTTTTTATTCCTCTGAGTCATCTAATCCCTCCTATGTCTGCTGCTGGACTTCAAAATAGGATTATTACATGTGGTTTACAGCCTGAAAACTGGATATAGGATTAGCCATTTTAGCTTGATCCTACCTGATAAACTGTGAAATAGTAATAGGAGAAGAAACCTTTTTCCAGGCAATAATTTTCCACATAAGAAATGTCTCTTTAGAAATATTGTTGCCTCAAGTAACAGGAGAAAATCACAATTGCTATGAGTGGGAGGGAGGATGATCTATGCAAAACTTCTTTCTCATTAAAATTTCTTGAAAAGGTTTGAAAATCAGCCTCAGCTGAACAACAAGGAAGAAAATCAAAGAGCGGGGCAAAGATCAGCAAGGCTATCATCATACTTCATTAGCAGAGAGTACGTGTGCCTTCGCAGCACAGCAAAAAGCAACCTAGAGGCAGAAGCTCTTTGCAACAAGGGGAAGAAATAAGAAGATGCCAAGTTTTAAGAAAACTAGCCATGCAGGGCTTTGGCCAGCCTGCCAGTGGTAGGCTGAGGACAGCCTGTGTAGACGGTACAGAAGCAGCTCTGGAAAAGTTTTCCAGAATGTCTCATACAGTGTTCATTTGCTTTTATATAAGTGGGCCCTGGGATTCCAGGCAGTCCTACATTCAAAGACAGCAAAAGGACTTAGCTTCCAGTTTGGAGATTAAATAATTTAAGTTTTGTCACTTGCAAAGTTATAACATCAGTGAACTGTGGTAAAAGAGCTGCTGGAGGCTACCTAGAGTCCACCATAAACCCTGTATATTGTAGTGCAGCTTATACAGGGGCACATCAGCAGACGAAGGGCTCAGAGCACATCACATCTGGCCATCTCCAATACCTCCTTCTAGGCCTTTATAAATGATGCTCAGCAAAACAAACCAAGTTTATTTTAAACCAAACTGTACTCAGTCAAAAATAAAACAAAACCTGCAGTTCTTCAGTGCCACCAAAATCATTCATGTAAGGACAATGTTTTTTATTAGAGATATTACCAGTAAATGTAGAAATATTTGCTGGACTCAGGAATGGGACCAAAATACCTCTCTATCAAAGCAATAGGTTTCCAGGTGGTGAAGACCAATATCACATCTCTAACTTGCTTTTGTGTGGGAGGGCATTTGCACAAATGAATCAAAATTATCACAGTACTCAGAAGTGGAGGAGAACATTGGGGTCAAAGGTATTACCTAAATGATACAGAGTGAAATCAGTGACAACTTCAAATCAAATGACATTGAAAAGATAGATATGCTTTGGAGAGCTACATGTGCTTGTGCAAATTCATGTTAAGTGTGAGAAGCTATATAAGGACTGTGATAGAGTGGCCCTGCCAACCTATGAGTGGTTCTCAAAAACTGGATGAAAATACAATATATATTCTTTACCTTCACTGTTTGTCGATGAGATGGAAATGGAAACAAATGTATGACATTATACTTTAATTGAAAACACAACTGCACTTGCCTTGGAGGAACTCTGTTGCTTAGTAAAGCAACAGAGGAATATCACAACAACTCATGATAAAAGATGACAGTTCCATTATGCAGCTGCTGGAAAAGAAAACAGGACACAAAGAAATAACGTCTCTGACAGATAAGAAGCCTCCTTGTTTGCGAATATTGTGTTTTGCCTGGTTATTATATTCACTCTATGAGATGAGGAGATTGATCAAAAAGTTCAGGCAAAACTTGTTGCAGCAACGTAGGAAATAAAATGTGCCAACCCACTCTGCACTTCGGCTGTGGGTAACAGCTCTCTAGTGCAAAGCACAGCTGGCAGGACAGAAGTGTTGGCTCAGAAATTCCCTGCAAAGCCAGACTTCTTAAGTTGAATTCTGGCTACTGGACTTCAGATCACCTTCAGTCTTGTAGGTTCACATGGCTCCACAGTAGGGCTGGACTGGTGCACTGGGGGAAGGTGGAAGGGAGAAAGGAGTTACCTTCCACTGCATTCCTCTTTCTGCAGAAAGCACATGGGGATGGGAAGGATGGGTGGTAGCCCAAAATACAGACAACGGGAGCCCCAGAACTTAGAACTACAAATGACCAAACTCAGATTTGCAGGATCAATTTTCATGCACTGAAGCATGGTCTGAATCAATATTTGCTCAGACATTAAAAAATTTCACTGTCTGGAATAAATTATTGTCTGTGAAGAAGGAAAAACATGAAATCTCTTTATAGAAGCATAATAATATAAATCTCTACATAGGGTTGGGGCATGGGAAATAATACACCATGGGGAAAAATGGGGATTATAGAAGAAGAGGGTTTGAAGAAAAGGTCATGGTCAAGTTTTTATTCTGTGTCTTGCGTTTTAAAATTCTGCATGAAATGTAAAAATATTTATAAGCATACACAGTTTTGTTGAAAGGGTTTAAGGAGAAAAGAGGTTTGGGAAAAAAATCGGGCAAGAGAATTTGAAGGAATGTGTGATCAAAGAAGACATGTCACATGTAACAGGGAGCAGACGGGGCAAGACGTGAGGATTTCAGTGGGATAATGTGATGAGTGAGAACAACTCATGTCCATGCCAGCTGGGACTCAGCATCTTTGCAAGGTAGGTCACCTCTGTTTTACAATGCTTAACTTGGATTTGGAACTCAAAGATATGAAAACTTTAAATTTCTTTAATCTTTCTGTCCTATGACTCAAAAGACACTTTATCAGACACCTTCTCGTCAAATGAGACATAAATCAAAGGAACCATCACAAAACGTAAACCCTAAACCAGATTATCTCAGACTCCAATGCTCAAGAAGATTTTTGAGCTTTAATATGATTCTCTTTTTGTGGTTATTATACATATAAATACTAAATTATTGCTGTATTATTCAGTTCTGCTGGTTAATATATTTCATAACTGTGTATAATATTTAGTTTACCACTAATCTTATTTAGAAGTCAGTCTTACTCAGAAAGAACCACATGACTTAGCAAAACAACAGCTAACCTATTTAAGACTCGTAGACACAAAAAATAATTTCTAAAGCTTTGAAATGACAAAATACATACAGGCTAAAAGCAGATGGATGTCCATGTACTGAAAATTAAAATATTCATGCAATAATGTGCTTGTAAGAATCAAGTAAGGACTTAAAGTAACTGTAAAGAAAGGAAAGAAAAGGAACTACTATATGAGAAAATATTCGAACAAACCAATAGGCTGTTTGTACAAACAGCATCCTTAAAAATGTAGGCTGAGGTTTTCACTTGGAAGTGAACAGTGATGTGAAATAATGGTAAAACCCCTATTAGTCATTCTTTGTTTATCAGAGCTTCAAACATATTGTCAAATTGCATCTGATGATCTCTTTTGAAAAAAAAGGTATAGTTCTGGACAAATAGAAATAAAAAAATGTGGAATAATAGTGATGCAGAAAATAGAACACCCCCACCCCCCTCCACCCCCAGGTATTTTACAAAGATGCATGAAAATGCGTTATTTTTAATATCTGGAAAGATTTGGATGCAATTATCTATAATAAAATAGGGACGGTACATCCTGTTTCCATGTCATAAAAACAAAACCAAAAAAAACCCGAAAGGGAAAAATCTGCCTAAGAGGCTGCTGATCCATTTTTTTTCAGTTTCATGAACACCCACCTAAAATTTATTCAATTTGTTTTTCAACTGCTGCCCTGAAGATGGTAGAATAAATTTCCAACATTCATAAAAGGTTTTTTTGTAGTGTACTGGGGCTACAATAAATGGATTCATGTCATAGCTTACTGGGCATATTGAACACTTACTAAAGTAAAGAATAAAATGCCACTTTCTTTATCACAGTTCAGAAGCCAAACTTCAGAAGATGCAAACAATCAAAGATTTGCCCCAAGAGAAGTATAGCAATTTCTATCAGCCTGGGACAACTCCTGTAATGCTGCTTATATCTAGGGAGAGATTAGATTTATTCTAGGAGTTCTCAGAATCTCTGGGAGTGTTCAAGGACAAGTTGGATAGGGCTCTAAGCAACTTGGTCTAGTGGAAGTTGTCCCTGCCCATGGCAGGGAGGTTGGAACTAGATGATCTTCAAGGTCCTTTCCAGCCCAAGCCATTCTATGATTCTATGATTAAACTAAGGAAAATAAAATTTTCCTGTATGTGATGGAAATAGCAAGAAGGAAAACATTCTGTTGACAGATCTCAGGAGAAAAAAAAGGCTCATGTTTTTTAAAAAAAGATCATGTTTAAAACATTTTCTTAGCATTTTATAGAACATTGACATCTTTCATACAGTACAAGAAAATCCATGTTTACTTCCCAACAGATGTTACATATTCAAAAGGGCATCAGAAAATATTGTTTAGATATAAATTTTTACACAGAAGATTACAAATATACAAGAGAGAGATCATGACCCTTACACATCTAAAGCTAATCACTACTATGCTGTTTTTTTTTATTCCCACTGATGCCTTTTATCAGGAATTTGGAAAAGGTTGTGATAACAATTCCATTGGTATACATCTGTAAAAATAGGAAAGAATTATTAGAGATTGTGTAATTCAAATATGGCCATAATAAGCCAGCTCTATGGTTTTAGACCTTACCTGCTAATACTTTAGTTGGTTTTGTACTGTATTATAAAATAAGAATGTTGTGTTTATTATAATGTAGTTATTCCTTCTACTAAAAACCCTATAAAGATGACTAAGGTTTGATGCAGTTGGATGCAGGCTGTAATAAAGTCCAAGTAAATAACACGATTTTATTTTGGTTTTTTTGGCTCCAATGTGAAGGCACCTTTTGTAGTTTTCCCCAAGGCTAAAGGTTTATCCTTTCTTTGCCATCCTTATTATTACCCTGGTGTTCAAAATGTAGAACAGTCCTCAGGGTAACACCACCATTTGCAGTCTGTTACAGAATCCCTCGGGGCTTGTGCTTTTCCCTGATACTCACCTGAGCTTGTCCTGCTGCAGTGACCTTGGGCTCACTGCAGGCTTAGGGAGGGAGGACTCCCTTGCTAGAGACCTGTGGTGGAAAAATATCTCATTAAGAATAAAGTTTTGCCATCTGTCACATGCCTCGCCTGACAGCTGAACCAAAATGCCTTGGCTTCCCCAGATCCTGAGCACTTCCAAGTCAGGTAATGACTAATGACAGTCAGGGAAAAAAAGATAAAGAAAAGGCCATTGAAAACAGAATAATTTAAAGCCAGTCTCACAAAGTTCGAAACAAAAACCAGAGAAGTGTGCAAGTAGAAGTCATCTCAGGAGCTCCCCTTTACCTTGCTTGCTTGCTGTATGTTTTTGGGTGACTTGGTAGCATTAAGCATATGAAGAGTCTGGGAATGATACGCAGCTCTCCAGCTTGGTTTCGCTGGTTTCTGCATGAGGCATGTACGCAACTCCTCAGTGCAGATCTCTCAACTTCTATAGCCCCTTTTGTGTTTTTAAGGGATATGTTATAGTATGAGAAATATAAATGTAGTGCAAACACACTGAGGTGGGTGACAGAATCTTTCAGCCCCCTGTACCTGAACTTTATGCCATTTCATGGGCATCTCAAAGTCTTTCTATGGCCTGGCTCTCAGGGCTGTGAGATGGGGAGTGAGCTAATGGTGCAGAGGGGTGGTGGGCTTAGAGGGCAGGGTTACACCTGCAGTGGGGAAAAGGCTGAGGAGGTTGTTCTGCACTGGGGAGGGGATGACGTGAAGGGGGAAAGGGACAGAGCAGGGCTTCTTACGGATATCAACAAGAAAGGTTAGAAAACAAACAACTTCATAAAACAGCAGGTTTTGTACAATAAGAAAAGAAGAGGAATATATATACAGTGAGTACATATTATATCCCTTCAGATGCTGAGCACTCTTGTGCTCACGCAGCATCACATGGAGCCAGATGGATTTCCTCAAGGAATTCCACGCAGAGCAGATCCTGTCCATGAAGGGACATTCTCCCCGTTTTGATTCTCTGAGCTAATATAGGATTTTCTCACAAGAAAACTCTGTTCCCAAAGGATGCTCACAGAACATTTTGCTGCATGGTTAGATACAGGCAAGGCCACGTAGGAGGCAAAGCTGCTGGTATGGTGTGGGAGCTGCCCACAGGCAGCTCTAACTGTGATGCAGGTGAGGTGACCCTGGAGGCAGAGGAGCTGTGCAGCCTGGCACAGCCCAAGGACCCTGCTGGGCAGGCAGCCCGGCACCCACCTGCGCCTGCTTGGGGTTACAGTGACAATGCTTGGGATCACAGAGAAACAGGAGCACACAGAATAGTCTGAGTTGGAAGGGACCAGAAAGATCATCGAGTCAAACTCTTAAGTGAATGGCCCATATGGGGATCAATGACCTTGGTGTTATGAGCATCATGCTCCAAACAACTGAGCTAATCACTCACTTCTCCGTGGGCAGCCCTCTCCCAGGAAGGAGAGTTGTGATTCACCCCCTGATCCACACAAAAGTCACCTTTCTCAACCATTTTGTAAGTTACAGATTACCTGAGTGGGCTGTCCAGCTAACAGACAGTCTTTCAACAGCTTGGAAGGCTGTCTCCATCCCACAGACACCAGTGCAACTCAGGCTGGTGTGGGGTGGCTCCCATGTAGGGCTGCTCACACTTATGAATGGGCTGGTCAAGCCCTGTGTAGAAGGCTCAGTAGAACAGGGATGTTGAGGATTGCCAGCACCTTGAACACAATGCATTCTACGAAACACTCAGTGAAGAAGTTAAGGCAACAGGGAAGTGAATAGGAGAGGGAAAAGGATATGAAAAGGAAAAAATGTTTCTAGAAGGTAATGACAGATTAGGAAAAGTATCATAGAATACCTCAAGCTGGAAGGGACCCATAAACATCATTGAGTCCAACTCCCTGCTCTTCTCATGACTAACTAAAATTACACCATATAATTAAGAGCATCATCCAGATACCCCTTGACCTCTGACAGGCTTGATGCCATGACCACTTCCCCAGGGGAGCCTATTCCAGTGACCAATCACCATTGCAGTGAGGATCCTGAACTTCCTCTGACACATCTTCACTCCATTTCCTCATGTCCTATTGCTGGTCACCAGAGAGAGAAGCTCAGCACCTCCTCCTCCACTGCCTGCCTTGAAGAGGCTGTAGACTGCAAAGAGGCCACCCTTTAGCCTTCTCTTCTCAAAACTGAACAAACCAAGTGATCCCAGCCACCCCTCGAGGTCTTGCTCTCAAGACCTTTCGTCAACTTGGTTGCCTTCTCTGGATACACTCCAATAGTCTGATATCCTTCTTACACTGTAGGGCCCAAACTGCACCCAATATTCAAGGTAAGGTTGCACCAGTGTGGAGCAGAGCGGGACAATCACCTCCCTCAACCGGCTGGCGATGCTGGGCCTGATGCACCCCAAGATGTGGCTGGCCCAAATCGCCATCCATCAATAAAGTCAAAATTCCCAGATCTCTTTCTCCAACCTGTTTTCCCCACAATTTGTATGCATAACCAGGAGGATGTAGCTCTCCATGTCTTGGACTGTAGGGAAAGCCTGGCAAAAGCAAAGTTTTGCAATTGCTGATTACATGGATGATGGACTTTTTGGATGGAAGAAATGGAAAAACTGGGGAAGGAACTATGAGACATGTTGCAATTTACCTTGACAATATTCCTTGGTGAAATGAGAATTTTTCATGCACTCAAAATGAGGTAAAAATTTACTCTAGCCTGGTGTAAGTTTGGTTTTGTTGACAATTAATGCAGCATGAAAGGTAAGCATCTACTCTCTGAGTGTTACTACTGCTGAGTGTGCAGAAGTTTGATTCTCATGAGTGAATTTCAGTGTGCACCGCAGGCTTTTGGTAGATGCCCCTTCTGCCTGGTTCTTTCATGCAAAACTATTTGCAGAATGTTCTGTAAGGCTCACTGGTGCAGAGATTGCTTTTGCCCTGATTCTTTAGACATCCCGGCTTCAGTATTTTACTTGTTTAAAGGGTTCTATTTATCACTGGAAATGTAGACAAAATACCTTGCCTCAAAACACTTTAGCATGTGAGAATTAAAAATAATGTGCTTGGAAATGCCAGCTTGAGCTGTATGTTGTATGTGTTTTTCTAAATAGTTAAAATGATGCAGCTTTTTATATTTTCATATTTCATGTTCTTTCTGTTTCATGGTGTTTTTCATATGCGAACTCATTTTCATTTTTTCTATTTTATCCAGTGAGTTAATTTTAAGTATCAAAATACTAACTCAATGTCCAAAGTGTATGTTTTTTAGAATTATTATGCAGAAGAAGGAGGTTGAACTCCAGCTCTAGGTCCAAAGCAGATCTCACTACCTGAAATCTGAAGAGGTATCACAAGTTCCTGTTCAGTACACTGCAATTTCCTAATCTGGTATGCTTTAACTGATTTATCAGTGGGATTTTTTTCCTCAATATTTTTCCCTTCTACATTTCTTTACCATCAACTATTATTCAGTCTTATATCTCTGTAGGAAATATCTCTTGTTAACAATGTTTTCTTAATGCTAGTGTGGTATAAAGTCTTCCTCTGAGGCACTTGTTTAAGCTGAGCCACATCAAATAGAAAGCACATTTCCCCCTTTCAGAAGAAAGTATTTTTTATTTCTCCTCTGTGGCTTGTGGCATCTGACTGGGCTGTGTCCTGCTGTGGGTGACAGGGGAAAAACAACAGAGTCACCTGTGATGCCAACTCCAAACTGAATGGCACCATGGACTTTGTGGCCACTGTGGCAGGACAGGTTCAAGCCTTTCTTTCTTATAACTCCATCTATAACATGTGGTAACGCAGTTCATCAAATTCTCTAAAGAAGTGGTTGTCTACTACAGAAACTTTGTACACCAATGTACACCAATAGTGGGGAAAAAAAAAAAAGAAGAAACAGAACCCCCCAACCCCCCCATTTTAAAAAGGAAACTGTATTTTGACAGAAGTGAGAGAGTTTTTCATTATCTTTCATAGGAGGAGAGGAAGTTTCACCTAACTCAAGCAGGCTGCTGTATGAGCATAGAATCTGCTGTGTCATGTTCCTCTTTTCTCTGCAGCTGTGAGAATCTGCAGACATTTGTCTTTGAGAACTTAGCATTGGGAATGGGGATTTCCTCATACAAACTTGTAATGTTTTTTGTACTTCCTCTGAGCTGAAGCCCTCAACAGCTTCAGACCTGCAGGATAGAAGGTTATTAATTTTCCTACCTGTGCTCACCAAGCTACTGGGAGTGAGACAGTGACAAAGAGCAGGGAGGTGTGGCATTTCCATACAGATAAAAAAGGTTGCTGGCTTCTAGCGTCAGTAACCAGACCTCTGATTCAGCACCTCATCAAATTCTGGGAATCTGACTGCTGAAGGCTTTGGATCAGGCATATCCTTCTGGAGATAATGTCACTTGTACAAAACCCCTCCATGATCAACCCCATTTTAAATATATATGCAGTGGATGAGGCTGCATGTATAAATATGTGTGTGTACAAATAAAACCACCAACTGGTATTAACTCAACATGTTAGGTTTGGGGTTTTTAAATGAGCATGAAGACATGCATCAGGAGATTATTATAAAATTTATTTTTGGGTTTGGGAGATATTATTCTATGGTGTGGAACAATATCCTACACAAGTCCTACAAGAACCACTGCTAATACAGAATTTAAGTGTAAAATATTATTTTAATTATTCCAGATGTCATTTCCACATACTTTTTCTTTCGTGTGTGTGTGCATGTGTGCTTGTACACGTACGCCCTCTGGAATGAATGCCCATTATCATGTCTCTTTTTAGAGCTTCTGTTTCAAAAACATAATGCATAATCAGTTTGATTATGTGACAAGCTGTTTCATCCTTTTTCTCTTTTTTTTTCCCCAAGTGATTTTCTAGGTCATGTTTGTGTTAGGTCTTCCTTCAAAAAAAAGAATATCAGAGAGATTTTATGCAGAATTTCTTTCAGCCAGTAATTACAGTCATTGTTTGGAGAACTAATTTTGAAATATATTTCTAAATAATTAGGGTTTTTTTTTTCTTTAGAAAATCAGAAATCCATTTAGGCAGTGGGGATTTAAGCTATACATAGAATACTTAAAATACAGCCTTCAAGAAAAATGGAAATAGCTACAGTTAAGATTTGTTCAGTTTAACTTCTTTCACCATCATCATTCAACTTTCAGTCTTCAGTGAGATGAATTAAAGGAGAAATTGTTTCTAAAATCGTACTCTAAACATTTAAAATTAAATCTATTCAAGTAACAATATCTGCTTTTTTATCTTGAGAAATGTATTTGTAAAGGATGCCCCAGGCTTACATTATACTCAAGATACACTGGAAATCTTAACTTTTATTGAATGCAGGACCCACAATTCCAGAATTGTTCCAGTGGCTGTTAAAAACAGTCTGATGCTGAATTTTAATGGACACAATTATTAGCTTTGAGAATGACACTTCTCCTTGGTCATCCCTTCTGGCAGCAAATCTGGTAGGTGCATGCTCAAGGGAAGGAAATCCTAGCAAACCCACAAATTAGTATTCCTCATGCAGTGGAATGCCTTCTAACACAGATCCCACAGCTGTCCAAAAGGAAGAGGCTGGATCTGTTTTCAAGATATCAAAAGCAATGGAGTTGTTCCCAGCTGTTGTACAGGGTATCCTCTGTGAAGGTGGGAAGTTATTTAAACTCATCTTTATGGTTTTCGACACTATTGTTCAATATTTATTTTCACAGTACTCCAGCTCTGATCCCTCAGATAAAACCTTGGCACAAGCCATCAGAAGTGTCCCAGGGCTGGAATCTGATTTCCAAGTTTTGAATGCTCTCAATCCAGGCCAGATGCAAAGGATGCTGTGGATAGTTTGCCACTCTCCTGAATGCTATTCTGTTTTCCACAACAGGCATGTTACCCCTAAAGATATACGGTGCTTGAGAGATTTAAGGTTGTTCAGCCTGGAATCTGTTCAGCCTGGAGAAGAGAAGTCTCTGGGGATATCTTGGAGCAGCCTTACAGTACCTAAAGTGGGTGGAAACTATAGAAAATAGGGGAGGGACTATTTATCAAGGAGTGTAGTGATAGGAAGAGGGGGAATGGCTTCAAACTGAAAGAGAGCAGGTTTAGGTTAGGTATTAGGAATAAATTCTTTACTGTGATGGTGCTGAGGCAGTGGAACAGGTTGCCCGGAGAAGCTGTAGATGCCCTATTCCTGGAAGTGTTCAAATCCAGGTTGGATGGGGCCCTGAGCAATCTGGTCTAGTGGAAGGTGTCCTTGCCCATGGCAGGGGGTTGAAAGTAGGTGATTTTTAAGGTCCTTTCCAACCCAAGCCGTTCTATGAGTCTGTGATTTTATTACGAATTCTGGTCTGGGGAGAAGTTCACCCCAGGAAATGAATATAATAATACCCCTCTGCCTAAGTGTTATCTTATAAAGAAAAATGCAACTCATAAATTTTTTCCTGAGACATTCAGGTGCTGTGGCAGTAGAAGTTACATTAAGAAAAAGGAAAGAAAAAAGAAGGCTATTACGAAAAAGATAACTCTGTGCTGTACAGAAAAGACTACTGTACAACAAATTAAGCCTAGGGCCCTGATATAACTAATGAGAAGAAATTAAAATACTGAATAGCTGTTTCATTCACCAGGCACTACTCATCCAGGTTGCTATTGGAGGCAAACGAGTAAAAATAGCAAACAGTAACTTGTATGTGAGGCAATTTCATTAGGGATTACTTCACAAGGATGTATACAATGAAGACACTTAAAGACAAGCTAAGTTCAACAACTTACAAGAAGAACAAGGCCCCCAACCTTTGAGTATTGGCTTTGCTCATTTAACAACTTCTGAACTTTCTTCTACAGAATTAAACTACATACAACTAAACTGTAAACCTAACATGTGACTGCTGCTGTTCATAGTATCGTGTAGAATGACTCCTGTCTATTAACACATTCCTGCACATCAGGATTTCACCCAATAAAAGAAAACATTAAAGTTTCATTTAACATATTTGCAACATTATTATATTTTCATCTCAATGTTTAGACACAGATAAGTATATTAAACACTGAATATAACTTTTTGATTAGTGTTGTATTTTCTCCGTCTCTCTCATAAAGTTCTAGGCATAACTGAGCTGGGTAGGCAGCACATGAAGAGCACTAACCCACCTCTGCCTGCAAAACCTCACTTGCAGACATAAGTTTACCATAAAAATCACTATTACTATACAAAATCCCTATACAAAATTATTATTTTGCTACTAAGTTACTATTGGAACAGAAGTTTTTTCAATGCCTAAGTAACTGGCAAATTTATTTCAAGCTCAAGAAAACTTCTGTTCAAGTAGTATCTCCCTTATCAGAGTTTGCTGATGTACCTCCATTGGCAGAACCAAACTGCGACACATAAAAGTTATGAACAAAACTATGGAGTGACTTTGAAGTCTGCTTAGGCACCATAACAACCATCTCTGACGTTCAATGAACTGAGTTCTTCCTGTGTCTCAAAAATTACACCGAAGAGGGGAAAAGAGGAAGATTATTTTTACATACATTTCTGAAAAATAAAAAAAATATTTTCTGGTAATATGAAGGAAAACAAGGACAGATGTGATGACCCACTCTTTAGGGGAGGGAAGCACCAGCTTCCCTGGGCCTCTACAAGAGATTTTAATTCCATGAGGATATTAGCTGCGAATGAAGACTGGCAAGTGACAAGTCCAGAGTATGTCCTTTTCCATCCTTGTAACATCACTGACCATCACTACTATTTCACTATAAAGTATGGGATCCTAAAAGGCATATCTTTTCTGTTGTAATTATCCAAGATTCTAAACTTCTGATACACTATCCTCAAGATATTTCAGTTTTCAAGAGAAGATCCTGTAATATCAGAATTCACAAAAAACTTTCTTGGGTTTGACAAATGCTCAGGGTCTCATTTGAATGAGGGCTTGGTCAGACATAATACTTATGAAATGTAAAAAACTAGGCTCATCTGGGCTGATGTGTCCTGACAAATCCAGCTTCCTGTGCTTTTTTAGCCATGGCACCATGGGGCTGCTACAACATTCCTCATGGCACTTTTAAGTCCATATTCTGTGTTGATTTATCCCAGTTCTCTTAGTGTTGGACTGTGTTAGGGTGGCACAGGGGTGACAGTGACAGACCTTTTTTTGGAGAAAAGAGGCAATCACTGTCAATACTTGGCACTAGCAGCCCTCCACAATGCGCTATCTCAAATTGGCCAGGAAAGCACCATCCCTGAGGTGTGCAAGGACCAGCCTCACAAAACCCTGCAGCACTGGGCTGCAGTGCCCTTGTACCCCCAGGCATGACACACCCCTAATCTCTGCAACACAAGCAGCACCCCTGGTCTTCCTGTTTACAGGACAGCAAAAGAGCAGGTTATCTATCAGTTGAGTTAACTTTTTGTGTCACAGAGGAGTCTCTCACCCAATTCATCTTGGAAAAGCCTACAGCTATGCCTACAATCACAGCCAGAGCCAGCTTTGTTCCCACAGCAACAGACGCACTCCTATAACATGACCCAGCTTTTTAGCAGTGCCCGATCTCCTTCTGCTGGAGCCCTGACTCCAACCCTGGCAAGGCCTGCTGAGAAGGGGTTGCTGTGCAACCTGACTGCTGCGCAGCCATCCCTGGCAGCTCAAGACAGCACTCCTCAGTTAAGGCATGCTTTGATGACTGGATCCATGCATTTTTCTGCAAGGAGTCATTTGTTCCCCTAGCAGCTAGCATTTCTGGCTGTATCTTGTGTGTGATCAGGCACAGCTTCCTTCCTCTCATACCCACTGGAAAAAAACTGTGCCTATCTGCAGTGTTTTTGTGTCAGGTTACAGTGCTGCCGACAGCCAGGATTCAAGAACACACGGGGAGATAAAGGCCTGGCAGGAGAGGTTTAGGGCCCAAAATGTTCCATGTGCTATGCAGAGTGTTTCCTCTGGATGCCTGCTTGCTTTTTGCTGCTGTTTCTTCCCGTCCCCACCTCCTGCCCCATTCCCTGCACAGCCCCAAAAAGCCAGCTTCTCCCTCCAGCCCAGACTTTCCAGCTTTTTGGTTCAGTTTCAATTATTCCAGGATATCCTAGGCGTGATCTGGGGACAGGAAGCATATCTCTGTTTGTCTCCCTTTCCATGCTTTCATTGCAGAGTTCCCCATTTATACTTCAGCCTGGCTTCTGCTCCAGGGCCTTCTGCATGTGTGGGGCAGCACATCTGGAGGCAGAGTGGATGTCTTGAAGGTACTGCTGAGACTGCTATTCAGCCTGTGGAGCAGCTGTTTGCACCTGTGGCTGCTGGGAACTGGCAAAATCCTTGAACCTGTGAAGGAAGACAAGTGGCTGATACAATTTGAGCACATCTATACCCTGTAATACCCTGTAGTGACCCCGTTTCTCAAGGCCAGTGAGCATGCAAGTAAAACTAGAATACTACTGCAGTATTTATTTTTTCTTGATTTGATTTTGATTTCTTGTGCAGGGAGGGCAATAAATATATCAAAAAATGAAAAAATAAAAATAAAAACCGATGGAATTCACTAATTGCTCTGTTCTCATCTCTTTTTTTCCCTGAAAAGCAGAGGTCTTCTAACATATTCAGACCAAGCCATTGAGCCTGGCCATTGCTCAGTTGCAAATTCTCATGCTTTCCATGACATTAATTTTAGGACATCATACACTGCAGTATTAAATATATCCCGACGTCAGAGAGTGAATTTGAGCATGATTCCTTATCAGGAGGTGGCTTCACAGGGGATGGAAACAGCCCAGGAATGGGTAACAGCGACATGATCTCCGATACTCATCTCAGCTCTCTCGCAGCTCAGGTGGAATCCACTTGGTGAAGGGCCCAGAGGGTAAATCCTATGGGGAGTGGCTGAGGGAGCTGGGGTTGTTTAGCCTGTAGAAAAGGAGGCTCAGGGGGGACCTTATCGATCTCTACAACCACCTGAAATGAGGTTGTGGCTAGACGGGGATCGCTTTCTTCTCCCAGGTGACGAGTGACAGCATGAGGACACAGCCTTAAGCTGCGCCAGGGAGCATTTACGCTGGACACTAGGAGGAATTTCCTCACAGAAACAAACAAACAGAAACGTTTTAAACTTTTTAAACGCTGGAGGTCTCGGCAAAAGCTGCAATAAGGATAAGCACTCCCACCTCGCA
>VZRS01007982.1:0-102488 GCA_013398055.1 Ifrita kowaldi
TCAATTACCTGGTACAAGAAAGAAAACCTGCATCCTTTCTTGTCTCACAAAGACCATAAATGCAATGTACAGTAATCAACTCGAGTTCTCGCTTTACATTGAGAAAAAAGTATTTAAGTATTTGTGCTGTGCAGATCAACACAAAGTCAGTACAAGACATGAGGGACACATGTAAAAACATTACTGAAGAAAGGAAAGGTAAAGTTGACTGACGATCTGTTTTGGAGGCATTTTTAAAAATCAAAACTACCTATGTCTGCAGGGCTGTTCTAAGTAAATTGTAAGCTCCTTCTGGGGTAAATTGGATGAAGATGTATTGTTGCTCCTCTGAAGAAGGCGGCAAAAGAGATACAAAAGACAAACATAAAGGAGAAAACGTGGAGATTACCTCCTGGTAAATGAAAGGTTTAGTTCCTTCAGGAAACCACTGAGTATTTAGATCTTTCAGCTTGTCCAGAAATGCTCTGATGTCCCCAGGCCACATGTGCTTGGCAGCATCGATCCGGAATCCTGCTACACCAATGTCAATGAGATGGTTCATGTACTCCGCAACCTTGGAGCGCACGTAGTCCTTCTCCAGGGCCAAATCCAGAAGGCTGACCAGGCGGCAGTCCCGGACCTGTGCAACAGAAGAGAAAAAAATAAAGATATCCGTGTATTACACCAAAGGAGGGGTGAAGCTGTGGTGGTGGTTAATGAGATTGGATTGGATTGGGAAGGAGAAGGAAGGGAGTGATAGCTGGAGTGAAGGCATTTGTCTTCACAAGTCACCGTTGCATATGATAAAGCCCTACTGTTCTGGAGACAGCTGAACACCTGCCTTCCAATGGGAAGTAGTGAATAAATTCCTTGTTTTACTTTGCTTGTGTGTGTGGCTCTTTACCTATTAAACTCTTTATCTCAACTGAGTTTTCTCAGTTTTAGTCTTCCAATTCTCTGCCCCATCCCACTGTAAGCAGGAGGCTGAGTTGTGTTTAGCTGCTGGCTGAGTCAAACCACAAGTCCTCTTTGGTGCCCAACATGGGACTCAAAGGGTTCAAATTAACAACAGCTACAATTAATGTGCTAGATGGAATTCACAGCCGTTACTGCTGTTTGGCTAATAATTGGCAGGCTCCTGTGCTTGCCATGGGGCTCACACACCTCCCTGTGCATTAGAGTCTAGGGCTCATTAGTGGCTGCTTTTTGCTTTGGCTGCAGCTGCAGCCCGTGCTGCTGATCCCCTCCCTCTGGCACATTCTGATCCCGGCACTGGCGATGGCCTGGGCTGGCACCTGCCCGGGGCAGCGCTGCTGCTCCTGTGCTGCTGCACTGGACACGCTGGAACTCCAGTGTGGAGTCGAGCCAGAGGGACTGTGACCTGTGGGTGAGCCCACGGTGGAACACGTACATCTGGAAGTGTTTGTGGCCATGGGAAAGTGCACACCAGAGCAGGTACATTGCAAAGTGGCCGTGGCCGTGCCAGTGCCACAGCAGGTGCACCCCTGAAGGCGCCGGGCCCAAGGACAGGTCGGTGCTGCAGCAGGCACACCCTGATGCACCTGTGGCTGTTCACGAGGCCGTGCTGGAGCACCTCAAAGCGTGTGGCCATGGATAAACCCACAGCAGAGCAGGAACACCCTGCAGGGACTGCAGCTGGGGGCAAGGCTGTGTTGGGCAGGTTTGCTTTCTGAGGGGACGGTGGCTGTGGGTGAGGCTGTGCTGGAGCGGATCTGTCTCCAAAGGCACTGTGGCCCATGGACAGGGCTGTGCTGGAACAGCTGCCCCTCAGAGCCACTGTGGCTGTGCATAAATCCATGCATTAGCAGGTGTGTCCCTGAAGAGACTGGCTCATAGAAAAGGCTCTGCTGGGAGCAGGTACAACCCTGAGGGACTGCTGTCTATGGATAAATCCAAGCCGGAATAAGGGCAAGGGGAGGAGTTCATTGCACTGTTAAACCCAATAGGGAGTGGGTAAGATTTTGTAATAGAAATACCTTTAAATTGTAACCCATGATTTGAGTTGCATATTATAGGAATTACTATAACAAGAACCACACAAACCAATGGAGGAGAAGGAAGCAGAGGAAGCGCAGCAGGAACCCCAACTGAGCTGGCTTTGGTGCACGATAACCACGAAACAAACCACCTCTCCTGTCCTGAGTATCACAACATGGAGCCCAAAGTCATGGAGTACATGGACTCCGTGCACGTGTGGTGGACATTTTATGAACAATCACTTTGCAGTGGTTGATAGGCTTTGCAGTGGTTGATAGGCTAAGGGAATAATATCTGTGTATTGTACCAAAGGATGGGAAGTCAGGTGGTGGTTAATGTTGTATTGGACAGCATGGGACATAAATGGTATGGGATACAGAAGAAATACGTGTATTATCAACATGGTTTTCAGCACAAATACAAAACATAGTCCCATATAGCTATGTCCAAAATTAACACTATCCCAGACAAAACCAGCACAGTGTGCCTGCTGAAGCTCGATACTTTTAACTTGGAAAGAAACCATTCACACCCAAAACTAGCAAGCAATTATTTAAATTCCTGAAATAAAGGAAGTGGCTCAGAAGCGGGTGAAAGCTTTTGAAAGCTGTCAGATTGCTAATACTTTTGTGGAGGAGGGGGGAACTTGAAATAATGATCTAATGGAAACAGTGTTTGTTCTGCTAGCATTTCTTTTTCCTAAAGTGAAGCAAAGGTGTTTCTCTGACTTTTCTGGCTTGGGTTAGGGGTTTTTGGGGGAGGGCTTTGGAGCATTGGTCAGGTTTTTGGGGTGTTTGATCATCACTACATGTCTCCTCCTTCTCAGAAAAATTAGTTGGATACATGATTTCTATTTGAAGGATTTACAGAGTGAAAAGGCCTTTGTGCAGGCTCTAATGTCTTCTATTTTGCTTGGTTTAATGTAGTTTGATGCTTGGTGATTACAGGAAATAAGTGGTGTTCTACAGGATGTCTGAGCTTGTGGAGGAAGTCAGACAACCTTAAAATTTCTTCTGCTAAGTTTTCAAAATCACTAGGTACAACAGGCTGTTGGAAACTAATTTCAGTAATAACAAGAGAAGTCCCAGTGCCCACCCAACACTTACAATCAAGTGCCTGAAAACTGATTGCCATAGAACCAAAGCCTACGCCACCCTTTCAAAATGCTGCTCCTCCATTAACAAACCCCTCCCCAGGAGACTGCCCAGTCTCCCTTGGCCACAAGGCAGAGCAATCTGCACAGCAAATATGGAGTATAATGGTTCTGTTACCCTGACAGGAGAAGGAATCTCTGTGCCAAACATCATAAAAACGAGGTCTATGACGTTGTGTACTTGATACTACAGCATAAGATTTAATTGCTTTAAGTGTAGTAGAGAGGAGTTAAAATATTATTTCCTTGAGGCTCTTCAGTTTAGTAAATGTAGAGAGGAACTGGCTCAAGTCAATCTACTGTGTGTGAAGAGAGAAAAATAACTATTACTTGAAATAAAATGCGACTACCCATTTATCTGTCTTCCAGCCCTCTCTGTCAGCTAACATGTTGACTGACTGTGGAGGTGGCTGAGAGAGCAGACAGTAGCCTGCCTTTTCTGGGAAAAAGGTAGCAGTGGGAAGTCTCAGAAGGACTTATAAAATGGAAAGTAGGACAGCAGATAAAAAAAAAAAAGGAGAAGAAAAGCAAGAGATTTTGTTCTTTTCCTCTACAGTGGAGCATTCACTTGTTTTCTTATAATATCCAGCAGCTACCAACCAGATTTATGCAGTGCTGTCTCTGTTCAGAGACTGAGGGACAAGAGAGCTAATATGCTCAGGCTTCAAATGCTCTTCTTAGCTGGTTATCAACTAAAGGCAGATCATTTTGTTGCTTACATCAGTATAAACTTGGAGTTACTATAGTGACAGGAGGGTAGAAGCATGAATAAATTCAATGTAAATGAAAAGAGATTTTAGCCCTGAATATAACTCGCTGCCATTTCAGAAAAAATATTTCAAGCCGCTTTTTAGGGTCAACATTACTCTAGAGAAAAACTTCTGTGTCTCCCGTCACCTATCCCAAATTACGTTACTAGCTAAACTGATGGAAGATACATATACATAAAATCTTGCATTTTCTTCTGATGAAAATATTTTCTTGCACATGGATACTTTTTTGTCTTGATATTAAGTATTACCTCAAGATTAATTGTTTTTCTTGCTACTCTCTTTATCTGTCACATCTAACATGTTTTGCAAGATTGTCCTCTGGGGCTCTATCTTTCGCTCATAGAAACAAAAAAAGTCAAGCAACAAATTCATCTGCAGTGGGGTAATTAAATGTTCCAAAGACTATTTAAGGAGCAGTTTTTACAAAATAAATAAATAACGTCTATTTTACAAAATAAGTAATTTACCAATTGTAGAGATGAATTTACAACTTTCAGAATTTTTTACTAACCCCCCTGCAGTAAAAAAATCAAAACTTGAGGAACTGTAAGCAGATTCTGTGATCAGGGAGTGGCTAACATTGATGCGAAGATTTTTTCTTGAAGGATTTAAACACAGAAAACAAAGTATTGCATCATGAGATGAAGCTGAACATAAAAACTACGTTGAACAGGTTCACATAACAGACCTAAATGTATTCTTCTTCAAATACAACTACAAATGTGTGGGGTTTTTTAAAATGGTTTGTATAACTCTCACATGGGACCACACGGAAGACATTTTAGCCTATTACATGATGCATCAATCTTCCTGACCTAGGCTCTTACACCATTGCATACAATTGTATTCTAATTTCTGAACCAAGACGATATTTCTCCACTTTGCAAAGCTTTTTGTTGGTTTTATATCTACAGAGGATATTGAGGGATCAAAATGAGAGAAAGAAACATCAGTTGCGACCTACCTTTGAGAAAAGCATCCTGTCCCAGAAATGCAACACCAAATGCTAAGAGTTTAAGCCACAAAAACATGGTTATTTCTGGAAATCAGGCGTATCCTTATGAAACAGCATGTGTCTCTCTCTGGAAAGTAAAATAAATGTTATCTGTCTGCAAAAGAATTTCTTCACAAAACTTGAACCCAAAAGGAGACTAACTAGGCACATACATTGCACTGCCTGCTTATCTGTGAAGGAGTTGCTTCCTCTGTAACCCTAACTAACCACTCGCAAACTCGCAATGCACTTCAGTGATGTCAGAGACAATTACTTCTTCAAAAAAACTTCTTTCAGTTTCCAGGAAGTCAAAGGGGTTTTTCTTAAGTTCCTGCAGTAATACTTAGCTTCCTTAATTCAACTAAAATAGATTATTTTAAGCTATTTCTTTCTTTGTACTTAGGAGCTACACAAGACTTCACTTTTCATAGGACTGGATTTAGCAAAGTCATTTTTTCTCTTCATATGCACTTTTCTACTGCACACATTCACTGATTCCCTTATATGTTATGCATGTTTCTTGAGATTTCTGTTGAGAGAAAGAGAAACCCTCACCACGAGTCACCAAAACACTTGTTCTGATAATGCCTTCATAAAAAGATGCATCCTCAGGTGAAGTAACTGATGATTAAATTAAAACCCTTTAAACATGGAGTTGAACTCCATCTCTAGAGGTCCCTTCTAACCCTAAATATTTTGTGATTCTGAGGGATATATTTCTGAATCTTTCTACAAGGATGTCTTTCTGGGTATGACAGTAATACACAACAAATGGATAGAGGCAGTCTAATTCTGTTTTCTGTAATGTTTAGAATTACAGAACTCAATACAATTCTTAACCATGATACTGCCAGACAATTGTTGTCGCTTTCATGGACTTGATGAGAGGTACACCAAAGACATTTTCCCTCACTAGATGCACTGAGGCAGCTCTCAACAACTTGGTAACAAATGCCCTTTATATACTACACTACAAGAGAAAGGAATGTCGGGATTGCTTCTCTTATTTAAGATTTCCGAGGTTCTAAAAGAACCAGCAGAACCCTGTCATAAGACAGGGAAAGAAGGGAAGAGAATACTTTTGTGCTGCCCATTCTTAAGTCCTTCAGAGACCTCCTAAGCATCACACAGGAAAAAGTTGCACAAACTCACATAATAATTCACAAATTACATGAGTGAATCAAACTCCTCATAAGATTAAACACATCTTCTACAATTTTAAGTCAAGTCTTACAGGCCAAAATGTTAACTTCTTAACTTAAGCAGTATGTCTCTATCAATTAAGCAGTATGTCTCTATACAAAGTGGCAGTAATAATAATTATATTGTAAATGTGTTCAGAACAAAACTGACACAATTATATTGTTCTGACACTCCAGGACCCCAGTTTTGATATAAAATCAAACTGCATCATCCTGGAGTTGTCACAAATTAAATTCAGGCTATAGTGATACATTACTTGCAGCACCGACATCTTAGTCCCTTTTATCCTAGACAAAATCAGGGTAACAGCATGGCTGAAGTGTGCCATTTGATGACTGGAGTGCATGGCATCCTGTGGAGAATCTCTCATAAATGTTCTCAAAAAAGAACCTGGCTCCATTCCCACTTGACCTTCCCCAGCTACCTCCCCTCAACTCCTCAAGCTGTGACCCCAAGACAAATTCCTGCAGAGTGGATCTTTTCTGGCTGTGTGATATTGACAGAGCTTCCACAGCACTGAAATATTGCAACATACCCTATCTATTATTTGGTGAGAACATCACACACTAGTGATCACACCATTCTAGGTATACTGCTAACCATAAACCATCAGTTGTTAAGATTGATGACAAAAGTTACAAGTTTACCTAAGAAGGACACAGAATTGTTGGAGCAAGTCCAGAGGAGGGCCATGAAGTTGGTAATGAAGAGCACCTTCCCTATGAAAACAGGCTGGGAAAGTTGGAGCTGTTCAGCCTGGAGAAGGTCGTGTGGAGACCTCATAGCAACCTTCCAGTGTCTGAAGCGGCCTAGAGGGAAGCTGAAGAGGGACTCTTCATCAGGAACTGTAGTGACAGGACAAGGAATAATAGGTTCAAGTTGAAAGAAGGGAAATACAGGGTAGACATTAGGAAGAAATTCTTTACTGTAAAAGTGGTGATACACTGGAACAGGTTGTCCAGGGAAGTTGTGGTTTTTCAAACACTGTCAGTGTTCAAGGCCAGATTGGATAAGGCCTTGGGCAACCTGGTTTAGTGGGAGGTGTCCCTGCCCATGGCAGGGGCATTGGGACTGGATGACCTTTAAGGCCCCTTCCAACCCTTAACATCCTATGATTCTATTAGGACACGTGAAGTCTTTTCCCGAACATAAACCACAGTCTGCTTTCCCAAGGTTACACCCAAACTTTTACTTTTGAGGGAATGGGAGACATTAATTTATTCTACTTGCACATTAAACAATGGTCTGTTAAAAACAAATCCTTTCTCAGGAGCGAGCCTGAATTTTTAATTGGCCAAAGTGACTATGTCAGTATGTAGCTACAGCAGTATACTTCCCCTGTGCTGGAAAGAATCAAAGCCAGAACCATCCATTTGTATTAATAAGGATTTCTAAAATGACATTAAAAATGTGCAGCTCCTTAAGTTACGCATCTCTTTGGAAGTCTCTCTCTTTCGTAAGCTATAAAAAGAGCCACAATACCTCCAAAAAACCAACCAAACAGTACAAGATGTAAATATTTCTTTGTCTGATTCACTTGTCTTGAAATACAGATTTGATTAATTATCATGAATATCTCCTATTCTGTGCTATTAAAAACCAGCTCAAGGAGCAATTGTATTACAACTGCAATAAAATTTTAAAAATATAAGTGCCATATAATAATCAATTTTGCTTTCAATTTGCATCTGGAGGCTTTGGAAAAGATAACGAATCCATGCCTCCTTCCTCATACCAAAAATTTAAAGGAAAGAGCCCTTGAAATACAGAGAAAAGAAAGTTAATTCAAAGAAGAAGGGATTAAAGCAGTATGCCCTTGATCCAGATGAGTTGCAAATATTGTTATGAAGCAATTAACATTATTTTACATTAAAAACACATTGAAATCATAATTATAAAACAGGTTCATTCTGTACTAAAGTGGTTTATGACAAATGTTTGTAATACGACACTAGTTCTGCCATTTGAAAATGGCAGAAATTTCTATTCTGAAGCTACCATACACTTGCAAATATATTAACCACTCCAGCTGAAATCTCAAAAAAAAAAAAAAAAAGAAGAAAGAAAAGCAAACAACAAATGAAAAATAAAATTAGTTGCATTTCAGAACTAGCTAATATTTCACAGGCATACATGAAGTCTATATTCAGCTTCAGCACCTAAATACACCATAATTGGCTTTGACAGACAGTCACCAAAAAAAAATTTAGCTCTCACTGAGAGACTGAAATGAAATCACACTATTGGAATCTATACATTCAGATTCTTTATTCTTACAATAGATTTCTGAAACAGATGATCTAAGGATAAAATCAAATTATTCTGTGGAAAGATGCAATGAAAATTCCCACTGTTCTTGATTTGCATTGATTTACATCCAATTCAGATGTCTCACATGGGAGTAATAATTGATGACTAAGAAGATGATGATAAAGGTATCATCAATGCTCATTCCAAATTCTCTTTCTCTTCCACTTCTGAGTGAGCCCTAAGACTATTCACTGATCTCCCTGGATAACCTGGGAGTGAGAGTCTGGTTCTCTCACTGCTAATGAGACCACAGCATCGGAGCCAGGATTGTGATCCACAAAACACTACATATACCCATCTCCATGCGCAGGCTCTCATAAGATATCAGACAAAACTGCTGTAGGTGCTCAGTGACACGTGTTAGACAGTGCAAAAGCTCTGCCCAGAACCCAAACAGTCTTAGAGCTTGCTGAGAGACACCAAGATCTCTAATAGTCTACACAGTCACTGCTAACTTGCTTTCTACCAAGAGGTGTTTCTGTAACTGTTTTGTATGCTGTGCTGCTTAAAGGCATCAGATTACAGAGTGTGACAGAGGGAGGGAGCAAGCACATGCATGACATTTCTGCCCCAAAACAACTCCATCATATGCTAATACAGCTAAAAAATACCTTACTGTTCTTTGGGGAGAAGCCAAGGAGCTGCTTCCTATTCCAGTGAAGGGCAGAGGAAAGTAGAGAATAGCCATAGAACTCACCACTATTTACCCTAAAGGCAGGGAGAGAATGAACTTTTCAACCATGTAAAATTATTTTGAGATTCCCCTTTCCTACTCCAAAGATCGTTCCCCAAACCGTTCCCTATCTCTGCCTGGTGCTACTGAGCCAGGAGGAAACAGACTGGATAGATTAAAGGAAGGCACCAGTAGCAGTAATCAGGGTATGATCAGCGACTTCATATAGCCACATGCCAAATAAATTTGTGCCTCAGGTTGGATTGTCACAGGGGGCCCCCAAAGATCTGCCTGTATCTGCCATTAGATATCAACAGCCACATTAGATATCAACAGCCACCCTGTATCTGCCATTAGATATCAATAGCCACACTTCCCCTGCACACTGACACCTACGGGGCCTGTGCCACCCAAAAACTATCATTCCTGGTGTTCACTGTGTTTAATGCCATAGGAACCATGATGGAAAGATGCCAGTGACACCACACTCTGTTTGTTCTCTCTTCATATGATTTCATGCTGCTCAGTTTCACCCTGTGTTCATTTCCCTAAGAGTTTAGCCAGATAACACTGCAGCATTCATCTTCCTGACACAACATCACTTCCAAGTCCAGGTTATCAAAGTCAGTATGGTTTCACTTTGGCATAATCACCAAGAATTTTAACTGGGATGTATTTGGTTTTTTTAGGGTTTAATAGCATGGAGGGTGAGGGTTAATTCAGGCAATGGTATTCTCCACTGGTACCTAAACCTAATACTGTTTTGTGTCAATGTGTTTACAAAATGTAGTGTGAATTAGTTTTCTCAAGAAATGTATTCTCAAGAACTCACCTGTGTTTTCCTTTTGTTCAGAAGCCTTCAAAGAATAAAATACAAAGCATGTAACTAAATAAAAATTAAATTCTCTACATACTCCATACATAGTTTGGATTAAAGTAACATAGACTTTGCTTTGCATACTTTCCCTTCCATTGAAATCATCTGATATGACTCAGCTCAGTTACACTGATACTCAGCACAGAACAGAATTAAGTAGGTCCACAGAAACTGAAGGTGTGCGCTTTTGCAAGCACTAAAGGACACAGGATAAATTAATCCCAAGGGCAACTCTGTTTAACTCTGTTAAACTCTGTTTAAACCTGTGTTATGCATTTTATCCAGTGAAATTAATTTGACAGTCTTACTGTGAAAACATTGTTCATGCTAGAGAACATATCTTACAACAGTCTTAATATTTCATTGAACATTTGCTAAGGAATCTATTTTGCACATACTTTTTCAGGCTTGTTTTCAATTGCCAAGAACTATTTCCTGGAGAAAGAAAACATTTCTACTTAATGTGTCACATTGGATCAAATTATTTTAAGGTCAAGAGTAAACAATAGAGCTCTTTGTGCAAGCATACTGCTCTGCTGCTATCAACCCTCAGGCAATGATGATTTGACATCTTCACTTCATATGTTGCCTGCATGATCTGTGCTGTACCTGCTCAGGACAGAGAACGTATTCTGGTATCCCTGAGGCACTGTTCACAATCTGGCCCAAAATGAGCAATACGTCTAAGAGAAGCCCTTGGAAGTGCCAGGCACCTGCTTCTTGCTTACACATGAAATTGATCCAGGATAACACTGGGCTCAGTTACTGTGAAATCAGTGTTATTGAATAGCTCCTTTTAACATGCCCACTTAGAATTTGCTACCCTTAAACAGTGTCAGCATACCCATAAGCCCTGAGATTTTTTAGATTTGTGCTGAACATCTGCTCCTCCTCCTGAACTTGAATGAGTGCTGGATGCTGAGAACAGCTCAGGATTTAGCTTTGTATAAGGTGTTCAAATATTGCACAATGAATGAGATCATTTTACACTATAAAGCATCAAGTAAACATTTTTACCCACAGTGTCTTTCCTTTATATCCTTCCATCATTCACTTTGAAAGGGAAAATGAAAAGGAGGGATGACAATTAATTGAATATTTGCTACTCCTGGACCACTCCTTGTTGAACTCTAATTCAGAAGAGCTCTTCAACAGTGGCAGATTTTTCCTTCTCTTAGTCCGATTCTGTTCCCCCCAGCGCCGCAGCTCCTCCAAGTTTCATTTCCTAGTATAACTTCTTAGGTTTTGTAGGCACTCATGAGGCTGTCTCAGCAAATGAAGAACCACAATTTTAAAGGGCAGTGAGCAGAGTGCCAGGCAGGGCACTGTTCTCTGAGAAATCAGTCTGAAACTCAGGAATACCATCCCAGCTGGAGGTACTAAACAGCTCCCTCTGTGCAGGATCTCACCTATCACCTTCACCAAATCCACCCTGCCTTCAGAAAAACTGGTTACTTGCTTGCTGATGGCTTGGTATTAGCTAATCTGTGTCTGCTGGTTAATTTTCCCAAATTATATGCAAAATTATACTCTTACACTCTGCAGTAAATGCTGTCTTACCTGCACCATAAAGTCACAATTGTGCCATGTTTGCAGAAGGCCTGATAGAACACTAGTCAAAGCAATACTGGCACCTGCCAACGCAAAAGATCCCACACAGAAAAAGAAGAAAGTGCTTCCAAACAGTCTTTTCCAAAGTATTTCCATTCTGGTTTCATTGCAGGTCACTGGACATTCCCTTATCTCTTGAACTTTGCTTTCTGTGTGCTCTGTAGCAAATTTAAAGACCTGTCTGTTTATTCTGAAGCTAACACACAGGGTGGGCTTTCCTTTTTTTAAATTTTTTTTTAAAGCTCAAATTCGGCTGAAGCAGGCAAGGACCAGGGTCAGGGTAGGCTACTGAACCCATGTTTCAGGCTATCTTCCTACCATATGCTACCTCTGAGCTAACTGCTTGCTGGTCTCTGTTGTAAATGAGCAGAGCAGCTTGCCTTCCGAGAGCTCTCTGTCCCCTTTCCTGTTTTGCCCAAGCAGGTACCTTCTGTGATATTAACTTCTGTATTCTTTGCTTCTAGCACTGCATCCTGCTTCCTCCCAGACTGCTTCCCACCTAGGATACCAGATTTATTGTCATACCCTATTAGCTGCGCTCTACAAGTTGTCCTGGTGTTTTACTATCTGTCAGATGACAGCACTTATATCCAAGAGTATTTGTGTGCATTTTTCCAATAAAACACAGGATTACTCTATAGCAAATGTTTTTCTAACATCCCAACTATGATGTTTTGGATGGAAATGAAGTCCCACAGCTGATTGTAGTCATTATGGTATAGAAGCACAAAAATGCCTTTGAGCGAGGTATTTATAAGCATAAAGCACAAATCTTTACCTAGAAGGCTGGTCTGCTCACAGTGATGCTGTCGGTCATCTTCTGATAGCCCATCTCCTGCCCTTCCTCACATTGTGACATGATTTTTCTCTCTGGGGCTGTCCAAAAGGGTTAGAGAGATGTCTCCAAAGATAAGCATGTGGCAGGCATTACTTCTCCCTCAGTGGCTTGTCAAGAAACTACTGCTCTAAAGCTAAAAGGGTCTAGAAGATTTCTATAATCCAAACTTGCAATAGTCATCTTTGAATTTGAAACAGTTAGGAAACCAAACTAATCCCACAGATTTATTTACCTTATACATCAGGGTCTACATCTCGCTCCCTCAGTTTCCATGCCTCTAAGCCACTCAGTTTATTTGATTCACACACACTGTAAGCCATCTTAAACTGTGACAAGTTCATAGTGCTGATACTCTGAAAAAAAAAAAAAATCTGTCTAAAGATGCACTGGATGTCTTGGTTTATCCTCACACTACAAAAACAATAAAATATTTAGCAAAGGCAGCAAATTGTAAACTTCTTTAAAGGAAAAGAGTTATGCAAAAGTCATTCATGCAAATTCCAATATTTCTCTATCACTTCTTGTTAATGGGCATAATTGGAGTCAGCTAACGAAGGTGCAAAAATATTAGAAGTACACTTTTAAAGTAACAATCATGTAAACACTAGACTTGTGCAAGACAAATTTTGGCAGAGTTAAGCAAATACTTGAGTGATTTATGACAGGTAAGAGAAAAGAGCATTGGAAAGTCAAAAACTGAAATAAATAGATTTGTTTTGTCATTTGGGTTTTATAGCTAATTTCTATTTCACTATAGGATATTTCGTAATAAACACTCAAAGACATTTAGCACGAATTGGCTATTTTAACTGGGTCAGAAAGCTCAAGGAACATATTGCTGAGGCCTTAGAAACACATACAATCTGTGCATTCCATGCAATGGAAGAGCCAAAAATAGCCAAAAAGGGATGGTGGAAGGGGAGGGGGGAAAGCTGGTAATCCATCATGCTGAAACAGTCTACGTTGTGGTATTCCCCATATACCTGGAATTCTCAAGAGTGTGTAAACACCTGAATCACAATAGGAGCAAATCAGTATCAGATTCATTTATTTCAAGAAAAAAATATCCCTTTCATGTGTCTCATAAAACAGGACCCTAAGAAATACCACAATTTCGCAACAACTATTTTATAATGTGCTCATGTGTACACTGCCAAAAATCTAGTCTCTGTCAAAAAAAACCCCAAAAAACAAAAACCACACAAACAAAAAAGCCCAAAAAACACAAACAAACAAACAAACAAAACCACAAAAAAACCCTAGTATCACTATTGTTTCTTAAGTTTTATTCTGAAAAGTGATAAAATATTGGCAATATAAATTATTAGCAAGAATAGCTCATTTTTCCCATACCAAGCTCAGGCTGATATACTAATTTGGTAATATGCTCTCACTCCCCAGATCAGCATAAAATATTTGCACATCCTCTTTCTGCCTTACAGCAAGTGTTACTTCCTACACTTAGTAAGTTAGGAAATATCACAGAAGATGAAACCTCGTGCAACAATTATTTAGCAAGAGGCTCTGTCTGTCCTTGTCTTCTTCTTATAAGAAGATCCTCTTTAGAGTTTATGAAATTCTGTGTTAAAATATAGAGGCATTATTTAAAACTGATTTTTATGCAAACCAAAAATACAATGCTGGTTCCTAGAGCAAAGCCAGTCTGTCAAGCCTCTAACCCAGTAAACAAAAAATTAAGGCTTTTCCTTCAGACAAAGCTATACTGAGCAATCTGAACCTCATTTTAGTTTGACAGCCTAGCTTAATTTTCAGCTTACTGAGGTTCAGAAAGTTGCTGCACACTGATCAATGGAGATACATTCTGGAGGGGTGAGTTTTCTGAGAGACTTTAGCCCCTCCATCAGCACACGGTCATTTTAGGTGGAGGAGACCAACCACTGTGGAAAAATACAGATTCACAAATAAGTTTGCCTAAGAAAAGCAAATAACCTGTTCATTTTCCTTTCCTTCTTCTACCATAAACAGGAACAATTTAAAGACAGGTGACAGCAAACAAAATGAGACCTGCCTGCCCTCCTCTGTCCCTGATCAAAAAATCCTTGGTGCTATTCCTTGCTCTCAGAATGTTCCCTTCTTCAAATTTCCCACATCAGCCTGAAAAAATCCTGAACTGTCTCACTGCTCTTTGCAGACAGTTTGCCTTCTTGAATTATGAATCTGTAAGGTCAGACTTACATACACTCCATTCTAGCTGTAAATACCTTTCACATACTACTACAATTTTTGGGCGCCACAATACCAGTTCTGAGAAAAACAAGTTCCATGCATATTTTTGCATGAGGAACACAAGCAGGATGAGAAAAGAGAAGTTCAAAAACAAGGTGGGAAGAGCTTTTCTCTGGTGCTTCCACAGTGGGCACTGCTCTATGCCAAGAGGTAACAGGAAGTAGAAAAAGTAGTTTTGAGAAAGTCTGGGTTTTGTACATGTCCAAGCTCATATTAGAAAATTGATCAGGCTGAAAATGTACATATTCTTTGTACAGCCATATAACCATGGGATCTCTCTGAAGGTCATGGATCTATACTTATTTACCTATTTTAAACAGTTTTATGCTTTTATTAACAGTCAGATTAATCAAGGGAAAAAATAGTTTGGTTTTCATAATCTACAATAGTTAAATTATGTAAAATCAGTTTTATAAATTATCTACTGATCTTCAAAACCTCCTACAACTGTTTATCAAACAAGTAAGAGCTCAAAAGGAAAACCAAAACCCCAAAGTCCTGTCAAATAGATTATTTATCTTGAATCCCAGAAAATACCCACTTAAAATACTGATATTATCTTTCATGCTGTATTTATCAAAAATGTATGCAGTGGAAGCAAGTTTTATATAACTGCATCATTAAACATATTAAATACCTTTACTGTTGTGAAAGATCATCAGCAGTGTTTTTCAGGACCGTCAGATTAAGACTATTAGACCAAATAAAGCTATAACTGTAAAACAATAAAAATTCCTGGCTGCTGCTTTTTGCTCTTGCCTCAGCTTGGCCCACAAATCAATGCTGCTTTCACCTTTCCAAGCTAATTTCACTTTTCCTGTATGATAATTGCCAAGGCCCAGAAATGGTGCAGAGCTGCAAAATTCATAACTGAGGGCCTGAATATAACCTTCTTTTCCAGCTAAGTGAAATTCAATACATCAGTGAAGTCACAATTACATTTATGTTGTCTCTGGTAGCTATCTTTACAGATAGACTTTCTGGAAATCAGCTAAGGCATTTTGATGCAGCCCACTGCTGGTCCTGAAGCAAGGAATACTCTGGGAGCTGAAAACAGCAGTGTTGATATGCTGGCCCTCAATCCCCAACCTCAATTTAACATGGTGAAACACTTTAGGTGAATGCATGTCTTCTTACCTTTGGATTTTTTGGATGAAAAGATTGGTCCTTTGGGGACAACCTATCTAATATCTCAGGTTTCATTCTGTGCATCAGAGGTACCAAGCTCCTTTTCACCCATCTAGCTGCCACAGGTGCCAGCACTTTCTTACTGGAAGTAGAAAAGTACAGAGACAGATAAATACCATCCATATTCTCATCTAAGGACTACCTTAAAGATTGAGCAAAACTTTTTGAGTCAGATGTGTGAGGCTTTACTCAGTTGATAAGCTGGTTTCTTAGCTCTTGTCACAATACATTGGGTGATTTGAAGCTCGCACTGAACTAAAGCATAGATGACACTGACTCCCAGGTGCTGCAGGACCAACAAACCCTGCTCTGGGGCAGGGGAGAGGTTGCAGATGTGTGCAGACATTTGAAGTTCTGTCCAGTCCAAGTGCTGAGAGCACATCTCTCGCTCTCCCTGGTCCCCAGCTGCTCTTGCAGCTTGTCAATAGCTCCCATTTGACAAGACAGGACTCGAACACATTGTATGGAGCAAAATGATGCATCACACAGCCCCCCAATAACACTTTTGGGCAGTACATTTAATGCGATGCCTTTTATGTCTCAGTGTGTCTTGGCTTGTAGTTTAACCACATATTTTAATCTACCTCTGGTATACACAGTTACCAGTAACTCTTCCTCCCCTTACCTGCTGAAGTGCAAGGCTGAGTTTTCTCTGTTTAAAAAGATATAGCTGTCACTTCATGGCCATTTCTGCAGGACTATTTGGAATAATCTGAACATTTTCCTAATTGTAAGAAATACATTGCTAGTGCAGAGATCTGTGTTGTCCTTCTCCTAAGCTGGGGACAAGCACTGGCAGAGTCTTTCTTTTTTCCCCCAGCTGTCCCCTGACCATACCAGTGCACAGGGAAATGCACCCTTTGACAACCAGCTCTGTGCAGCACACGTGTTCTGATCAAGCAATGCAACTGTGTGTGGGAGGGAAGGAGAGGAGAAGGGGGAGAGCAGAGGAGAAAAGCAGATCATGAAGCAAGGAGTGGTCACTGAGAGGTCTGCATGTGCAAGCAAGATGCTGGTAATAATCTCAGCAGAGAAAGCATGGACACAGGTACAATGCAGTGTGCTCTACCACATCCAGCTCCACCTAGATGTCAGGCTACTGAGCCCTACCCTCAGCTCTACAAGCATTTGTGAAGTCCCAAGGAGTGTTCTGAAAGGGCAATGGTATACAGGATTCTCAGTGTATCTGTAGGTGCATATAGGAACATGTACATGAGTAGGTAAGGATGGATGAAGTCACAGAATAGCTGTCATTTTTAGGTGGAAGGGTTATCAGGCAAAGATGATCCTTTACATGTTTTGTGTTCCATGCTACACAAAATCCTTTGAGCATATACTTGTTTTAAGCAACTCATACTGCCCAGCTCGGCAAGGGTAGTGTTCAAATTTGCTGCTAAAATTAATGTCAATGGCATTTAAACGGTCACTTCTTGGAAGCTTTCAGCTCTAAGAACCAGAGCAAATACATACCTAGCAAGGGACATGGTAACTTAGATTTATAACTTGACCTTGAATTATGGGAAAGTATTTTATAACATTCCAGATTTATGATTTTATTTCCTAGAGACCATGACTGTAAAAATGACATTGGACTTAAAGAAGTTCACTTCTGGCTTTCTTAACAAGTAGGTGTCCTTGAGCTGTAGTAATCTCGTAACATAAACCAGACAATCTTTCAAGAAATCTATATGCTTCCTTAATTGTCATAGCTAAAGGCTTTAAAACCAAGATGAGGTATGTACTTCCTCACATCCACAGATGCAGAGACACTGAGCCAAATTCTGGCTTTTATTATGCAAATTTCTTGAGAGTATGATATTGTTTTTCTCCATATCCAAATTTTATAAATACCTTTTCTTTTTCTTTGTTTGTAGCCTACACAATCTTTGCATTATAACATTTCAAAGTTTTCAAATTTATATCAAGAAAAACAGCCATTCTTATCTACAATAAAAATTCAGAGGTAAATGCTTTAAAGTCTTATATCCTCACTCCTTCATGATATGTAAACCAGACCACTTGTCCTGCAATCATTAAAATTTGCTAGAACAGGATTTCACTACAGAAAACTCAAATACAACTGCTATTCACTCGACAGCTTAAACTGATAATGAAATAGATGCCTATACTTAATTATTTCTTCTGTGTAGGAGTCAAGACCAAAACCTACCTATAAGGTATTGCATTATTTTCTGTTTCAGAGTTTTTCACTTCTCACTCATCTTACTTACAAAAATATTGGGAATGGGAGCACGAAATGAAGCAGAGAAAGCACTTCAAAATTTGGAACTTTACAGTTACTTCCCCTTTCTTGGTTTTCAGGAGTAACTATAAAAAAACCTCAGATTTTATTTTATTCTTTTCTTCAAAGGGTTGCTAGGAATAGAATTCAAATTATCAGAGGTTCCCTTTCTTATTTAGGGCCACTGACTGACCATAAGAAAAATGTATTGAGGCATTAGATGTATTTGTTTGAAATACTTGATATTGAAATTCAAACAGTTCTTCAAGCAGAATTCCTAACAAGAAGGATTTGTGACAGGGAGTCTACAAGATTTACTTTGAAGAAAGAAAATGTGTGTTTAAGAGACCCTCAAACCTTCAAAAGAACACCTCCTTCAAAAGGCCCCACCTTACAGCTATAATGGATTTTCAGAAGTTAATGTATTTACATAAAGTGGAAAGACTTGCAAACTGTACAAGGCAATTACTGGAAACAGTGGTGTAGTATTGAACAAAATTGTCCCGATTTTCCTTGGGTTTTTTTCAAAGAAATCCATTATTTCTTTCATCTACACTAAAACTATAGGCCAAATCCTGTAGTTCTTACTGGAAAAAAAGCAATTTTACAAACCTCCTGCTGGTCTTATGTGCAAAGAAATTGAATACTCCGGTGAGGTGAAGGACAGAAAGAAAAGAAACTTGGAAATGCAGTCCATATGAAAGAAAAACTATATATTAAATGCACCAAATAAACACTAAAGATCTATTACCATGTATTTGAGCAACTTTTTCTGATATTTGTATGACTATACTTTTGTGCCTATACAGACACAGATATATGCATGTATATTCATGCACCATTCCAGACAGAGCTAGCCAGATCAAAAGCCTGTCCCTTCCTTCTTCGTTTTGGTTATAATACATTGAAACTAACACACTCTTTGCTATCATCAGCTAAGACCTCCCTGAGATAGGACTCCATGATATCTTACTGCTGCATGTTTCAAAACAGCTCGGTGAACTTATTAAAATTATATTCGAGAAAGAGAGGGGTAGAAAAGCTAGAAGACACACATAAACAGCAGGGTCTAGCTGGGTAGTTCAAAGTGATCGATGCATTTATTTTGTTTGGGGTTTTTTTATTTTATTTTTTTTAAAAATTTCCCCTTCTAGTTTATGCACAGCTTTTGCCTTCTGAATCCCACCTTTATGTTTCTCCTTATCTCTGGAATCATCCTGAAGATGTTTCAGAGAGAGGGGGAGAGACTTGAAAATTATTTTTGCAACAGAGTAGGACAGGTAGAGCTTTTCATTAACATTGCTGTGGACATGCATGCTTGAGCACATGCACACACCAACCACCACACTTCCACTGAAAATTCTTCCATATCTGACAGTATTGACTGAAAAAAAAATTCCACACTGCAAAACATGGTCGAATGTTTGGTATTTTTGTATGGGAGCCCTCAAGATTTCATCAGAGGAATCTCTTCCCACTACTGTAAACACTGCAGTATCATTCAGCCTACACACAATAATATACTTTTATCTGGCAATGCTTGCCAATGTGGCAAGAACACCTAAAAACTAAGATAAGGCTACACAGTACCTGAATTCATTTCCATTCACTTCCTTTAGTAACAGGCAATCTATATTTAAATAAAAAATTTATTCATTTTTAAAACTATCTTAAATAATTCAAATATATTACTGACCATCAATTGGTTCCTAATAAATCAATCAATCTGGCTGAATGCTTGAAACTGTTTAAAATCATGTTGCATATTGCAAGTGCAAAAAATATAAAAATCATTTTTTCTACACATCGTGCTCAGCATACAAAAGCTATGAAAAAATTAAGGCTCTGTAGCTGCAAAAACTACATAGCTGACCAAGAAGATTACAGACACAAGCATCTCCTAATTATGCTCAGCATAATTATGAAGATAGCTCAAATTCTAGGACTCTGAAGTGACATTGCTTCTTGTGGACACTTGGATGGTCAATTCTGAAATTTTATACTTTATCATTTCAAAACCAAGGCAAAGGCTTCCATTTACACCACTCTGGAGTGATCCTAATTGTTTCCCATTTGAATGGGAACCTGAAACACTTCTACTGTTAAATATTCTTTTTAATATGAGGGTTTCCTGCAACACAGAGCCTACTGCCTCTCACCTGCTACTGAACTTTCAGAGTCTGTGTAATCACTGCAGTAAATGCAATGAAATCTCCAAGCCGTTTCCTAATACTTAGACTTTCCTTTGTTCGAATTTTAAAGTCTGCTGCTGAGTGGTCACTGTGCAGAGGCTGTGATTCAGTAACATGACCAAAAACCATGAGCCTGAAGACATTTATATAAGCTCTTGATGATTACAGGGGAAGAAATACAGCCTATAGGGCCTCTCCATTTTCCCACAAGGACATTAGTGCAAGCTAGAGTGCACTAACTGTAGCAGTTACAGCCTAGATGTATGCAGCAGTTTTTATATGCCTTGAACAAACCTTAGAAATGAAACTCCATCACATTTTCCCCACTGCTACCTGCAGCTGTTGGACAACCTGAGAGACATCATGAGGTGCAGGAAAGGGCTGGGTCATCTCGGTGTCCTCTCCAGGCCAGGACACAGATAGGCTGCCCACAGACTGTGCAGTAGAGACGCTGTCATGCCATAGCACTCATGGCTTTTGACCCTGGGAGCTGAGGATTCCCCTTTGCTGCACCACTACTCTGCTGCCTCAAAGGTCAAGCAAACTGCTGGTAGATGTGGAACTGAAACATTTTCATTCTCAAGTGCCTGTTGGAGTCAATGTGCTCAAATCATGTTGCTGCAGAGAACTCTGGGGGTTACCCTTGCAAAACTATTTTTCAGGTCAGTTTTCTAAAACAAACATTCTTTGACAAGGTAGTCTGCAAAGCTGCTATGAAGATCTGTAAGCCAAATAACAGGATAACGCACACCTAACCACAGGCATAAGCATATTTCACACAAACCTTTGATTTTTTGGTGACAACCTTATCAGATACTGTCTGAGGAAGGGGAAAGTTCCCATAGCCAACTCATCCCTTTATATATTTAACCTTCAAAACAACAAGAATTTATATAGAGGAAGTCAATGTTACTGTAAAGAGTCAGGTTTCTGAACTTCTTACCGTCAGCTCCCCTCCCACCCTTTAATTCACATACCTATTGTCACAGGTTTCTATGCTGTAGAGCCTTGTTATTTCTTCAGTATCATCAATACTTATAATAACAAGTGTTTCACATCCTGCAGAACTGCAAAAACAGAAATGTGAGAGAGTCAGAAGAAAACACTGATATCAAAGATATTAAAATGAGAGGAGGTAATTTATACTTGGAAATGTCAAGGAAATGATAGTGCTTTACCTGTAATGCTTCACAGCAGTCCCCCGGGTAATAGCACACATTCCTTTTGGGTGTTTTTTTCTGGAGTACATGGGACATAATATGCACATTATGAAAAATACGTCAACCTGTTGCTATTACAGGCAGTTTGCACAACATCCACAACGCTTGACACTGTAGCACAACATTTATTTGACATATGCAGGTGAGTGCCTGCCCCTGCACCTCTCTGAAGCTCGCAAGGAGAAAGCCTTGGCTTTCATCACTGTGTCTGTCCCTCTTCTTCCCGTGTGAGATTCATTAAAAACACGGCTGTCAGAGCCAGCAAAAGGGCTGGCAGGGCTACACCTGCAGCTGGGGCAGAAGTCTGCCTGGAGGTCAGGCTCAACATGAGGCCCTGGGAGGCAGCACTGAGAGGGAGCTGCTAGCACGGGCAAAATGCAAGAACGGCTGCTCGTACTATCACAGCTTATTTCATAAAAGCAGGGCTGGTCTTGTTCTGAAGGCAAAGAGGAGTCAAGTGGTCAGAAAGAGGCAGAAAAAGAGTAATTTCTGAGACTCTCAGTACTTTGCATACAGCGTTCACCCCTATCTCGAAAAGGGGGAGAAGTGAAATGGACAGATGAACTGCTGTAATGTTGTGAATTCTGGGACACATACCTACAATCATCTCTGCTATTAAGAGTCAGATCTCAGGTGGCTTCGAAGGGAAAGATCCAGTAGGGCACACTGACAGAATAAAAGCTATTACTTCTTAGGCCTTTACTAAAGAATTTCAATGGATTTAATTTAATTTCAAGAGTGTTTTGAGAGCCAAGACTGTGCAGCCTTTTATCAAGGGTTACCATACCCATAAGCATGAAGCTTCTTTTTTTAATGTATCTTTTGAGGTTTTTCAAAGCAATGATTTTTTCTTTTGAGGGACTTCTATTATGGCCTATGCCATGCTCTGTGAGAAAGGTTTAATCCATGCTGCTTCTGCTGTTACCCATAGCATCAAAAAAGAGCAATGCAAATATTCACAATATCCTCAGATAGAAATAGAATACTTTTGTGCTTTCATCGTAGCCTATTTCCAATTTTTTTCTCTAAAAAAAAAAATAAAAAATCTTTCCAGGCATTTATTTCAAAGATAAAACAGGCAGCTGCTCAGAATTGCCAAATTGATAATAATTTGCCTTTATTGTTGATTCCAGCAGCTCCTGTCACGCCGCATATTTACTAGAGCAAACTTTTCATATTAACATTAACTACATGTAAATGAAGTTCCATTTCATATTAAAAATATGTATTTTTTTTAAGTTATTCACCTCATTCTTGTTATTACTTCAGAATAGCGCAGATAGCAGTGAGGCTCCCCTTTAAATGCTATGTGATACCAGAAATCCCGTGGCTCTCTGCAGGGCCAGAAAATATTCCCTGGGATAGACAAGGATCTTCCAAAATATTCTTCTGTACAATCTTTTGTTCTTCTTTGTTCTCCCAGACAAAGTTTGACCCTCAGAACTTCTATGCAATAACCACAGAGCCAACATCCCCACACCTGTGGGGGGAGCTGTGAGGGAGGCCCACAGGGAGCTCTCCCATGGCGGCCCATGCTCCACGGTTCACCATTATAAGCATAATTCTTGTCAGAAATGCACCTTTTCAGTCTATTACACCTCCAGGACAATGACACCAACCACCTCTGACCTATCTTTGGATCACCACTCCCGTTATTTCCCATCCCACGCCAAGGAGAACTTCAAACAAGCCCAGGCCCAAGGCACGGTTTGGAGCTGAGGCTCGGGGAGGTGTTATGAGGGCCCAGCTTCCCTGTGGCATCTCCCGCCAGCTCCGTCTCCCACCCCAGTCCCACCACCTGGACCCAGGCCCAGAGCACACCTCTGGCTGCCTTCCCTCCCGCCCTCCTCCCCAGCAGGCCAGCCCCAGGTGAGGGGAGCTCTGCGGGATAAAGCGGGAAGGTTGCTCAGGTAGGCGAAGGCGAGGCGTGAGGGATGGGCACTGCCCTGCCCGCAGCCGTGTGGGCAGCCCGGCTTCCGAAGGGGCCTGGCGCCAGAGCTCGGGACGTGCTTAACACACCGTAATGGTGCTTGGCTTCACTTAGCTCTGACGTTACTGGCAAGTGAAGCGTTTGAAAGAAAAGTAAAACTAATAGTGAATTCTGACCTTCTTTTCAAGCCTGTAAGAGGGACAAATGCTCTACATTAAAACATACAGAGATCCTCACCAGCAGAATTACCTTCTGCAGAGGAAAACCCAAGTCCCTATAAGCTACCAAGCGAATGGCAAAAAAAAAGGGGGAAAAAAGTGTTTAAACTGCACAAAGGCTTGACAATAAAAATCCTTCCCCCTCTAAAATGAGGAACTGCCTGAGACACAAGACTCACTACTCTCACAGCCACATGACAAGTAAGAGAAACAGAGAACAGAAATACCAGAGACATGATGTAAAGTGGTGGATAGACTAAAATTAGTTAATGTTCTGATTTCTTTTATGAAGGGAGGATAAGTTCTATTTTTGTTTTTTTAATTACACCAAAAATCCTAGAGAGCACTGGAAAGTGGTGAAGTAGAGCTTTTTAAATCTCAATGCACACATGTACTAACATAAGTACATGTATATGTTAGTGTTTAGGAACACTAATTAAAAGTACATTCTACAAAGTAAGGACAAAAACACCTCGTTCACCTTCAGAACTGGATCAGAATAACATCAGGAAAATTTACAGGGACTACCTTAGCTAAGGCAACTTCTGCTCTAGTCTTAAGAGACAAGTTACCAGTATTTGTCATTTTTTCCACCCCAGGCTTTCTGTCTTACCTTTCCAAATAAAGCTTTCCTTCTTCCTATTGAAGTATTAATGTTTTCACTACAAGAAAGGAAATTCTTATTCTTTTTATTCACTTTCAGTTTAAGCTGATGTTGCTCAGAGCTAGAATGGAATACAATTCATTTGACTGAGAGAAAATTAAGGTTTTGTTAAAAGTCAGAAAACTGATTAAACAACCTTGAGCTATACGCAAAGCAGCAGCACTTAAGTACAATGCAGAGAACCACAGGTTCAGCTCCTCTAGGCTGCAAAGTTGAACTATTTTCTTTGTGGTATCTTTGTTGATCTTGTTAAGTCTAATTTGAGACAGAGCTGAAATTTTCTGATATACTACTCAGTTTTCTTCAAGTGAAGGTTGAGCTGTGACACGGATGTGAGTTGTTGGTTAGCCTACACAGCTCGAAACATACTTACATGGCTCCCCACTTCCCCTCCCTGCCTGCCTGAGTGCACAAATACATGGGTGAAGCTACAAACTTCTTTTGGGAAAGGCAGCAATGAGAAAAAGCATAGAGAGGATGTAATAAGGGAGGAGGCACTATTGTAGTGCAGAAGAGTGGGAAAGAAGACAGCAAATAGCTTCACTGGGAAAAGAAAAAAAAAAAAGAGAAAACTCTTTGAAATGAAGCTGTGTGCTGGGGCTGGCTGCGATGGAGTTAATTGCTTCATCGCAGCCTGCACGTTGCCAATTTGCAACTAAAATTGTGCAGATAGCACACCAGTGTTTGAGGTGCTGCTGAAAAGGGCTTGCAGGGTGTCATGGCTCTCTCTGCTCCTCAGCTCTGTCCCCCACGGGCGCAGGCTGGGGCTGGCAGGAGGCTGGCAGTGGGCACAGCCAGGTCAGCAACACGGGCTGACCAGAGGGGTGCTGCACGTTGGGCAGGGCCAGGCTCAGCCACAGAACTGGGGATTGGGCCTGTCCACAGTACCCCGTGTCTGGAGGCTGACTAGGCATTGGTCTGCTTGTGGGAGGTGAGGAGTGACTTCCTTTGCATCACTTTGCGTTCCCCTACCCTCTCCCCTAATTTTTAAAACTGCTTTTGTACCATGACCCACAAGTTTTCTTGCTGTTGCTCTTCTGATTCTCTCCCCCATGCCGCTGTGGAGGAGTATGTGGTCTGCTGGGTGGGGATTTGCTGGCTGGGGTGATCACACCATACACTGAGAATAGGAAATAAGCACAACAATAATGACAGTCAAATTATAAATTAACCTGCAAGTTAGAGCCGTAGAAACTATGGCTTTCTTCTGCTGCTTTTTCTTTTGCACTTTTTAAAAATTAATATTTACTCTGCCTGAATTATCACATGGGTAGTGAAAAAAACAAAAGGACACCTTTTTTATTCATAATTTTTCTCCTGGAAGTTGAAGAGATCTTTAGGGAAAGTAATTAAATACACAGCTCACACTGGCTTCCTCTGAATGCTAAACCCCCTATAGTTGCAAAAACAATTACTTCCATTAGGACACAGACCAAATTTAGGAAAAAATATGAGCTGGTTTAAAGGAGGTGTTCAATACAGGGTCATCAGAGTGCTATGCCAGCTGAAGCTGGGGCTGTGTTGCAGACTCGGCCAGCAGTCAATAAGTTCACCCAGACAGTATGGCAGCAAACTGCCTCTAGCAATATTTTAATATTTATTCATCTTTGCATACCTTTTTGTTCCCATATTTTTCAGGCCTACAGGTGAAACTCAGGCTGCTGAGGTCAACTGTGGTGATGTCAACAGAGTGAAACTGTCCGTTTCAGAAAACACAGTAGCAAGAATCTTAGTTTGTAGACATAATTACAACTTCAGTACAAAGTTCATTGCTTTTTCTTCTAACATAAGCAAACAGGGTTTTTGAATTCAGAGAGAAAAAGCCAGGATTTTCAGATATGTATTATGGTTTTCACTGCATACTTTTCAGTTTGTGTATAAAGACCTTTTGCTATTAATGCTAACAGGAGCCCATCACTCTTTCTCAGCATGACAGATCTTACTGCATTTGAAGGTGCTCCATTTTCATCAGAGGAACAGCCCCCACTGTGCTGCAGGAAGCCGTGCAGGCATGCACCCTGCTTTTCCTTGCTTAGGCCCTTCTATAGCAGCAAAACAAAAGGCACAGAGACCCAGGAAAGCACCCGAGCCAGCTGCCCTGCCTGACACACTGCTGATCTTAAGGCTTTATCAGTGAATCAATGTCACTGCTTTGAAGCTCTAGCCTGAACAGAGTGTGCTACTTAGCAGTCATAGCAGCTCATTTGGAAAGAATTCGGTTCATAATTTAAAAAAAGTGATTAAAAAAAAATTGTGTGCCCTGGGAAATACAGCCACAGAGACAATGCACGGGAGATCTTCAAGTAAAACACATTTCAGTGGAAAATCTGCCTGCTGCCCTCCTACATGCAGGAGAGTCTGTGCACACTTAAACCACAATAAAAGGATGCCACAGCACTACCTTTACTGCTCAGTTGTAGGTGGATTGAGAAGGTGGTAAACCCGTGCTAGATAAAGCTCAATCTGTGTTACAGCAAGCAGATTTTTTCAAAATAAAATAATCTGAATTATCTGGGGTGAATTCAGCCACTGGCCCTGGCCTTCCCACTGCAGAGATAAAACAGCAGCTGCACAGCCTCCATCTAAACTCAAAATACCTGATTTAGAGTGTTTCTGATGTTCAAGCTGTGGGTGAGCAGGGAGAGCCCAGCAGGGTCTCTCATCCCTTGTAACACTCTTCAAGAGCTCTTGTTCTACAGCTTATTTTGAGGGAGTAAGAACACCAGAATTGAACCCATTTTTCCCTTTCTGTCAGTGAGGATAACCAAAAAAGGCTCACGAAATTCTGGAGGCCAAGACAGACAGACAAAATGCTGAGAAGAAAAAGGAGAATTGAAAAATAACCAAAATCCAAACCCCTTTTCTCTGCCCTCTCTCACCTCTCCTGCCCCCGTTACCAGTCACCACACCAACTTCTCTTTTCTAATTAAATAGTCTGGAGCTGACTTGGAAAGAAAACCAGCAACTACGACACAGAGAAGTTTCTTAGTGGTTTGTGTGATGAAGTAGGAGCCTGTTTGGCCAGTCAGTGGCTTAACCTACTTTATTTTAATGAATTATCCATGAGGTGGGATACACAGAGGTGCCACGTCAGCATAAGTCTGAGGTCATCACAAACATCATCAGACAAGCTTTGAAATTAGTTCTAAGTGGCAGTACTTCGTGTGAAGTCTAACAAAATATGTATAAGCACCAGCCAAAATAAATTATCATCTTCTCCCCTGCAGATGTGCACTAGTACCTGCCTGATGCCATGAGGAGGGCCAGCATGGCATGCCACCACACTGTATGGAAACCAGCCACAAGCAAAATTATAAACTGAGATTTTTTTTTAAATTCAGAAAAATACTGAAAGTGTGAACTGTGACATGCAGCTCAAATGATCTGCTTAAGAGATATATTAATTTTTCACAATGGAAGAGTTTCATAATCTCTTGAAGATTGGATCTTTTTCCCATAAAAATTCATCATATAGAACTATTTTATGTGAAATATTAGTTAACAGATTGTAAATATCAAAGTTCAGATCATTAATGAGGCCCACATAACATAATTATGGCATTGAGAACTGCTCTGAAAATTCAAAGGGTCTCACCCATAATGCTTTCAACTAAACCCAGAAACTGAAACAGTTTAATTTGCCAGTAGTTTTGTAACATTTCTCACAGCAATGAGATTTGCTTGACAAGACCCTTTGCCTGGAATATACTTTTGATGTCTGAGACGAGCCTGACATTTCCACTTCCTATTTAATTTTTAAGTAACTTCTGCTTTAAAGTTCTGAGCCCAAGTTTCCTGCCCCAAGTAAACCAGATCTCTTCATTTTTTACTTTCATTTTCCACTTCTGCTTTTCTTTGCCAGTAATATCACTTGTAGCTGAGTCCCAGTGGCAAACAGCTTCCTAACCCTGAAGTTTCCACATTTTCTGTAGAATTGATCATCACTTCTTCTTCTATGTCTGAATAAAATAAACTTCAACGTTGTACATTAAAATCTTCTAAAAACAGTGCCATGTCCTCTCTCCTGGAGTGAGAGTGAACCCCTGGTTTCAGTGCTGGAGACAAGCAAGCATCTCACACAGCTTCTTGATCAAGAAATAAACTCAGTGATTAACACACTGTAAGAAAGGCAGAGCTTGAGTGAAATTTGACTTAGCAATATCACAGAATAGAAAACAAAACAAATTCCTTTTCCAAGTCTCCGTGCTACTGTCATTCAGAGCACTGCTGAAGACAGCAATAGGGCAAGAGGCTTCTCCTTCCATTTTCTCTCAAACCTACGACTATTTGGGAGGGAAAAAGAGACTTCATACCAATAGGACACATTTCCTCATCAGGATCAGGTACCAGCCTAGCACAGCAAGGAAGTTGCATGACACAGCTGCCCTGGGAAGCCCCAGAAAAGGACCCTACAATAAGAACCATTAACAGAGAGCACCAAGTAATTTTATATAAACATATTTTATTTATAATGCAGAAATCAGATCTACGTGTATAAATATATAACTATGTATATCAAGCTGCAGCAGGAAAAAACCATTTCTATCAGAAGGTGATCTCCAGTCCTGGCAGAGCTCTGTCAAGAACTTCTAATAAATATACTTTACTCATGCTAAGAGGTAATTTTTTACAAAAATATTTTAATCATGCAACTTGGCATATCCTGTGCAATGGCTGAAATATCTGTAACAAGTGGGATTTGTTGTGTTTTTTAATGAGGATTCAGAATACAAACGTGCTGCTTATTAATGCAGTAGATCACAAAACACTCTTTCCTTCTGTAGGGAATGGGATGTGCATTTACAGCCATGCTCAGGCATTCATTTGACTGTTGTGTGCGTTATAACTTAGTAAAACCTAGCTCACCATTCATTCCTTCCAAGAGTCTGGATCATAGAGCTAATCCCACAGCTTCTCACTCCATCACATCTCCACTTACTTCCATCGTGGCACATTACAAGGCAGAGAATACCTCAATCACCACGTGCTTTTTTAAACTTTAGTCCCCAATGAATTAATTCCTATTGAAGATTTTTTTAAAGTGAAAACCCCAATGAGTAGTGTTAAGAAGTAATATTAAACAGAAGCCTACAAGTAGTTCTTGGTGTTCAACCAAACTCAATTGTTGACTGAGCCCGATTGTTCCCTTTGAAGGGAATTTTATTAAAAGGAAATGCCAAGAAAATATTCTTTCCCCCTCAGATCCTAGACAAGATTAACTGTATTCTGCTTCAGAAATAAGATCCTAAAAAAGAAAAAATTCCCCATTAAACTACAAGACATTTGAAGTGCTCTTTTTTTTCCCCCAAGTGTTAATCAGACACTTCAAGTTCTCTGTGACCCTGAAGAGAGGAGAACATTCCTTTCAGCCTTGCTGCTGTGTTTTTCCAACTGCACTCAGGCCTGTGCGCCCAGCAGCAATCCAGGCACAGCTGGCTGGGTTGGTACAATCTGGAAGCTTGTTGCAATAACACACAGAACAAAAAACACAAGGAAGAGCCTGGCAGCTATATAAAACTCCCTCTGAGCTCCAGTCTCCACAGAAGTTCACCAACCCCAGCAATCAGCATGACCAGCCAGTCTCAGGGAATCCAGCAGCTTTTGCAGGCAGAAAAACGTGCCAAGGACAAACTGGAGGAAGCCAAAAAAAGTAAGTAGTTGGCCTGGTTTTACTGTACTTCTCAAGTGCAAGCCCTTCAGAATTACAGTAGCTCACAGAAAAAGATTACTGCATCTGTATACATGTACTAGTGCTGCACCTTGACTGCAGCCAGGCATTCACTCAAATGTGAACATTCAGAGTTTGATTAGAATCCCATGTGCTTGTGTGTACATCTACACGTGCCTTATTACATTAAAAAAATATTTTCTTTGCTATATTCATCCTGTCAGCTGCATTTGTTCTTCCCTTATCTCAATGCCAATAATGTCATTACTGCCTTGCTGTTTAAACTAAAATCCTGCATGTCTTTGGCTGCCAGCTCTGGAGGACCAGACTCCAAACTCTTTATTTTTCTTTATAGGTCTGGCTAAAATTTTTCAGTGTTCCTCTTTACTTGCAAAATCCAGTAACTTGTCTCCTAGTTGAAGCTCGGCTTCAAAAAAGTATATGAAAACTAAGAGGAGACTTCAGGATCGTGATCAAAATCACGGTAAAATCTCAAGCACTCTCAGTACTGTGATAGATCATTCACAGAAGTTTTATTACATGGTACAAGTAATTATTCTCCCGAGTGCAGGTAACAGCCACGTGAGTCATTGACCTGCACTAGCACTGAAACACTAATACTGTTTTCTGGAGCGATCTTGCTTTAGAAACCAGCAGCAGGAAATAACGCTGTGCTGCAGAATGCAAAGAAAATGCATGGCAATGATGTCATGTGGAGCAAGAGTGTGATTAAAGGAATATATTTTGTTTTCCAGGGAGGAATGGAAGCTAAACAGAATAATTTGTGTAGTTTCCATACCCCTTCTACACAAGAATCAGCATTGTTGTATGCTCATTAATTTTTAGTGTGATATGTCAATTTGTACAGCAGCACATAAAAATAAGTAGAAAGGCAAGTCCCCTCCCTAAACACCCAGCCACGGCCTGTGCCTTGCAGACACAACAGAGATTAAAACGAATACCCCCACCTTCGTAAAACAGAACTGTCTCAGGCAGAAACTTGAAAGCAATGAATAGTTAAGCAGCGTTTTGACCTCTTATACAGCCAAACTAGGAGCTCTGGGAGGGATGTTTTTCTCTTCTCATGCAGGGCAAAGGAAACTCACTGCTCCTCAAAGCAAGAGAGCACATGATCCAGAAAGGCACAGACCCAGTGGAGGGAGAGGGAGTTTGGCCTGAACACAGGCTGTAGGATCAGACCTTTAACTGTGATATCTTGAAGTGAATTACTCTTTACTTTAGGGTTTAGAGGGTTTTTTTTGTTGCTTTAATTCCATTTGGGTTTGTTTTTAAAACCAGAAGAGTCACTTTAGCTTTTCCTTTAACAGGCAGTTAAAATGGAAGCTTCATAAATTAAGGAACTCCAAAATTTAAAAGAATCATTATAGCATAAAAGTGATGACTAAAGATGAACGTCTTGCAGAATCCAGACACAGTTATGGATGCATTTACTCTACTCTGCAAGAGACACACTCCCTTGGCATCACCTCATCCTGACTTGGAGTGCTTGTGATAAGCACAAGGTTTCTTACAGATAAAGTATCTTCAGAATCTGAGTCAGAAACTTGAATTAAACCCCTACCAATGTTTACCTCAACACTAACACACTGGTAGGAGTTATTAACCAGCTACAGAAAAACAGCTATTAAGAATTTTGTTATCAGTAAAATTATTTAGAGTGAAAATAAATCATCACTATGGCTTTCTTTTCTACTACTTTTAAGGCCAGAATTTTCTTGCATTTATAAAAATTATTAACAAAAATTTAAATTTCGATTCACAAATTTAAATGGAAGAAAACAACTCAATGACTGTGAGGGAGGAACAGGCTGCCTAGAGGCTGAGGAATCTCCATTCTCAGGCATTCAAAACCCATTGGATATGGCCCCAATCAAGCTGCCGTTGCTCCCATCAGGGAGTGTATCCCACAGACTCCTTCCAGCCTCAGCAGTTCATTGTGATCCCATGAAAAACCTCAAGAATTTCTGAAAGATTTTATTCCTAGGTATAGCAGATCAAGGGCAAACAGTTTAAATAAATCCACCCTGGATTTTGTGCTAAACCAAGCACTACTCTGGTAGATTACCAGAATACTTATACCTAGACAACCATTGTATTCAACATTGCAAGAAGTTTGCAGTGAAGCTACAAAATAAAATTTAAAATTTCCATGTTGTCCCTAATTTCAGGTTTTTATATAGCAATGTTACTACACCACCTTAGATAATTAACTATGCCAGCATAACTTAAATACTGTGGGACAAGGACAAAAGGGATTCTTTTAGAGGCAAATCTGGCTATGCTAAATTGAGATTACTTCAGCAGTCTCTTCCCCACATTGATTCTGCAGTTAGATCAAAACAAAGGATTGCAGAGTTTGTCTCTGAGCATAAAAGCTAAGCCAAAAGGAAATATATAAAATGCAACAGATCTATGCAGTGCAATTGGTTGACCTGTGCACACACAGCTGGGTGAAACAATGGAGGATGTGCTGCTTTACCCCAGAACGGCCCGCTCAGATCCACCCAGTACCAGTTTGGATCAGCAGCTGCTGCTCAGGGCCTGCACTCTGCAGGTCTGGGCTGCCAGGGAAAGCATTGAACCCTTCCAGCCATGCCATTGCTGCCCCAGCCCTGTGACCTCCTTTGTCACCACAAACAGGCACTGCACAACACCACTGTACCCGGGAGTGCGGCTACTGTGCTAGGACTGGGACATCAGCTGGCAGGCTGCTCATGAGACACACCCAGAAAAGGCATTTCCAAGGAAATGTGACTAGCAGAACCACCCTGATGCAAAGCCTTCAGTGTTTACAGTTGATACTCACATAACCAATCAAAATGTAGTGTGAACACACATAATATTGTATATAAACGGATAATGGGCCTAGGTTTTGCTGACATATGTGCAGTTGGTAATGCAAAAGCCACTTTAAATAACCGAAAAAATTAGCAAATAAAATTAAATTGATACACACAAAGCAAAGCAAAAATAAAGTGCTAAAGCTCCTCTGCACATGCTTTTTTGTACTTCTTGCACAATACCCTTTATCCTGGCATGATGTCATTAGCTGATATCATTTATACCTGGAAAACTATTAATAGTTTAATTAATTAATTAGTAAACGCACACATGCAAGGCTGAAAATATTAAATTGATATAACACAACTCAAACCAGTCTGCAATCCTTTGGCCTTTTGAACATGGTGCTATTTTATCTATCATTTTTACTTTAAGCCCAATTTGGATCCCAGCAATAACTGAGCATTATCAGCGCCAAGACATCAATTCCTGAAAATCCTTTTGGATAAAACAAGGGAAATAAATGTGTCGTGAACACTGGGCTTAGCAAAACTTGTTCTCCTATAGACTTTTATGTCTTCCCTTGAATTTCTCATGCCTAATAAAAAGAAAACTCAGATGAAAAATAATAAGAAATCAGATTAAAACCAAATGTTAATCAAAATAAGATATTGTAAGCAGAATTATATCCATGGCGCTCTCTTGGATAATATCCAGGACATATTTTATCTACTGAGAAAGCTATACATAATGCTTAGCTGCCTCTATTCTATTTTATTAAAAATACAAAATAGCTTTCTCAGAATGAACATCCCCAAATCCCATTTTCCAGGCAATTTAGCAAAGACAACTGTTCTATTTTAAGAAAACATGATTAATTTTTGGCAACTTCTTCAAATGACTTGATTTCTATGCAGAAATTCATCCTAGATGATATGTTTGAAAATAACCCCCAATTTTAGCATTGCAGTTTTGGAAAGTAAGATAACTTAGAATTTGAACAAATCAGAATGCAACATTTTTGCCTCCAACTGTCTTTCTTGCAAGATCTAAAAAACTCCAACAACCTAAAAGACACCAGTTCTAGTGGATCTAACTAGAACAAGGTGTTTCATTAACATCACAGAAATACCTAGAAAGAAGAATACAGCCTTTCTCCATGCTAATAATGCCTTCCCATACTGGGCAAGAAAATCCCATACAGGGCTGGCTAGCCACAGCAAGTTTTTCAAGATTGGGCCAATTTAACACGATGCCTAAGAATTTATAGGCTGTGGACAAGGAAATCATGCATAGCACAGCTGCTTTGCTGCTCCCCATATTCAAGGCTGGAAGGAGGGACAGAGGGTCAGCAGCAAACCTGGCCCCCACAGAATGACCTTTGCGGCAAAAATCTCTTCAAACTTGGGGCTTTCTGTACCTCACCTCTGTGATCCTGGAGTAAATGTCATATGGCCAGGCTGGTTTGCCCATCCTCCTGTATTTCTTGCCCTCTTTTTGCATGATTTTGGCTGAATTTCAGTGCTCTGCCACCCTTCAGTGTGTAACGGTTGATTTCAGCTTGGCTGTGCTCTGCAGAGAGCCCAACCCAGCAGATCAGTAAGGCTTTGAAAAGGCAGTCCTGTATTGCACAACTATGGTAGCAGACAAGTGGTTAACAACAGACTGATTAATTAATTTTGGTTTGTCTCTAGTGGAACAGCAGGTTAAGCTCTAGTTTCTGCTTAACTTAATCAGGTGCAGCATATGCACCATCGCATATGTTGGCAGTTGCCGATTCTGTCCACAACGTTGTTGAACTAGCAGTAATTTACTCACAGCTTTTCCACTTAATTAAATAGGAAGCAGCAGGTTCCTGCTGTGCCAATTCTTAAGGCATCATGGAAAAATGAAATGGCTGCCACCCTACGGTGACACCCTATGTATTGTGCTTACTCCAGAGCACTGTCAAGAGCTGACACGTATGTATATATGTACTCTTCGGTTCACTATCTGCATTGTCAGAGGCAAGTGAACTGTTGCTTTACAGTTAATCTCTTTCCATTTTGTGCTTTTTAAATGGATATATTTATCTATCTGGTGGCCAAATATGCAACATATTTACTACAGATGGCCCCCCAGATGGAATTTGAAATTAAAATCCCACTGATTTTGAAATAATTTAATTTGCTATAGAGATCCAGTTCCTCAGCTGGTGAAATTGGCAAAGCTTCATCGTAGTCGCTCCCCCCGACTGCCGGCTCCAGAGAATCGCCCCCCGGCTCCACTCCTACAGAGTGGAAACTCTACAAAAGGCTGATCAGCTCCAAATTTGGAAAGGAGAATAGGGGAAACTTCAAAATACAGACCTAAACCTGGTTCCAAATTTTGTTGTCCAGACTCATGTCAGGCTCTTACACAGATCTGTCAGTTCACTCGTCCTGGCCCCAATACTTCATACAGTGAGTGGTAGAAGCTGGGAGAAATGAGTCTTTATCAAAGAAATACAAACTGGAAGAGTACCCACTAGTTTTTAAACAGCCTCTCTCCCCTTTATGCATAAGCACAGTGGCTCAGTGGCAGAAGGACTCTGAGAAATATAATTTACCACACAAGGGAGCCCTGCACTGATGGACTGGGAGTCAATAAAGCTATCTAGCTCCCCAGCAGGCTGCTCCTTCCTGTAAAAAGCCTGTATACAGTGCCACCCCTGAGGTTCCACAAAGCACACCCACAAAAGCCTACAGTCCAGGAATCAAGACTTAAAAGGTAATCCACATTTCGTGCATCTCTCTGCTTCTACTCACCCATCTGCAGATAATTATTTTGGAAGGAGCCATCAACTGGTGAAGTCATTTCCTGCTGAATCAGGTATTTTACCCAGGTTTTTGCTGAATCTCAGATGTATTAGAACAAACAGTCTTCCTCCCAAGCTTCAGCTTCCTCATTGTGCCATGCTCAGTGGAAGCAAGTTGCTGTATGACACACCTGATAAGGCTTCAGAAGCACAGCTCAGGTGTAACCAATCCAGTGTAACAGCTTGGAGAAAACAAATCAAAAATACTTATGTTTGTCTTCCTAGCCTAGGCAGAGAATGTTCCCTAAGATTTCAGGAAAGGAGAAAAGGTATCTTTTGTCTTCTGTGCTTGAATTGAAAGCCCAAAAAAAAACCCCAACAAAAAAAACAAAGGTTCTTATTGCTCAGTGAGGTTAAATAGGTTGTTACAGTAAGTAAATAAATCAATGTGCCACATGAGATCAAGATGGCTCATTTAGTTGCCTAAGCCACCACTCTCTTATTCTTGTGATATCCTAATTTAAGCAACTAAGCAGTTTTTCAGCCACTGAAGATATTGCTTCTGTCAAGAAAGGGAGCAAGCTTATCCCCCCCCGCTAAAATTCTAGCTGTGCAGCAGAAAAAGACCCCAAAAATCACCACCAGCCCAGGTGTCTCCAGTATAACATATCAAATCCATACAAGAGGTTTACAGTTAGAAAATTACTTTTTCCTCACAAGGTAGCGTAGCAGAAACCTGAGGAGATCCACGCAACTTTACTGACTTTATAAACAGAGAAGCCCATAGGGGTTTCACGACACGCTCACCAGCTCCTTCATGTAAAACCTTAAACATCACATTTCCATCAAACCACTTACTCTTATTCTTTACATGACATCCCTACTAGACCCAGAAAGTACTTTATGCCCAGTCCTGAAAGTACTTACATGCTCTTGATTTGACAAGCCCGTAGTGTTTTACCTAAAACAAAGTAACTATTCACAGCAAACAAAATTAAGTATGTAAACAAGCCTGGTGAGGAGGAAGACTCTGGTTTCCACTACACCCTAAAATGTCACCTTACAGACCACCTTCTTGTTTAAAATTAAAAACAAACAAACAAACAAAATTAATCTCTTTCATAGTTTCTATGCACTGGGAGAGAATGCCATTGACCTCCTCCTCTTAATCACTCACCTCTGCATTTAGCAAAGGTTAGTGGGAAAGGGTAGGAGAAAAAAAGGACGAAGCCTGAAAGTTGCAACTCAGTTTGGTAGTGGTTAAGACATATCTTGCAGTATTTTGGAAATCTGCCAGCTCTAAGCAGAATCCAGTTGGTGTGGGATGAAGGGATTCTGGCAACCAATCAATACAGGAAATCTTACAGAATAACGTCTTTTCCCATCCATGACAACTAAAATCTGTTTTCTGGCTGCTACTATTGCTGATGAAGAAAAGATAGATATTTATTTAAACACCAAGCTGTGATTAGAAAAAAAAGCATTTGTGTTGCGAGAAGACGTGTAGTTGGAAAAAGACTTCTGTTGTCAGCGAACCAAGAAGCTCTTCAGTTGATGTGTGCTTCTGCACAGGAAGTTGGTCTCAGAAGATGGGTACTTGCATGACTGGCTAGCAGTCAAAAAGTATTCTAATTAAATCACTTCATCTTTTCTGACCATTCTTGTGCAAAAAAATCTGATGGACAAGACTTTCAGCAAAGTCAGTGTTCTACTCTGCCAGCTAAACACCTCTGATTTAGAGAGATTCATCTTTGGGGATACAGCGATGGTATGAAATAAGTGCCTCTTTCTTCCCCCTCTAGGAAAGGGTAAAAGGCTGAAGCAGGCCAAGGAAGAAGCCACAGCCGAGATAGACCACTACAGACTACAGAGGGAGAAGGAATTTAGAAACAAGGAAACAAATGTAAGTAAGAAAGATGCATATGTTCTTTTCTCTACCAATCTGCTCAATGGTAAACCAAATTGCTTCCAACAGTATTACATGGACACTTCTGCAACCCAGTGTGGTCATACTGATTAAACACAGGGGTTCCATCTAAAGTGGAATATGCTTCATCTGGACTTTTTCACAGGCTTTGAATGTATTTGTAGAAGAAATTGTGGACTTTCACCACTAACATTGTCCAGATTCCATATTTGGTTCATGCTTATGCTTTGAAGACATATGTCCCTTAAGGAAAAGTACTTTTGGGTCCTCTTTCTATAACCACAGACAGACCTAGTTCCTGTCCTGAAACTGGAGGATTCAGTAAGGTGGATGTGTCAGTAAAAGCAAAAGTTTAAAATGTTTCTTTCCATTTCTGTTCCACCTCAGCTGTCTCTTTTCATTACATACAAGACTGCATCCTTTATCAACTGAAATCACCAAAACTTTGGAGTTTTTCACTATGTTTCTATAGTAAAAGTGATCTGACTGACATTTTCATATCTGAATAAAGCCGTTTTATACATTTATGGCATCTTGCATTTTTCCATAGTATTTCCATCAAAATTCACAAACCATTCCCTTTCTACCTGGTGACCTTTCTCTTACATTTTTGGTCTTGTTTTTTTCCCCCAGCCTGTATTGTGCAAAGGCAAGAAAAGTACTTGTGCAAGAACAGCCACAAAAAAAACCAAACCAAAAAAACAAAACAAAACAAACAAACAAAAAACAAAACAAAAAACCAACAACAACCTAAGAGGTCAAATAAAATCTGTCATTTCAGTCACACTTCACATAAAACACTTTCCAGCAGGGATCACAACCCTTAGGAACATCTATACACACAAAGTCTCTATCATACCCTGCCAGCCCCCAGACACACTGTCACACAGGCAGACCACGTAGAACTGTCTCAAATGTACAATTTCAGATGTTTACTGACACCAAAATAAAGTAAAAACACCTCTAAAATTTGTTCATCTTTTCAGTCAAGCCAGACTTCTTGTTCTAGGTCTTGATAGCAGAAGAGTAAAGATGTTGCTTTGTTGTAAACTCAATTTTTTTATCACAAGCAAAATTAAAGCTGCAGGGAAAGGCCACTATTTGTCGACTGAACGTTTCACACGAGCAGGACAGAGCACATATTGCTCCTCAAATGACAGTGTGTTTGTTGTACAAGATCATTGCAGCCCTCCTCCACATTCCCTGACCTCCTTATGTTGAACATTTATCTACCCAGACAAATGCCATCATTATTAACCTGCGTCTGGGAGGCAGGCGGGAGCTCCAGCAAAGCCAGTGCAGAGGGAGCTCTGATGCCCGGTTCAGTTTACTTTCTCAGGTATTTGGACACAGGTATTTTTAATTCTTTGTCACAGTCTCCTTTAATGCCATTCTTCCCTTTACTTTGAGTTGCTTGTATCCAAACTGGAGCAAATTTTCTCATACTGTGAGATGCTTCATATCCATCCAGAATTAGCAACAGCAACAGAAAAATGATGATTGAGGTTAGAATGATAATATGCAAAATATTTTTTCAAAGCATGCAAAATTTTTAGCCTGGATCTCAAACCGATTTTGCTGAAGTTCATGGGGTTTTCACTCATGGTCTGAGGTCACCTAACCCTGGAGGTGTGCAGCCTAGTTCTGAATTTTGTGGCTTCTGAGCCAATGTAATATTTTAGCAGCTTTGAAATTACACTAGTGTAAAACCTGTATGGGCAAAATAAGGGACAGACCTTCAAGGTCAGCAGAAATCACAAACTAAGCACAGCATTGCCTGCATTCTGCAAGAAAGAGGTCTTCAAATTCAGAAGCAGAAAAAGAGAGGGAAAAACATATAGAAGAGTAAGAATTTACTATCTCAAGTTACAATATTAGCATGAGCTGAGAGAGGAGGTCTGCAGAGGCTCTTCTTAAAATTAAAATACTTTTCTTGAGACTTTTCGAAAGTATTTAGTAGCTGGATAACATGCAACCATCTGGGATCTCTAGAAAGTTATTTTCCCCAGTGGAAAAATCAGTTCCATAAATCCAGTCTCAGATGTACAACCTTTCCCACACGTGACCCTTGTAACTTGTCTAAAAGCTAAAATAAAGTGTCAACTAAAAATAGTTATTATAGAAAACCATAATCTTTTCCCAATACTTATTATTATGTCTACAACTGACATTTCTTCCAAATTTAAAAGTGTTTTACACGTGGATTATGGACAAATGCCTTACTACATTCCCAGGTACTGATAAATGGAACAGGGAAGGTGGCTTGTACAAAAGATGCTTTTCCTTCTTTTGAGGACTAAGTTGGGCTGAAACCACACGGAAAATAGAGTTAATGACCCCTCCCCTGTTTCTGGTCATGCTGTAGGTACTCCACTAATATATCACAGGTGAGCTCCACCTGCTAGTCCACCCCAGAGAACCGTGGCAGAAACAAGAACAATATGTTACTTATTCCTTTCTTATTCTGCCAGCATGCAGAAATGTCTTCTTCTCTCCACATGGAATTCTTTAGCTGGAAACCAATTTCTCTGCTGGTATCTGAAGGACTTTTCCATAAGGGAAGAATTCAAGGGATGTTGGGGCAGTGGGGGAGGAGGGAGCAAAGTCAGAGATTTGGAACGTGTGCATCTGTTTATAACATAACCTTGCTAAAATGTTCAGTGAGTCTAGAGTCAATTAAATTCTAAGCGAATGTCCTGATATTAACTGTGCCAGAAGCTGTCTGGTATTTCGCCAGATAAGAAAATGTAACATTAAAAGACCTTGTCTGAGGCCTGTTGAGGGTTATACATCACTAACTGCTGAAGACATTTCAAGTACTCTGAAACTGTAATTATGTATTTTCAGGAAGGTTTTTCCATGTTTGGTCCTGAGCTGCACTCACAGGCATTCTCGATGAGGCCAAACGAAGCACACGGTGATAGAACTTAGCTGACTAGCCATTAAAATAGAAAACAAATTAAAATGAGCCATATGAAAGACAAAACACACACAGCATTTTTCCCTCAGCGAGCTGGGAAACTTTCATTGCACGGGGAGATTCCCATTGCTAATGAGCATATCAGAGTTGCCTTTAATCCTGTTTTTATGCATACAGTTCAACCCAGATCATACCCTTACTGTTCAGAATCTCTGTGTTTGTGTTATGCTTGTGCTACCTGATGAAGAAAAGTACAATAAACATGGTCATATATAGCCTCTTATTTTGCTCAGAGGTCTTCTGCTTTTTCAGGTAATGGGCTCCCAAGGTAACTTCTCTGCCAAAATAGAAGAGCAAACAACAGAAGCCATCCGAAACCTCACAAGCAGCTACCACAGGAACATGGAGTGCATGATGAAAAAGCTCTTGAGCACAATATGTGACATCAGCCCTGAAATTCACCCAAACTTCAGACCTGTGGTTTAAGATTCATTGATGTGTTGTGTTCGTAGAAAGTAGCCTTCTTTCTTCACAAGCACAAATACTTCCTCATGTATTGTTTCTGTATGTGTGAGAAAAAGAGAGCACAAAAGCCGAAAGCACACCATTCCACACAGGCTTTTGCTGTGACAGGAATTACACAGGGTTTCACAAGCATTTGTTGGAATATTGTTTCCTGTAGCTAAGCCCCTGTCATTTAGACAGGGGCAAGTCAACAACAGCAGAATAAATGATTATTTGACACCAGCAGGTTTTCAGTGGGAGTCTTTGTTCCTTTTGTCTTATAAAATGTTCTGTACTTGGATGTTATGTTGCATAAAGTCTGTTTATCCCAATCTTCACTGTACTTCAAGTTACATGAAATGGAATATCACAAAAACTTAGAATAGAACACTTCTGTTTTCCCTGTGATACATGGAGTGGTCAGGTTATGTATGAACCACACAGGAACTCTGTAGATTTTGATCAAAAATGTAAGTCAAAACATTTTCAATTTTTCTATGGTAATTTAAAGCAAAATATAGTTAACTTGTACAAAATTATGCTTAAAAGCCATATTCAAAGTATTGTCCTAATATTTATCTACATTACAAAATTCATATAGCTTTGTTATGTCTGAAGAGTGAGAAGAGGCATAGTCATTATTTACAAAATTGTTATGGTGCAAAGGACAGAATGGCACTTCCACTATTATCTGTACAGTTGCCTTGAAAGCTCAGGAATCCATGGGCTCAAACTCTACACCAGTTATGCTAAATGGTACCTGAATCCACAGGTTGTTCACCAGAAATCACATCAGCTACAGCTCACTTCTGTTACCCTAAGCGACCTTGGGTACTACTTTCCTCTGCAACAGCACAGATTTCCCTTGGAATAAATTCTACTGAAGTTAGGGAAATACAGTATGATCTGTGCTCTCAAGGTGAAGCCCATTGAGTCTGATGGGAAGCTGATGGGAGGCACAGATGAAGTGGGGATCTGACACACACCTGGCACCATGAGCTCCTTTAATGCCTTGTCTCCACTACAAAATTACACCAAATTAGAAAAGAAGCTTGAGAAATTGCAATGACTAGCAAACAATAGCCATGATTTTCAGTTCACGTAGAGGCAGACAAATCGTTTCAATTTCACAGCAGCTAGTCATAGGCAATCTCCTGTTCCAGCAAGGTTTACACAGCTGACATGCTGTCATGTGTAAAATGACCGTAAAGCTGTAGTCAACCTAATGTCAGCAAACATGACTCCTCAAGGCTGTGCCTGGATACTACATAATCTCCAAGCCCTGATTGTTACAGTCCCCTGTGCTTGATTATATTCTCTGGGGACCCGAGGATGCTGAGGAATGGGAAAGAAACTAGAAATCCTATTGACGCCAGCTGAAAGGCTCATTTATTTAGGAGCACTTTGAACCAAGCTGCGATAGGTTTTGATTTACTGAGGGGATGAAGGCACTCCAGTCCCAGCCTATGTGCAGGACCCAATGCAGGCACCTTCCTGCACAGCTCGGGGCGGTCAGGACTGCCTCATTGCCCGGGGACCCGTGCCTCCAGCTTGGGCCATGGCTGCAATCCCAGGGCAGCGCTCAGCTGTGAAACACAGATCTTCTGTGAACTTAAGCAGTCACCAAGGTGGGCACTAACACCTCACAGAGTCTCACTGAGGTGCACAAAATACCTTGTACGTGACAGTTACGCACTCATGATAACGGCAAATAATTGTTCCATGCAAAAGAAAAAGAAGGATGGGTAATTTAAAAATGTTTTTAAATGCTTAAAAGAAAGGTAAAAATTGTTACTCTGAATTAGCAGTCACCTACCAAGGATGATTACAAATGTCCTTTCATCTCCCAGGGATATTCCCAGACCCAAGGGAGGCCCCAGTCCTCACAGTGCCCTGGCACTTTATTACCTAATATGCACCAATGCAGTTGCCAAATAAAATGGCAACACCTCACATATCACAACGCACACATATTTTAAGAAAGCCACAAATAGATAGCACTCATACCTGTAGAAATCCTTCTCTTTTGTTTCATAATTACCATGGAAATCAAGTGTCAAACTCCCACAGTGTGAGATATTAGGACTGAAACAACAAACTTGAGTTTCTTAGATTGGCCCAATTCTTCACTGGCTTACAAGAGAGGGGTTAACAAGGCCCTTTCTGTCTGGAAATGAAGAGCTGTATTAATCAATAAATTCTAAATTCTCTGATTAAAGTATCTCAAATAACAACTAGTGGAAAAGGCCATACCAGTGGAAAGTACAAGAACTGTTTTATACGACTCATGACATTAGGCTAAATTTCTCTGGCTGTTCTCCCCCAAAATTCTCCTCTGAGTTATAATATATGAGGACCTACTGATGTGGTTCCCATTCATGGGTGATGAGGGAAGATCTCTGAACTCATGCCAGTAGGACAGAATATCTTTCAAGTCTAAATAAAGTAAAATGAAACAGACATGAAGAATTAATACTATGCTCTACGTTGAAGCTGTCTACCAACTTTCCCATTAATTTCTGAAGAGTTTGGAAGCTGAGGTTTGGGAAATCAGAACCAGATGTAAATCCATTACATGGATTATGATATTAACTGAAATTTTTCCATATTAAAATATACTTGGAAGTTCATACAATCTGTAAAACATAAGTTGTTCTTGTAAATCAACATATGTAGGGTATGTGTGTTTGTGCAAAGTTTTAACAGAACAAAATATGTCAATCCCTGACTTAAAAGATTTTGTAGCTCCAGGGCTGTGAGGAATGTTTCCCTGTAAGTTGGGACAGGATGACCTGCTGTGGCAGAGCTCAGGGCCACCACAGACAAAGCGGGAAAGGCGTCTATGTGTAAGGATGTATTGAGCATCCTCCCTGCAGCAGGGGGCTGTGTCAAACTTTGGGTTCAAATTTAGGCAGAGTCAGACATCGGACTGAGTCTGGGGCTGAAATATAAAGACATTGTTAGGTTATTAAACTATACTTTCCATCATTTGCAGCAGCAATGGATATTAGCCATATTGACAGGCAGGTAATACTGCTATCAATTAAAGACGTCAACAGTAACAGTTCTTATAAAAGAAAGAAGGAACCTTGCCCCTGTGGTCCATTAATGAAAATACATTCTGTTCAACTGGAACTTCTCTTAACTGGATGCATCTTTCAGCTATGGATTTGGTTTTTTCTCAAAATAACAGCATGCAGACTAATCAAATGTTATCTAGACACAATTCTTCTTCAGTCTCAGCCACAAGTCAGGCTCGTACTCTAGGATGTCCTCACCAAAAGACTAACCCATGGGAATGGGGCATCTCATCATCACCTTCTCCATGCCCTAGAGCAAAAGACATGACCCTGACTGTCCAACAACTCAGTGCGGAGCCAGGTGCTACTGAAAATAAACATAAGGGAAGGAGAAGATACCGGGCAAAGATTTTGGGGTGACAGCAGCAATTGCAGGTCTCTTCTGTTCCAGGAACCCCCCATGGCCATGTGTTGATTAAGTAGGAAACTTGAGCATTATGTAAAGTTATGTTCTGCTTCATGTATACAATGCATATACTTCAAAATAATTTCCTCCAGCTCAGCATTGAAATAGAGGGAATTCCTGTTACACAATACACGAGTGTCATATATTCCTGTCAGCTTCGCTGTGGCCTGTCCTTCACAGATTTGATTATTCCGCATTTTATGGTAGCATAAGGTACTTCATACCCTGAGTCTTCCCTGAGGAATGTTAACGCTTGTTAGAAGTACATGACCCAACCAGTACTACTACAAAACACTTGGAAAATGTTACATTGGAGTGCTATTAATACACTCTATTGCACTTGCACTACATGACTGCATGTGGAAAATCTGATGACTTGCAAGCTTATTAGCTTACTGAGGTTCCTCATTGCTTTTATGAAAGATATGCCACAGCTGACCTACCTGACCCTGGGCAATTCCTGAAAGTTCCTCTGGCCCCAGATCTGATTTAATTCCAGGGACATCAGACTCCAATATGCTACCAAATTTCCATATCACTTTCGGAAATACAGGATTTTTGAGCAGAGCTGTGCTCCAAAAACAAGCTTTCCACAAAATATGCCAGAAAAATGACCTTAAAACTTGCTACTAAGTAGACCTTGCTTTAAGAAACACAGTATTTATAACTTGATTCAGTTTAAACTAACCAAAGGCCATAAACATTAATATAAAACAGATCATCAATGTCAATATAACCTAATTTGTATAAGCTTCTCTATATATTTCATGTAAATATTTATTTAACAATCCTGTGGCACTGATTCATTGTAGAAAAGACATGGATAGCTAATAACAGATATATAACATAACTGTAATCTAACCATGTATGTGTCTTCGGCAAATAAATCTAGCATTTTGTGTTGGTCTCCTTTCCATGCAGACTTACTCACGGGAAATGTGCAATCCCATTGCTGGCAGTGGGATGACTCACACCTGTGCTTAAAATGAAGCAAAGGTGAAGTGTGGTGGCAGCTCCGAGTGCAGAAGTGAGACCTAGCAGCAAGGAAAGACTGCCAGGGCACGGTGGTGCTCAGAATTGCTCCTGCCATGAATTCTTCTCCAAGGGTGTCTGCCCTGCACCTCGCACCAACACTGCTGTTCTACCAGCCCATGAACACACACGCTTGACTCTCCAAAAACCTGGCTCCCCAAGCATCAGGAGGATATGTTTTACCTGTTACTCGTGGTTTCCCAGCTGTTAGCAGCAGTAAAGAAGGTTTAATAAATTAAATAATTGTGTCTTATAACAGATTAACAACATAGCTACTAAGATCATTTGCAAGGAAAAAAACCAAAGTATTGTCTCCTATTAACACTTAACTGCTCTGTCTGCATGTGCTATGGGTAGTGTTTCTCATGGCACAGGCTGCCAAATCCATTCAGAGCATTTTCCTTAATGCCTTTTCCATTCAGCTCTGGAGTAAGTAAATTAGCATTCAGCACTTTTCTCTTGTCTTTAAACCATTTTTCTTCCACATCAGTTGGAGTCAGCCACAAAAGTGACATTGAGACAATAATTTACTCCAAGGTGAAGGGTCTGCAGAATATTCACCCATTTCCATAAGTACACTCATTTCCAGTTCCTACTAACTTGTACAATTTTGACTGATATATATATATGAACATAAATATATCCCATATGTATTCTTTGTATTCAAGAATTTAAAGTAATTTTCATTATTCATCCAGTTTCTGGTTCTGATTGTAATTATTTACCTACCTTGGGAAAATAAACAAAAACTACTTTCCTACTTGTTTGTGTCAAATTCAAGCCTGAATGATTCATCAGTTCCCACCTAATCGCTGCCTAAAAGAGCCAATATTCACCATAAAGGATTTTAGACCTAACTGAGCAGAATAATCTCCAAAGCAATTACAAGTTTCCTAGAAATATTCCTTCCAAACTTTCGTTCATGTAGAACTATTGTGAGAAAACCACTGAAGACTTGACTGTCAGCTGCTGGGAATCACTGGAAGTCGCAATACCAATGGAGTAGCAATCAACACAGTTTAGTGAAAATCTGTGAGCGCTGCATCTGTCTCTGGCACTTTGTGCTGTGCTGTTCTGCAGTGTCCCAGCACATCTGCTGCTTTGCTGATGCTATTGCTCCTATCTGAAACTAGATTCAGTAAGATAAACACCTTGTGATGGAGGGGGTTGCTAGCCTAACAAGGCCCAAGGAAGATGATGTGCATGGTCACAGTTTGTGCCAGGTCTGTGTGCAGTCACTTTGCTGCCCGAAATAGCCCACTGTAAATGACAAAGGCTGAAGGGTGCACCGGGGAACTAAAGAGAATTTCAAAGTGGGGGTCCCTCTCAGGAAAATTGGTACTTCCTCAGAGAACTTTCCATGAAAAGTTTTTCAATCGGCTCAAGCTTAAAATTGTGCTGCTCTATTATTTTCAGTGAGAATATCTTTAATAAAGAGAACCCATTCTGAAACACGCTTTAACACCCTCTGGACCACAGTCTGCTTGAACAGAACAAATGGATACAGCCACATTCAGTGGAACATGAAAATTTGTCACAGCTTCGATCTGCACAGAAATTCAGTAATTCCACAGTAAAGCATGGTGTTTAGAAATGATTCACTTGTTTGAGATGTGACTCGTTCAAGCACTAAGACCAATATTTATACTCTTCGGTGGTTAAGAAAGATGTCGTATTCAGAAGAAAATATGTTCTACACAGAAGCATGTGGACTTGTCAGCAAACATTGAATGTAGTCATATATCCTAATACGTTATTAGTTGCTTTGTGGATAGTAAAATCAAGTCCCTGATGTACTTCAGAGTGAAAATATCTTTCCTCCCCTTGAAATGGAGAGCAAACTTGCATCCTATGTACTGACATGGATGCCAGCATTCCTCAAAATCTTGTGCAGCTTTTAAATTAAATTTGAGATTCATTCTCTATTACCATGTAGAAAAGGTAAGATTAAATGTGTACTAGTTAAGACAGCATGCAATTAAAATTCAAAGCATTAACAAAAATGGCACTATGCAGTCTACAGTTGACTTGCAGACATAAAGTTTAATGAGCCTCTTTGTTTTCTCACCCCTCTGCAACTGGTTCCAACTCTTTTAACTATTCCTTTGCCTTGTAAATTCAGGTCCTTGTGAGGTGAAGATCAGTGTGAAGGTGTGTGTAACCTAACAAGCATGTCTGAGTTTGTGTTTCAGTGCCCTGCTTCCCCTCAGCTGCTCGCATGAGACTGGAGCAGACAGAACACCAACAGCAGCTGAGTGCAGGAGTCAGCCCAGAAAATTGGCACTGCAGTGCTCATGAATGTTTGTGGAGAAAAGAACATCGGTGGTACATGCACAGGCATTTGCTGACCTTATAGGCTGCTCCTGGAGTTCAGACTTCAACGTGTCTATGGAAGAGCCGGGAATTGAAAGAGCAATCTGAACACAGACCTATAAACGAGAGGAAGCACACTCCAACAGTGTGGGTTTGTAGCAGGTCCAGTTCTTGACTTAAAGCCTCAGGCTACTGCCCTAAGGAAATTGCTAGAGGTGAATATCCAGCTCCTATGCACAGTGGGGGCTGTCACCAACCATTGGGGTACCCTATATTTTTCGTGCATTTGTTCTAACACAAATGAGGCAGAGAAGGTTTATTTACAAAGATCACACTGCTGACATGACTGAGAAACCTGAAGTCATCTCTCCATAATTTTATATACGGATTTCATCTGCCTTTCACAAGATCTCTGCTCAAATTAAGCATATCTTCCTCACCAAGGGAGTGCAGGTATGCTGTAGTAATGGTTTGTTGGTTAGTCTCTTTCTGACAGCCACTAGTGCCACTGTGATGAGTGAAAAATCACATAAACATAAGGCCCCCCCAAAACTTTCCTGGCTTCTCACTTTCATCAGGCCAACATTTGCTGTCACACAAAATGCAACCTGGTTTTCTTTATGTCTAATATGTACCCTAATTTATTCCCACCATAACCTCCTTAATTTCCACTTACCTTATGCATCCAGCTTCCATTTTCCTCTAATTATTTTTCAAATAATTCTTTTCATGTTTTTTCCTTCTCTAACAGGAATTCATCATACACACACATCACATTGCTTCATTTTCCTTCTCTACACTCCTGGTAATCCTACCAAAAGAGCACGGCAACCCTAAAACAAGTTGTGTTATGAGGCTACTACCCAAGAGCATCTCAATTTCTTTGTTTTCTGACTTCCCTATTCATCTGTTGCCACACTGAGCTACAAATTCCTGAAGACAGGAACCATCTGCCCTTCCAACCTCAGCTCCAAGTCCCACGCTCGCCGGAGTCCTGGTCCATGACTGTGGACCTATCAAACACCAACTATTACTATTAAACCACAGAGTTTGTATAGGGCTTGATACAACAGAATGACTGAGGAACACTTTAAAGTGGGAAGCCATAGGTAATTCTAACTCGCCCCTCTTACACTCAGTAGAAAGCAAAAAATACTCCTTGTGTTTACCCTTGGGGTGGGATTAAAAAGGTGCATTATAAAAAAAAAATCCCATTTGCATTGTTTTTACTGAAAGACTTTAATTTAACAGGTCTGACCTGGATTAAAAATAATGACCCTCGAAATTCCAAACATTCTTCATGTAAATACTGGCTGTCCATTCATAGTATAATTCAGGCCAGTTCATAACTTGTAGCTGGCTCACCACCACCTGCGATTAGCAGCTTGTTCAAAGTTGAACTTAATTGCACAAAGAGAGGAGGAAACCATCACAGTTGTTTCTTGACCAATCCATCATCTTTTATGCCCATCTCTAAGCATGCGACTGCACTGCTGGCTAATCTTATTAAAATAACAATATGTATACAATAATTAGATGTCAGAAATAATGAGTGCTGCTCTAGTCCTACCCTCTCCTTTTTTTATTAGACTCTGTATTTCAGGAGAAGGTGATCTGGTGGCCTCTAGTTCTGACCTTTATCAAGTATTCCCGAGATCTGCAGCTCAGCTTTTCTAATCTTACCTTGACTTCTCTTCAGTGACCCCCCGTTCCCCGTTACAGACTTCCCCAATTACCCCAATATTCACAGTATTCCCTAAAGCATCACGACATGGAACACTATTATCTCTTATCTATTTTATCTATTAACCTTAGGAACACCAGCAAGCTATTATGGGCAATCACTGTGCTTACAGAAAAAGGACAGAAAAGGGGCTGTGCTTTAAAAGCGCCCGTGGAAAATGTTTTGCCATTTTGAATACATTTTGTCTTTTCTTCTAAAGGAAAAATAACCAGATCTTTCAGAAGCAAAGCCAAAAGTATCTCAATTAAGCCTCTCAGCTCTTTTGCATTCAGCGAAGTACTTATATTTTTTAAAGATGTTTCCCCTTGATTCCCACATATTTTCTATTGCTCACTCTTCACAGAGAGCCTGTCAAAATACAACACCTGGGGATGGAGGTGCGCCGGATCTCTAACCCCATACCCAGTTTTCCAGCCCCATACCCGGTTTTCCAGATCGACTGCCAGGTTCTTAGGTTGGTGATGTTGTGCATCTGCCTGAGGATGGGAAACAAACTCCTGAAGAGCAGGCTGCTTCAGCAGAAATAGATAGTTTGGGAGAGAAGGAGCAGTCAGCTCAGAAAAGACAATAATAGCATGAGACAGCCGGAGGGGAGATCTGCAGGAGAAAAGCTCATCCCTGTTCATGTACCATCAGTAGAAGTGGCAAATTATTTTTGTTTCCCAGTCAAAAGATTTTGGGCTTTTGGAAATCTAAAATTTAGAAATAGCATACGTAAAGACAGCCAAGATCAATTTTTCCCCAGTCACTGACGGTTTGTTTGTTTGTGTTTTTAAAGTTGCAGATCTGCCCATGTGATCATATTGTGTAATATTGCTGATTCCAGATAAAAGAAGAAAAAATTTGTCTGCTTCACAAACAAACTCGAAGCACACATTTTGATCTGCTGGTTTTGGTTACTGCTATTTTTTTTTTTTTTAAGGAAAAAACCGTAATCTTCCCTTTTTCCAAAAAGTTCAAAAATTTTTGAAAGCTATTTCTCAATCTGAGGGGGAGATCAGGGGCAGAAGTATGCAAATGCTCTGAGCACAGAGGCAAGGAGAAATCCTTCAGGCTCCACTGTACTTTTGGAATGACATTTTAGGGGTATGGATCTTATTACAGATCCTGCAGAGACAGCAATATATGCCAAAGTAGTCAAGGCAATTTAGAGGTGCTGAGCTATTTCTGGTGAGGAAAAAAAAATTCACGTATTTTTTGCTTTCCATGTTTAAAGACGTTGTTTAATCACATAATTAAATTGTATTTTGAAATGTAGTGCAGACTGCTATCCCCAATCAGAACTCAGTGCCAATTCCGTCTCTAATCAGCAGATGGCACCATGAATTCATCAAACAGGATGGAAACCAGAAAAGTAGAAATTTATCCCCCCAAAAATGGGGACGAAACAAAAAAAAGGAAAAAAGCATACACCCAACTTGACACACATAAAACAGGAATTAAATTCAGAGGGTGTAACTTTCCCCTCACACCACCCCTCCAAAAATAAAACGGGCTGTGGAACACGCTGTGTGACACCCTGATGCACAAAGAGCAGCTACACCTCTAATGTCCCCAGCCTTGCCCTGTCGCTGACCTACATTGTCTCATGGCCTCCTGTGAGACTGAAAAAAAAACCCCAAACCTGAAACCATAAAAAAAAAAAAAAAAATCCCAACTTTCCTTCTGACCTCCCCTTGCTCTGAACAGCACCTCTGGAAGAGGAGGCCTCCCCTGGGCTGGAAGGGGGACCCAGGAGCAACAGAGTAGGGAGCTCAGAGGAGAAGCTGCAGGCAGAGTTGCAGCTGCAGAGGCCAAGAGTACAGAGTCACAGGGGGCTCAGCTCAGCGAACCACGGGCTGAGAGCAGGCAAGTGCAGAAGAGTTTGCAAGACTTTTTGTTCTGCTCAAACAGCAAAATTTCTACTTGGAATTCCAAGGCTGGTAGAGGCAGCCTCCCCATGTCCCTCACCAGCGCCCTACATCCCTGAAGGAGCACAGCCTGAGCCCACAGCTCCGCTGCAGAGGCAGGAAACGCCGCTCAAAGGAGCAATTCGCTGTTTCTGGGTGTGTGCTCTTCCCCTGGCCCAGCCGTGCTCATCCTAACCCCTGCTGGTAGGATAACTCTCCTGGCAGGCATGGAGCTGGCACCCACCTGGCACCTCTTCACGCCCACTGGGCTCCCGCAGGGCCTCACTGGCGGGCACGGCGTGCCATGAGAAGGTGGTTCCTTGGCACACGCGCCAAGGGATGTGCAAGATGTGCTCACCCCCAGCAAAAATCTGCTGCCTTGAATATGGGCTTCTCCCTGCTCTTACATATGAACAGTGAGTGTGAAAACCCTGCCTGTCCATCTGTTCCTTAAAGGTTTCTTTCTTTTGCTGCGTGTTAGAATTTCTCCCCAAATCTTCTTCAGTGGCACAAATCACATCAGTGACATTTATAGGTAAGGTAAATGGTATGCTGCTGACATCATCTAAGCATAGTAACAGGCACACTAGGTTGTCCATAGCTTTAATGCTGTGGACTTCAAGATCCATTTCTCCTGTTCTCAATGAGCAATAATTAAAATGTAGAGTAACAGAAGTATTGCTCTGAGAAGCAATAGCCCTACTATGTAAAAACCAGAAATTTTCCCAACAGAAGAGAGAGTTCAATCAACAGTTTCAATCATGGCACAGGAATGAAAACTCTGATATTTAAAATTTACTGTTAAAACAGTAAAAAGATGAGCTTACCTTTCATTACATGGAGTCATCTTGTCTCAGGCCCAAGGAGCAGATGCTGTAAATTTTTACCACTTCAGACTCTGCATATCTGGTTGTTGCAAAGTGATTTTTCATCCTGGCCATTCCTTACTATTTTCCCAGCCTGCCTAGCAGGCACAACTCAGGAATTACCAATACCTCGGCAGTGACACAATTGATTAAGTATGAGCAATACCAGCTTGGGTTTTGCATTCAGTCAGAGCTCTGTAATGGCAGCACAAGGGGCCTCGCTTGTTGAGCAAGAAGGGCTTTATGTCACTTGTCCCTAGAGCAAGGCACAAGTGATCTTGACGGAGAAGGCAGCGAACATACTGTCAGAAGCCATATTCGCAGGGAAAAGGCAGAACAATGGAGATTAAATGACAGGGCAGAAGCAAGGAATTAAATCATCCCCGAGGCTCAGATATTCCAGGCTTCCCCATGACACCTGCTAGAGGCACAGGGGAAGACCTGGAGCAAATCCCTGTGGAAGTCGTGCCGTCTGTACCAACACTCTCACGGAGAATCTGCAAAATCGCTTGTGGCTCTTCTAAAAATCATGGGCCATACAACCTCATGTCCAGCTGCATACTCACTTTTCAGCCAGTTTCCAGTCTGAAAACTGGTCTGGAAAACAACCAGAGAATTTCTTTGAATCCAACTCTTTTTAACTCCATCTGTAAAAAGCATAACTCCTGCCTACCCTCGTGCTGTACTAGTGTAGTTCACTTCCAAGTGGTAAAAAGAAAGGAAAATAATTGCTTGCTATAGATCAAAGGAGGTTGTGTAGGCCACGTACACACTTCTAACTTGGTAATAACTCCATTCTTCCAAAGGACAGGAGGCACCCTGAACCCACACCTGCCCTTTCAACAATGCTCCCGAACCACCACGGCAGAGCCCTCTGCACACGAGCATCGTTTCCTCCAGATGTGCTTCATGCTCTTCTGTGCTTACATGGACCCATAAAAGATATTTTGGCTGGGAAGACAGCAATGAGAGATTTAGGATTGTCACCTGAGAGGCACAGCCACAGTTCCAGGCCTAGTGCTCGGGAAAAGCTAAGTTTTCCACAGACAGGGAAACTGTGGGGAGAAAGGGAAAACTAGAGGTCTGCTCTGTCTGTAGCAGCCTGGTAGTTCCATATCCTCTCTGACCAGAGGGAAGACACCTCTGCTTCAGGCAGAAACACAAACCCCTGGTCTGAGTCGGATGGAAGATTTAATCCTTGACATTGTCTTTCCCAGATTTGTGCTGGAAACAGTTTAAAGGCCTGTGCCAGAGTGAACAGCAACATTTCAAAGTCTTGGTAAATAAATTCAAGATCCAATTATAGCAACTTACTGCTTCCTTATATTGAATAAAAAACACTTCTGTGGAGCAATGCTTCAGGCTGGCTGTAGGTTTGTGAAGTTCCTTGTTCCTTTTGATTCAGTAATATGTGGGGATGATGGGCACTGCTCACTTTACAGCTCTCTATGCCTGTTCCTGCTGGTGTGCAGCCACTACAGCCCTGCCTCTTCAGACCACCCCTCAGGTTGGTACAAAACTCTTGTGATCTGCTCTCAGCTCTGTCAGGGACATTGCAATGGTAATCTTGATTTTTTACTTAGCTTTTCAGTCTCTTGCCTTGCACTTATGTTTGCATGATATCAAGGGTTGTGGGGTCTTAATAGAAACCTAAGGCCTCTAACCCCCACCAGTACGAAAAATAATCTTCAATTGGTGCCAAAGAGTCTGTAGGCTGTGCTCAGTGTCTTCACCAAAACAGCCTCCTGTGCCTGCTTAAAACAGAAGAGAAAGTTACAAAACAGGAGCCATCACCTGCTTGGGAGTCGGCCTGAAATACACCAGCTGCAACTGCTGCTCTGCTCAAGCAAGCAACAGGCAGCTGATGTTACACAATTCAGTAGTGAGGGGAAAGTGACCAGCAGCAATGTTAACAACTTTACTCCATTCATTCACATTGACTTCATTCATTACCAGTATGGGACTGTTTCCCTCATACTTTTCTCCTCACCAAAACAGATTTTCCATGCAATTTTCTCCCAGCTTCAGGTTGGATACAATCTTTTTAAAACTAGCTACTTAAAAGGAGAAAACGAAACTCTTTGGCACGGCTTTGAAAAATTACTATCATTTGCATCACTAGTAGGATATCATTGGGGATTTTGTTTAGTCAGAAGGGCTGTGTTTAGCCTAGTGACTGAAACACATCTTCGAGACACCCGGAGCGCGTGTCCCTCTGCAGAGCTTCTGCTTCCCGTGGGGGAGTTGTGAGGCTGGCACCCCCCTGCTGCCACCACCACACCTCAGCAGAGAGGGACGTGCCTTTAGCACCACTCTATGGCTTTCCTAACTGCTGGTATTTCCAGTTTTCCTGTACCTACAGCTGGTTGTTGTTTAGACAGCTTCTATAATGTTAGAGAGTCACAATGGCTGGTCTCGAGCCCAAAGCAGTATTTTCACTGTAAGCACTGCTGCTCAGCCCTTAGAAATGGAGCTAAGTAATTCAGGGAGAATTTTATCTGACAAATGTAAACATGGTATGCGTGAATTTTCATTAATATTTCACATGAAGAAAACAAGGCTGAATTAATCAGATTGCATTGCAATTTAGCTGCTATCTCTGGTGATAAGCAACCACGCCAAACCCACAACTCTCTTCATCAGTTCCTTCAGTTTAAAATTACCAAGGATATTTCTTTGTGAACAGCTCTTTGCTTGCTGGACCTTCTCTCAAGAGTTTATTTACATATTTTGATTTATAACTAAAGTCTGAAAAAGTTTTTTTAAAAGTTCTCTGTCTGCATTCCCTGCTCAGTCCCTCTACAGCCCTTCTCAACCCACGCTCCCTTCACCTCTGCAGCTGTCCTTGCTTTACTGCACCTCCTCTTGCAGGGCTGCACAAGGCACAGGAGGAAAGAAGTCACCTGGCAGCAGAGACATCCACAGAAGATGATGGAAACAAATCCCACCAGCCTCAGCAGGCTTCATGTCTACCTGCTAGTAATACAACAACCTCCAAAGATACCCAGGCTGTGGAACAGCCAGGGGGTTGAAATATATTCACAAAACCGTAGGAGCTCTCCCTCAGATCGGTACCAGAGTCTAGTGAATTCAACCTGAGAGGCATGGACATCTTATAACTGTGCAACCACAGAGCTGTGGACAACCTGTGGACAGCCAAAATTCTGCATTTCATTGGAAAGAGGCATCTAACTGTGCAAATGTAACACTGAGCTAATGTCAACCCAGAAAACATACAGCTGCATAATAGCAATTTGAACTGATTTCAGAAGCAAGCTGAAAGTATCACACTAACAAAATGCACTTTATGACCTAGTCCACACCTAGTTTTAGACACCTCAGAGACCCTTAATGGTTTGGGGCTTTTTTCTTTGTGGGGGTTGCTTTCTGGGTTTGCTAATATTTCGTTTACAGGAAGGTTGAAGACTGTATGCCAATATATGCACTTGCACCATATTTCTTTAAATATGTTCCAGGAAATGCCATACTCATGAACTGCTCTGTAATGTAATCCTTCAGACTGGAGCAATTCATAAGATCCCAAGAACAAAAAAGCTTTTTCAGCAGGTATAGTTAATCAGGAAGTGAGTACATGCCACATTAGTATCCCCTTAGGGTTTCTAGTCCTCAACCAGAACATGGCCAGTTTGTTGTTCTGCTGGGAAAGCTGTCACAGGACAGACAGATTCATTAGAGCTCCATTTCCACGTCCTCTGGAGTTTGGAGCAGAAGCTTTGCCATCTCTGCTCTGAGACCTTTACTGGTTGTAAACCAGGACAGACTTGAAGGAGAATTCTCAGCCCTACAGTCCCGGAAGTTCACAGTGTAAGAAGCAATTCACACCAAGGATAAACTGTGAAATGCATTCTTTAAAGTGTTTTATTATCATTTTTCCTTTGAGCCTGGCGCTGGAGGTAGACATCTTTCTTTTACACAAAGGCCTTTGTCCCACAACCAGTGTAAGAGCTCCAGGGACAAAACTGCATATTGGTTTCCAAGTCTGTTTTAGGAAGGGCTTAACAAACAGAAGAGGAAATGTGATATTCAAATCAAATGGCTAAATTTCTCAGTATTAAGGGTGATGGCGCAAGATCTGCTCTAACAGCACAGAAGAACAAAATGCAAATATTCTAGCACTGAGCAGCTGTGCATGGGCCAGCACCCGCTGAAGTCACACATTTCTACCTGCTGACTTTGGTAGAGAATAAGACTGTAGGGGAGCTCCTGGGGGACAGAAGCCCAGGGGGCTGGGGCTGGTGTCCCTCCCCCAGCACAGCACAGCAGTCGATGGTGAGCAGCACTCTGGCTACAGCTGCATCCCCCAGCACATCACCATAAATTCCAGCTGCCCAGCAAACATCCACCAGGGAACACTTGCACCATCGCATGAACACCCCAAAAAGTGATAGTTTGAGGGACACAGCAGCTGTAAATATTGCACCTTCCTTCTCCCTGCTGGAGCAGACTCCATTTGAAGAGGATAACGAATTCCATCAGGCTGGCACATCAGTCCACAACCCCCCCAGCACAGAGGCACGTGGCTCTGTGGAGCCTGGCAGGATGTGACACGGGCACCTGGGCAGCACTGCTGTGTACAGCAGCCAAGGGTGCCTGCACAGACACTCAGTCCAGCTCATCTCAAACCCCACTGTTTCCAAAAACTCCACTGATAAGAGAATAAAAGTATACACACAAGTAAACCCAGGTTTGTTTGTGATTAGCAGTTTCTTAGTGTTCATATTAAGCTAGTTTTGAATTGGTACAGTTACTTAGTGTTCACTTGCACAAGCAGAAGGCTTTTATAGATTTTTGCCAGAGAAGTAAAACAAATGTTATTAGGTGACAGCATAACACAAAAGCATCAAAGAGAATGGAGCAATGCCTATTTACAGGAGCAAAGGATCCAGCCTCCAGCATCCTCTGTGCATCCAAATTAAATGGACACACTGCAACCTTTCGTCTGGTATAAAGAGTACTGGGAAATCACTGTTGGTGCAAACCCAGCTGTGCCTTTCTGCTGGCTTTTCCTGTGGAGCACATCATGTGCATTTGCTTGGCCCGATTCACAAAACAAGGCACCCAACCATACACCACACAGCGGGTGTGAAATCCAGCCACGCGCTGCTTTAGGGTGTCTGCACATCCCACTGCTCAAAAATCCAGCTGTCGGCGTCATTGGCACTGGGGGCAGGTCTGTGCTCTGAAATGCAGCCGCTTACGGGAAATGGGTGCTGCTCTGCTTGTCTAAGGGTCTGTCAATGTAGGGGAGATTTACTGAGGCAATTATCCTGCCTGTAACAGGGCACTAACCTGCTACAGTCACTGATGCAACTCCTAGTACTGAAGTACTTATCTGCAGTTCAGATTAAATTGCTTTGAATGCAATATAATTATTACACTGACAGAATTGTAACAGCAAATATCCCTTTGCAGACAAGTTCTAAGGAGCAAAAGGCTTTTCTGCCCTGGAAAAGACTAGGCAGATACAAATAATGTATCATCAGATTTTTTCTTACTCCTATTATCTGTCTGTGCTAACAGCCTACATGTCAGGAAGCTTGAGCTAATGGACTGGGCATGGTTTTAAGACAACGAGTGTCTCATCTCTGGTTTTCACATGCTGAGTGACAGCAGGTAAATCACCTGTTCTTTTAGCCTTTTGGTTTGTTAGTAGCACCAATATTTTTTCTGGCAAGTCAGTAGAGGCAAAATGCCAATTTAATAGTCACCATCTAATTTTCCCGTTTCAAATGCTTTTTCTTCTTAACACTGATTAAAATAAACAAGATATCTATTGCTCCAGCATTCCACATCACCACATTCCCCACACAAATATGCCTCCTCTGCTCAATGCACCTGATGCTGACAGTTGCAAATGGTTTGCAAATTTTGAAACTATCTGAGCTCAAAACTCAGGTCCTTTGTGTGAGTCTAACCAGTGTAATTCTCTGGAGACAGATGAGGAAGAGCAAAACCACATTTGATACGGTACTGTTGCCTTCAAGCTGCAGAGGAAGAAGTTGTTTGTTTCCACATGGCATTTTACCTGCAGTGCTGCAGAGATGCATGTGGTGACTGCCATCCCAGATCTCCAAAAAGAGGTCTTTCTACACTATCTCACCCTGTTAGATGACTGGGACGTGCAGAAGGTCACTATCTGATTGAAATGACCTTGAAGTCTATTTGCTGGTAGGTCAGTGTTGGTCTAGCCTCAAAAACCACACCTTGCTGCAGTCCAAGAGCTGTGCTGTGCCACTGTTCCAGACCATGATGGGCTGCAGAAACAGCAGCACCTCCCAGCCAAACACTGGCACATGGGAGCCCGTGTGCCTCTGGAGACCCTGATACAGCATCTCTCATTGCTTTGTCAGCCATGGCTCCCTATTCCCAGTAGAGGTCCTATATGGTCTCCATAGCCACCAACCTATGCCCTAACTAGCAGGCTTTCAAAATTGGGGGATAGCTAATGTCATGTATTTGAGGTCTGGATGCCTGGACTACCAAAATGACTCCAGGCTTTCTTTGGGGTAGCTAAGTGAGAACATCCTTTCCTGAGATGGATTTTCTTTGCTTGCTTAACTAACAGGTGGGAGCTAGGGGCAGCCTTCCTTCTTATTTTCAGGTGCCTGCCAGCACACAGGGATGTGGGCACGGCTGCCAGAGGCTCCAGCAGGTGCCCAGTCACTGTGAGAAGCAGCAAAGCCTCCACAGCACCCTGAGGCATTCCTGGCAGGGAGTTCCACAGTGAGGATGCTCAGCCTGGCATCACCACTGGGGGAACCATGCCATGCTGCAAAATGACCCGTCAAGAGCTCAGCTGCCCTGGGCCCTTCACTTTGGGTCTGGACCCTGTGCAATACCCTATATTGGACACACACTGCACCCTGCCCACGTTTCACTGGAGTCCTGGCATGGAAGAAGTGTTTCAGAGACAAAGAGTCATGAGAAACATCTAAGCAGATAACAGCTTGACATAAAAGAGAGGAAGACAGTACACCCTTCAGACCCAACCTGCAAATAAGTGAAAAAAGACAGTACTCCCAAGGCAACAGCCCGAGATGATTCAGATTAAAAGCCAGTGATGTGCTATTAAACTCCTGAGAACACCTAGGGATGTGAATTTTTCCCCTGGTATTTTTGACTAGCAAAGTGTAAATCGTGTGAAAAGGTATGTGTGTCCTTCCCCACCCAGCTGGCACAGGCCACAGTTAGCAGCCAAAAGAGATGGTGTATCCTGTGAAATGCCTGTGAGAAAAAAAATGGTGAATGTGCCAGCACATGAACATGAAAATATCAACCTTGTTTTTCCTCATAACATGGAAAATGTGTGTCAGTTTTCCACAAAGCAGCAAAAACAAAAAACACTAGGAACATCTCACACACAGTTTTGGATAAATAAAAACAAAGGTGGGCATACATAAAGGCAGCGTTTGCATGCTACCATCTGAGAGTTTTACACACTGAGATGTGTGCATGAAGTCCTGGCCTCACTGAGATTTGGAGTCAGTTTTATCCATTGAGAATAGATGAGGTCTTCCGCTTAGGAGAAAAGGGACTCCAAGTTTAAGTTATCTGTGAGGATAACACCTGGAAACTTTCTGCATTATCATGTATTTGCTTTTTCACTCAAAAGTATCCTGAAGCACTTTAAGTTAGTATCTCTCTGAAATATCCACAGCTAATAAAGTGTAGCTGTCATATGCTGCAAATACTCCACATAGGCAAGTGACCGATTCATGATCTTGCAGGTACTAAAACGTGCACACCCTTACCTGACAAACAGAAAAAATTCAATTTCACCCATGTGGACAAAGGTCTCTGGCATGTGGTATGATTCTTGGGGTTGCCTTCTGCAGGGCCAGGAGCTGGACTTTGATGATCCTTGTAGATCCCTTCCAACTCAGGATATTCTATGATTCTATTAGCGAAATAACACATTTTAAAATCAGTATTCCCAAAGCATCTAAATGCATGACTCATGTAAATGTTGTACTGTACAGCTTCATACTTCTAAATGAGGTTGTTCGTATTTGCTAAACTGAAGAAACATATGAATCTTTGAAGGCATGGGGAATAGTTTGAGACCCTGAGCTGTACAAAGGAAAAAGAAACAGTGATCACACAAGCGAAGATATGACAAAGATCAGCATGACATGGCTACCTCACTTTTGGGGTACTTTTAACAAAAGTATTAGATATTCAGGAAATGCTGAATATTTACCTCTATAGAAAAATCAAGCCCATCTGAAGGTGCCAGACAATCAGTCTGCCCATGAGTTTCACCTCTACTGTGCCAAGAGACACTCTGCCTCACCTCAGCAAGCCTCTGAAAAACCCTGTAAAGACTATGATGGAAGGTGCCTTACTCCAGAACACATGGATAACACAGCACTGGGAGTCAAATAAATATCTGGAAAAGCCATCAACCACAGTGGGAGCACTAGTTTCCTTCAGGGTTTTTCTGTGGCTTCTTTTAAATTTGATGCTTCCTTAATTTTTAATCTCTGGCCTGGAAGCCCAGCACTGAGTGGGGAGCAGCGTGGGTCACCACGAGCTCCAGTGCTCCAAGCAGCTGCTCCAGGCACCAAGGGAAGCTGGAGATGAAGGGCATTGTGCACTTTTTAGGCGTAGGTTGTCAGCGAAGCTGCTACACCTGACACGTTTTTGGTGCGGGCACTCGTTTCTAGGAAACACTTTGGTAAACAACTTTGAAGTCAAAATGAAAAATTACAGCCTGAGTGCTTTTTTTGCTTTTATCCACCGTACCTTCATGACTGTACTCGTCCATTTAAATGGCAAAGCAATGCTGAATGCAAACAGCCTCCTTCTGCAGGCTGTCTCCACAGTTCAATTACCAGTGCTTTAACAGTGCTAATTAGCATTCCTCAGAGCTAGATCTCTTTGAGTGACAGGTAACCATGGAGAGTCACAATCCTGTAGGTGATCAGCAAGAGTCTGACTTTTCTTTTTAATTAAAAATTAGAAATGCCTTAAACAAAAATAATAATTCACTGATTTATGCTATTATCCCAGGGTTGCCAAGCTGGTGAGAATAACATTAGTGTTGTAAAAATGAAACGATTTTTAAATGAATAGACTAGGGCGATAGAAAGGAGAGCAGGTTTATTATCTGTAACAAGAGAATGTACTCATAATGATGGTACAAAATAGTAGACACTTCTCCAGAGAGTTGGCATGGAGACCAAAAATAGGACGCTTTCCTGAATGTGGGATGGGATTGCCCCAATTTATTTTAGATTTTAACAAGATAGATAGATAAATACTAAGTCTGTTGCACAAATAGAAATTTCATAGGGATATCGTGTCAGTAAAATTTAACCATGAGTTATATTGAGAGATAATACTGCATCTGGTCCAAGTGGGAGCCAAGACTGGAAATTGAATCACCCAGATAATCAATTAGTGAAAATTGTTTTCAATGTATCTGTGCCATTTCCTGTCAGCTAATGATCTAGGTCTCCTTCCAGAAATGGACTCCAGCGGCAAAAAATTCATAGTCGTATTTTTGCAAAATGGCAGTGGGTCTAAGTCAGCAGTGTTGACCCAACGAAATCTGAATATTATTCATCAACAAATAATAAGGAACATTCTTAAGCTGAACTTGCCAAAGATAGGAGGACGGATATACGAATATCTGTAATTATGATATATTTTCCAAGACCAAGTCACCTCAACTCAGCAAACTCGTTAATTGTAGATTCTAAGGAAAATAACTGCATATAAGACAATAAAAGGAAACAGATGATTGAGCAAAAATTATTCTAATAACCAGCAGTCACAATGCAGAATTCTAGCCATTCTTCATAGGCAAAATCACAGCTGTTAATTGTGAAGCATCTATTCAACAAGGGGTTTTTAAACTTTCCCCACATAATTTCTTTCCTATATGCAAAAAAAAAAAAAAAAAAACCCAAAAAAAAAAACCCAAACCCAACAAACAATATAGTTTGCTTTCATACGGAGGTATTTACATCTTTAATGCAAATGAGAGTAAGATTCAACCCTATACAGGAAGGAAAGAACTAAAGGTAATTGCACCCGTATCAAAATTTCGGTCAGATTGCATAGTACTATTTCAATTTATAATTGAAATGTTAATGACAAAGTTAATTTTACAAGTTCTGGGAGGAACACTTTCCTAAAAACACAAGTAAAAAAACCCAGATATCTTTCCAATTTACCAAGTATAAATGCAAAGTAGGCACTATTAAAATAAATACCCCATTTTCAGCTCATTTATTTAATGTTTTAAGCTTACAAATGGATAACGAAGTATCTATCTATAGCTGTCAAGATATGCAAACAGCCAGGGCTAATCACAGTTTTACTGAAGTTTATAATACAGTCAAAGAAAAAAGAAAAAAAAATGATGAGACATCTGAGTCTAATATTATCTTCATTTCTTTCTACATTTACAAAAATATCAATCACTGACACATTTTTTAACTCCACTGAATGCTCTGAACTTTTTCTTTTTGAAGGAGAAATTTTACAAGCAAACAAGTCAGAGATCTGGCTTTGTGCTGCTAAGAGACTCAAGTGCTACCCAGCCTGCGAGCTCTTATCCAGAGAGGAGATCTCAGCACAGCCGTAGCAGATCTCAGCCACCCCTGGTGACTCACAGGAAATTCTGTTTGACTCCTTACTGGTTATCCACACACTCAGATACACATCTCCAAATTTTCAGGTCTTTTAATCTTCTTCTTACTCTCATGTTTCACGGAAACAATAAATCCAGTTTTATGATAAAGCTATTTTGCTCTAAATTCAGTCTGCTTGTGTATCTGTGTAGAATGGTTCGTTCAAATACTGCAAAATTTAGTCACCAGCACGGACAGAAAATTCTTAATAACAGACAATTAATTAGTAGAAAATAAGTCTCAGGATAAAGGCAGCCTGCTTTGGAGGCCAGGTTTGTCAGCTTGTTTTGAAAGCTGTTCTGCTTTCCTTAGTCTCTGCTGCAGTGCAAGGGGAGCAGCAAGGGGAAAGAGACGGCTTATGCAGGAATGGAGTAGGAAAATAAACCCACCACTCTCTCTTGCCACAACTGCTCCTGTCCTTGCTCTTGGAAAGAAACTCTTTTTTATCTGCTAAACTATCACCTACTTAAACACGAAGTAGATTTGAGCAACTACAAAAAGCACAAAAATTTCTGTCAGTAAGTTCCAGATTTTAAGAGGTAACAGAAATAACCATCATCTGAAATGCTGAAGAATTTTTTTTAAAATAAATGTGTTTGGTTCAGAGTTTAATTAAAATCATTGAAAATGAAACTTTCTATAATATTACTGTGCTATTTAACAGTTTATATCCTTCTTGCTTCACTTGCCTAAATAATTACATCCTGACAAGTTTAGGGTTTCAAAGATTAATTATCCTATCCAAAGAGGATTCATTTCTTTCCCTTCATGTTGGTAAAGCTATCAATATGCTTATATTGTACTAACAGGCTATAATCCACTCTCTGCAGCATCAGAAATTCTGAAATATAAAACAAGCTCTCTGCTAGCTCTCAGCTGAGGGATGAAGCACAGTGACAAAGGCAGCCGATAAATTCCCCCCCAAAATGGGTCTCAGAATTTCTCAGCAACATCTCTCAATATTACAGCCTCCATGCCTTGCCCTGTGACTGCCAGGTTGGAAGGACTGCTAGCTGGAATATCTTGGTTTCTTTCCCAAAATCTTTGGCAATATCTTCATCACTCTCATCCTTCCCCAAAAAATCAAGGCAAGTAATTAGATTACCTTCAGTAGAACTTGTACCAAGACTTAAATGTGCTCCTGTTACCAATTCTGTGATGGACTCTGATGGATATTTTGGTATTAGTAAATATTTATATAACTTCAGAATTTTATATAAGCTATTGTTTCTCCTCTTCACTGACAGAAACCCTCTGGCTATGAAAATTGACTGGCATTTTCCTGAAACCACACTCTGCTTCTCTTCTTTCAACTTTCGCCTCACACATCTTAAAAACAAAAATAACCCAGTCCAGTCTTCCCATTAATCCACACGTAGGCAGGCATCATAGGGCAATGTCAACAATATTTTCAATTTGTTTTCTTTAAAGGGTCCGTAATTCTTCACCAGCCTTTGGCTGTGGAGATAGCTCCCAAGAGCAAGAGTCTTCACAGGTGATGCTTTAACACACTGTCTCTGTCCCTGCTGTGATAACCTCATCTTGCTTTCATGATTTCTTTATGCTTTGAAATGTTTACAATTTGATACAACCCATTTTCTGAATGACATTGTTGGGCATACTAAAAATCTGCTGTTTAGGAATCCCTCTGGATGAGAGAACAATTATATAGCTGAAAATACTTCCTTCAAGATATGAAGCAAAACCTACTGAAAAACTAAAATTATTAAAGTGGAGAAATTGCTCCCCCGAAGAACAGAACATAATTCTGTAAGATGTGCTTCTTGCTGTAGAGCCCAGGCTGGCTGGGGCTCCAACCCCCTCCCCCAGGGTTCAGGCTTGCCCTGGGGGTGCCCAAGCTGGACCCTGCCACAAGCCCTCAGCCATCCCTGCAGGCTGTGCCACAAAGCAGGCGTGTCACCTTCTCCTAATTGCACCCTACACTGCATTTCCATCCACCTCAGAAGAGCCCTCAGGTGTGTTCTGCTGCCTGCACTCAGAAGCAGGCACACCGCCCATGGTCAGCAAGGATTCTACCCTGCTCCTGACTCCAGCACAACCTAGGAGGTCAAAAGTTGAGCGTGGCACACAGTCTTATTTATTTTCCTGTTAATATTTTGTGTTAGGTCCATTTCTGAGTAATTTTCTATAGATAGCAAACTGAGACTGGACTATGGATCTGCTCTCGGGCTCCCTTGTGGAGGTACATGTAGGAATGGTGTTGTTCACATGTGGCTAAATTTTGGTAAACATGCACGGCACAAGAAAAGAGAAGGTGTAAGTCAGACATTCAAGAAAATAACTTTTGCATCTCTGTTTTTAAAGAGGCTGCTGGAAAAGCTGCTGGCAGCTGCAGAAGCCCTGCCTAGCTTGGTTACTCCTTTCAGACTTGGTGTCAACATGGAAAATTTCAGTGCTGTCCAATGGAGATGCTGCATTTTGACTTTCCCAGAAACAGGATAGAAACTGGAAACTAATGAAAGCCTACTCCAGTTTTTCCTTTGGCAGCAAAGAGGCTGAAACACATCTGAAAGCCTGGAAAGAGAAAAAGTAGTATTCATCTTCTGATTCCAAACAAGAGGAATTAATTGCAAAGAAAGAAAACGTTATCACAAGATCATGTATTGAGTTTAAAATGTACATATGCAGGTAGCTGTGCACATGTTGGAAAAATTCCAAATGCATAGGAGATAAATTTAAGTTTCAGCAGTGTTAAAAAGCTGTTTGCTACTTCTTATTTCGGCAGGCCATAAGTGATTTTTTATATTCAGCAGAACAGGACAGAATGTATTTCCTTCAGGTACAGCAAACTAAGTATCTTGCAATGAAAGGCTACATTGTTTTGTTCAAACTAAAGAGAAATAGTTGAGTGAATAAGAGCATGATCTAAAGCCTATTGAAATCAATGGAAAGATTCTCATTGACTTCTCCAGGCTTTGGATCAAGCCTCAAAAGAGCAGCTATTTCTCTCTGATACAGCAAGGAATCAATTCCCTCTCCCAGCGGTACTCTAAATAATTCAATATTTTGTCTCAGATCATTTCCTAAGAAAAATGATGAGGATGTTGTTTAAGTGGGCGATACCCTGAAGTGACAGAGTTTACAATGCATTCAGCCATGTAAAACCTGCTCTGTGCCGTGTGGCTGCACAAAGGCAGGGCACTCGGAGCAGCCCTCAGACACTCAGGAGTCCCTCCCTCCCTGCCCGCCGGCCGAGGGACAGCACGGTCCTGCTTCTCCCCTCGCTGGCCAGGAGAGACAGAGGAATTTTGCTAAATCGCAAGGCATGCCCACACCGTGGCAACTCTTTAAAAAAGCAGCATTATTTTATCTTTGCAGTAAAATCGTGATCTCTTTGCACAATTTCTTTTGATGTCCACACAAGGGCAAGAATTGCAATGCTGATCATGTTGTTATTTACCAACAATATTGATGCTCTCACCATTCTCCACTGCTTTTGCTTTATAGAGCAAAACACTACATGGAAATGATATCTTCTTTCTCAGCTCTTTTGTTCCACATGAAAAATTAATCAGTACAAAGCAAACCACCACTAGATTGAGGAACTCTACCCCAAACCTCAGCAAAACCTTACTAATTTTTACTCTCCTGCCATAATCCAGTGGCCTTCTGTGCACTAATCCCTTTCTCCTGTAAACTGGAGAAGCCTGCTACGAGTTGCTTACAGGAGTTTGGAGGTGAGGCACAGCATCCATGCTGTCTCCTGGACACGGAGGTGGACAGGAGCACAGCCCAGCTCCCAGCCAGGCTGCCTTTGAGCCAGCAGCAGAGCAGTGCTAGGATGTATCCTCCCCATTTGCACTGAAGGACAGCAATTTGCAACACACCGTTTTAAGAGTCGGGGGAGCTGGGGAGGGGGAATGATCCCACCTCTTCACTCCCACCTGGTAGCTACCTGGAAACAGCTGACAAATGGGCAGGATGAAACTGGGACTGAGCTGTGTAACTGGGGCAATGATCCCCCTTTCCTGTCACATCAGACTGAGTTACACCTGTGGGGAGCAACTCGCCAGCAGCACCTGTGACGACTGCAGACATGGCAGCTCTGCACATCCCTCTCTTCATTCCCCACACAAAGCACAGCCACGCTTTCATCATCATTTGTGGAGAAATATTCATCAGCACCTGTCCAAGCACGCTCCTGTTTCCCTCCCAGCCCCTTGCTGCCTGCACACGATGTGTACTCACAATTCCTGCTCACTGTGCATTTCAGGTGCTTAAAGCACTGGGTTCTGCCTCAGGTGCACTGTGGTGCCAGTCCCAAAAGCTTGTAGTGACTTCTGTGCAAAGCCTGGAAATCCTCACGCACAGAGAGAAATTTGCTGCCAAGGCCAGCTTCCCCTGCCAGCTCTTCCATAAGAGCAGGAAAAGACACAGGCTCTTCCCCTCCTCAGGGCTGCTCAGTTTCAGATGGGTTTCGGAGATCAGCCGAGTATTTGTGCCAAAGCCCACCCAGCTGCTCTGCTGGGCTGCTGCTCACCACTGGCACAGCTGGGACAGCCACGGGGCATGGCTGACTGCCCAAAACACTCGAGAAATCGTCCTCACGGCTGGTACAAAATACACCTGCTCTCCTCTCAGACATCAGGAAGTGTCTGGTCTTGGCAAGGCCAGGGAAGGGGATCCTTAGCATCCTTCCTCTGCCATTTGCCAACACTGCCACATACAGCCTGACTTCCCACCACCCACCAAAGTACCACTGCTCCAGTTTCAGAGGATTATGTTTGCTAAATTGAGCTGCTACTCAGAAAAAGAGACTCAGAATATTTCTGACACATCCTTCAATTTCATCAGAAAGTGCCCTTTTGATTTCTCAGGCATTGGGACATTTAAAAATGATGAATTCCAAAGACATGATAATAAACAGATACTGAAAAACAAACACCATCCAGACTTCTAATCAGAGAAAAAAATTTTCTGTAGATAGATTAATATATTCCAGCAAATTTGATTGTTGCTTTCATATTATTGTCATTAAATCTCATACTTTTCTGGAAAAGGCTTTAAAACAATGCAGCAATGAGCCTTTAGTTCTATATCTTTTCATTTAGACAATATTCCCAAACCTTTCAACTCACATTCCTCCTCTCATATCAATTTTTTCATTAACAATTTCTTACAGTACCAAGGGGGATTTGGCAAAATAACATATTTAGGAGTCACTGTACAAAAAATATGAACCATCTCTTTGATTTGCTATGTAAACCTACAAAGATGAGTTAATATCAACAACACTCAGACATGTGAATTGCAGTAACAATGCTTCATGAGCAAACTCCAGTACTAAAAACAACAATTCTAATTCCTTGTTTTAATTCGCATTTTAAATTGGGTTTTAAAGAGAGCATAAACAGCTTTTTGCACTTTTGTTATGAGCAACAGACAAGAAAAAATATAATAGTTAGAAGCTTTCTTCTAGCACAAACCCTTTAAATTAGTTTACACATTAAACATTTCACCTCCTTGCATAGAAATTTAAGCACTACACACAAAAGACATGAGGGTTTTTTTCCCCTCACTGCATATGAGCACCAAACTGAGCCTTTACCCCCGTTCATTGTGCCTTAGACTCCACAGCTTGACTGTCACACTGAAAAGACCACAGTAGACATCTGTGTGCATCACTAAGGCATCTGTGTGCCTCATCAATAAGGCACAGGGTAATGCCTGCGTGTACCTCCACCCTGCACCTCCAACCATTTTATTTAAAGAACAGGATGAGACTCTGTCGTGGTCCCACGAGTAAATGGGAAAGGCAGCACGAGAATTTAGGAGTCATACATATCTAACCACAAAAAAGAAATTAGCTGCTAAAACACCATTTCCTTTTCTAATGAGCAATTTTATTCAGCAATGAATAAAATAAATTTGAGAGCTGCTATTTATTACAAGCAAATTAAAAATCCTCAGAGCACACAGAAAATGAATTTAACAAGGAAGACACTGCATCCAGTTTTCAAATGTATTAACCCCTGACCGAGACGGGGGAGAAATGTTCAGCTTTTTCTTTAACCAACCTTGGTCCATGTTATTAAACACACCCCCACTGTTGATAAAAACCAGTGGCACAGGAGACCCCACACTGGCTGTCTTGCCTCTTTTCCACCCCAAGCATGGCTCTGCCTTTGGGAGGCTCCCAGCCGGATCCCACACTGCCAGGAGCATGTGTACGCCCGCGCTGCTGCCAGACACACAAAACCTCATTGCAGCCCCTTTGATTCTGTACTTTCTGTCCCTGCCTAGATAACTTTTCAGAAGCTGACAGAGCCTTTACAATTTAATTGGTGTTGACACCTTTTGAAGCAATGCCTTGAGGCGCCGAGGGTCATTGTCTACTTTATCCTGCTTTTCTGCGGCTGCCTCCATTTGGCTACCTTGCAGCCTGTGGTGCTGTGGTGGCCCCTGCACTCTTCATTCATGTTTGTACTTGTACTGAGTCCCGTTACAAGGACCCTTGTTAAACGCCCAGCAGGCAGCTCTGAATAGAGATTTTGACTATCTGGGATTTGAAGGCCTCTAGCAATAAGGGAGAAAGGCCTGTAAACACAAAAGTATCCCAGTAGCAGTGGGGCGTTAACGTAATCACGCATTTATGCCACAGGACCTCAGGACCAAGCTCCTTACTGGCGATTCACTGGCTATTAAGCCTTGGTAATTAGGTGGTTTCCCGTGACTTTTCTTTCCTGGGATTCACCAAATATCATTTTCCATATGTCCCTTTTTCCCAGAGCAGCTATACACCCTCACACATTCAATAAGCCAGGCAGATGGTACCACGTACCAGGCTCTGAGCAGCCAAAGCCGATTCAGAACAAGAAAAAGGATTTGGCGTGGCATTCCCAAAGCTGCCCAGGAAAACTGGATCCAAAAATCACGGAGGTCACACAGTCTCATGATGGCAAACACATCTCTCCAGGTTCAGCCCTGCAGTGCCTGTAACCAGTGAGAAGTTTCTGGGCAGCCACATTCCCAAAGCAGCACTAGCACAGAAGGTGAACAGGACAGAGCACTTTGAGAACCATCTTACACTTCATAAACATCATTTAATATGCATTTCTCTGATGCTTTCCAGGTTTAAATAATTAAGTCTCTCAAATTTCCTACTGAAAATGCAAAGAACTCGCTCACTTCATTTGGACCTAAGTGCCAGTCATCTTGGGGCCACATCTCAGTAAAACTCAGCCTCAAACACTGTATTAAGACAGTGAATTAATAAGATCATAACCAAATAAAATGGAAAATAACATTTCAGTTAAGTAAACATTTTGGTTAAGCAAGATATTAAAGCATGGCCAGAATGACCTCAGTGGCAATTCCTATTTGAAAAATTCCCTGCCGTCCCAAAAAACCAGTCTTGCTCATCAAACCTGATGGCGGGACTTTGCATTTTCCAGCACTCTCTCTACCACATTTCAGAGTCTGCTTTTCCACAGTCACTCTGAACTCCAGCAGTTCACCTATAGATCTCTGACAAATGAGACCTGTAATTCCACTGTGGTGCTGCCAACTCCTCCCACATTCAGTATCATTTGGTCCTTTGCCATCTGGGGGATGCTTGTCCCGATATCCATGGTCCCATCAAACCCTTGCTTCTATTGTGGCAAAAAGCACTCAGAACCAGGCCCCCAAGCACATCTGCATCCCATGGAAACTGGGATCTGACTCCACATCTTCACTCCTTTTTACCTCTCTTGTTACCCTGCAGTCATGTCTCCCAGCCTGTCATTCACAGCCTGGCTCCTTCCCTCTGTCCCCAACCTGCTGGAAAGAAAGCTGCAGCTCTGGGCTCTGTGTCTGAACCAGTGCCACAATGATACATTTCCACTTGCCCAGTTAACGTGCAACCACAAGTTGCCAAGATTCAGAACAAAACCTTTTCCACACACAGACAAAGCCACATTCAACTGTGGTAAAGGACTTACCTTTCTCATGCTTTATGAAATCCCTTTGCATCTTTCCATGTGCTTCTCTGGCATGGCGCATGGGGCTTTATGGAAGTGCCTCCAACTCCAACAAACAGGGCAAAACCCACCCTGTGTAGGCACAGTGGAAGAAAGGAGTGGTGTTGGAGAGGCCAGGCTGGCCTGGCTGCGAACACACATGACACAGAGTTTCACCTCCGATGACAGGTGTGCTGTTTCAATTAGCTGAATGCAAATAATGCCAAGAACAGCTTCCAGCTCTGCCAGGAGAGGTTTCCTTTGGCTGACAGAGGCAAATGCCTCGTGCAGAGATGAGTGTCCCACCAAAAGCATGAGCGCTGACACTTCGCTGCACAGGCAGCAGAGGAAGTCACTGGATGAGAGTTGGTTACATCCACGAATGCATCTGCTTCCTTGAAGGCTACAGTCAATCCAAAAGTCATCACAGCTGAGAGCACATGTTGGGGCAAAACTTTGCTTTTCTTGTATTTTCATCATCTCATACAGAGTCTGCAGGGATGCTGGCTAGGAAATAGACAGTAAAGAAGCTCTCTAGACTGGCCACTCTATTGTGTCAGTTCAGCTGAAGTTGTCACTTGCCACAATTTAACCAAAGCCATAACACTTTCCCTGTGGAGGCAAGGACTTTAAAGTCAATTGCAAGGTACAGGATATTATCTATATACAAAGCAGCCACCATGTCTGGTCAGGTGAGAGGCTAACTTCCCTTTTTCTGTAAGTGACCTTTGTGCCCTTCTATTTAAGAACCTTTAGTGAAGTTTTCCTTCCATTGTTGCACTCAGACTCCTTCCAAGTCCCACAATTAGATACCCACCCATTCCAAAATCTTGATGCTCATTTAGAATATTTGGTGTTTCCCTTGTAATTCCTTCAAAATAGCACAAAGTATAGGAACTGCTCCCTCAGATAGAACAGTTTTCTGTTGTGTGCTTGTCTTATGGCTTATAGAGGAAACATTCATTTTATTTCTGAAATGTTCAATATCCCTCCTTTGTTACTTTTTTCTTTGTTTGGTTTTGGTGGTATTTTTCTAAATCCCCTGTATCCCCTCCAAGATGGGAAGAGCGTATTCTGTTCAAGGACTTCTACACAGAGAAGCTGCTGAGCCAAAGGAACCCCCATGCCTGCCCTTCCTCCAACACACTTTACGTGGGAGCTGTCTCCTGCACCTTCCATGCCCCAAACACAGGCAGGCAGGAAGGGGTATCCCTGCACTTCTGAGAGCTAGCAAGGAGAGGTGATCTTGAGGTACAGCCTACATCCAGCAAGGCACAAAGGCTCCCCCAACATCTGCTACTCAGACTTGTATCCTTAGGGCTAAATAGTCATGCTGATTGCAATGAGCTCCAAAATCTGCTCATTTTAGGGAGAAAATAACTAAAAAAGCCTAACTACATTTACAAGGGGACATTTTTTCTCCTTTGGGTTAGATTTATATCTGTCCTGGTTGTTGTCCAGGAGTTTACCTCTGATCTCCAGCACGCTGAGGATGAAACTGTCCATCTGACTCTAGTTACCAAAAAAAGCAATACTGATCCCACCAGGCGTCAGAGGGGAGATTACAAATGAGAGAAGGAGCCACCCCAGCTGGTTGGATACACTTCTAAATCCTTTCCTTTCCGCATCTCGCATTTGCTGTTTATTAAAGCAAAAAATAATAATGCACTGTTTACTTAGTGCACAGGGTAGCTGTAAAATTTAATTAATCACTGTAGCTTAGCTTGCTGAGATTTTTCAATGAAAACCACTATAAAATGTAATGCTTGCTATAAAGAAAACCCCTCAAAATTGCCTGACTTCCTGCTTTGGTATTGTACCTTATGGGACCAGAGACAGGACACTGCCTACAGTCCTGATTCAGCAAGTTACTTGGGAGTAAGCACATACCTAAGCCAGTGGACACCAAAGAGTGCATTGATATGGTTGACTTGGGATGACTTAAATTGGTGCCCTGTAGACTGTCTGCTTCTGCATTTCCTGCCCCCCTCCAAGGGAGTCTGAATTATCAACAAACTCTTCCTTTCTCCCTTCCAGATTTCCAAACACAGAGTCAAAGCTCAAGCCCCTATTTAATAGTACCTTACTTCATTAATATCCCTATGGGTCTGGATGAGTGGGTACTGCAGTGTGTTATTGTGAACAACAATTACATTTAGGATTGCTGACCTAGGAAAAGCAAGATTTCCCACCCCACCCCAACCCTGTCCCTCCCCAGAATTTGGCCAGGATTTGCCCCAAGGTGTAACACGTGAATGCACGTGGTGGTACAAAAGACCAATGCTGTATCTCAAGTGCTTCTTTTGTCTTCTGGGTAATTCAGTTCTATCACACGAATATATACTCTTACGAGCTGATAATCCCCCCAGATCTCCTTTTTTCTAAATCACATAAGCCAGAAGACAGAATTTTTTTTTTTTTTTCCTAATTTACAGCCTTAAATAAAGATTAGGACATAGGGATGGGCTGAACACACTTTTCTTCCCCCTGCAGGTATTACTTTTTCTGTTCCAATCCGAACAAAAAAACCTCATGGGTTAATTTTTTCAGTTACAAGGAAAGGCAGAAAAGAAGAGGGCCCTTAGTGAGGTACAATAACATGTGCAGGTTTTCTTGGATCAATTGCCAGCATTGACACTGCATCCTTCAGCCAGCAGTCTGTGATGAATGGTACCCTGTAGCATTGGAGAGAGCAACAGCAGCCAGGCAGCATGGGTGACTGCGTGCCCTCCTAACTGGCTGATGAATCAGGAAACTCAAGAGACTCCGAGTGTGGGAGCTGGAGTGGTAAATGTTTTCATCTTTCTCTTTTATGATCTTCCCTTCTCCATTTATATAGGACATTTTAGAGATTGAGCTTTGTTACAAACTATTAGCCCAAGGCAGTGGGTTGGGGACATGAGATCTCATGGAAAGACAGAGCACAAGAAAGTGTGAACAACTGGAACTACATGTGATATTAGTGGTTTGTTGTTGGAGGAATTTCTGTTTGGATTGTAGTTCAGACAGTTGCCTTGATGTACTGGAATGAAAATCAGCACCCAATGTGCCTAGAGACAAACCACAGAACTGTCAAAAAATACTTGCCTTTTTATCTCCTAGAATCTTGAATTCAAAATGAAAAGTCCCCATTCACCCACAGCACAGAAAACAGCTCGGCACTCACAGCACTGCAGAGTACTACAGGAAACAAGAAAAAACAACTCCCCCCCAAGAGCACCAACGTGAGACATGGATGTGTCTGACTGCCCAGATTGCTCTGGCACACTCTGTGACACTGAAGAGCCTAACTTCAAGCAATCCCACCTCTGGGAATGGCCAAGAGCCAGGGAAGCACCCACTCAGTTTGACCAGATGCCAGTTTGGAATTCAGTTTTCGTTCTGCATTTTTTTCCATAGAGAAGAATAGAAGAGAAGAATACGGTATTTGCTAAGTATATCATGACCCATATGTGAGCAAGGCTTTAACCTGTGCACAGCCAGTTTGTTCACCTGTGTTGCAGATTCAGCTCAGCCTGGTGTGAGCTCTCTGTTCCCCAGGAGTCACAGACCCACACAGACCAAGGGTGCGGGCTGGTGCTTGCACACCACGCTGAGCTGGAAGCAGCACCGTGTCTGTCAGGCACTTAAAACACCCTGCTTCAGCAGAGCTTGGGCATGGAGGTTGTGCAATGGCTTCCCAGAAAACAAAAAAAATCCACACAGGTGCTCATTTAAATAGCTGTAGGCCCCCTGTGAGTGCCAGGAATTTCTCTGGCCTCTTAACTAGCTACAGCTCTTAACTATCAAGATGAGAGAGTGAGCACAATGAAAATGATACCTTTCCTGGCACTGTGTGCTTGGGATGGCAACACAAGGGCCTCCTAGGGAACACACACAAAAATCTACATGGAGAGTCCATAGAGAGAAAGGAATACCTGGGGACACCCCAGGAACATTTGGTTTCTCTAATGGTATGGCAGCCTCACTCAAATATTTTATTTTAACTGAAAATTAGTAGTGATACATTTCTATCAGGTAAAATATTTCCTTGTGTTTACTACCACATGTCAAGGAGGGAATCACTGCAGGACTGAGCTCATTCCATGGGCACATTACAGAACTGTGTTAGATGGCTGAGAAGAAGCTCTAGAACTGACCAAAATTAAAAATATTGCCTACAGATTGTTAAAATAGCCTTTGTTGTCCCTCTAATTGTGAGAAGATCAGTTGTAAGATTTTCTTCCTGTCAAATAAATTGTTTGTTTTCCACTTGAGGCAAACCAAACTGCCTACTGGGAGAGCCCTGCAATGGAAATGGCTGAGGAACAGAATTCCCAGTTGTGAGGAACCAAGGGCTTTAACCAGAGGGAAATGTTGTTTCCTTATTACATTAATCAGTTTACAAAACATGAGACCATAAAAGGGGAGTTCCCCCTGTCAAATATTTACCATTAAATCTCTGCAGGACTCCTACCATAAGTCAGAGAACAAGAGAAATCAAGTCATTTATTTCCTGCTCCATGGTGTACATGATGCCTGCAGGATGGGAGCAAAATCTTCACCCCAAAGGAAGCACTAAGGACGGAACTGTCTTCTCCCTCTGAGTACATCTTTGATGGGTGTAGTTTCCTCTCCTCTTTTGCTCCCCTTCATTAATTTTTATTAAATTACTTCATAGGAAAACTTGAGATCTGTGGACAAAGCTTTTAATGATAGGAAACTAAATGAAGCAGAGCCAGGTTGGATGGGGCTTTGAGCAACCTGGTCTAGTGGAAGGTGGAAGGTGCCCCTGCCCATGGCAGAGGAACTGGAACCAGATAATCTTTTAAGATCCCTTCCAACACAAATCATTCCATAATTCTGTGAATGTTCACATTTAAATATAGAGTTTGATTTTCAAAAGCACAGGCTACAATTAATGAATGTACTAATAAATTTATTTTTGCAATGCTTTTAATTTGTTTTTTGAGTATTTTTAGTCCATATTTCGTCTGTCCTTGCTTAATGGGAGTGGGAAATTTTGAGTCAACTAAACAAAAGTAACTTTCAGGTCCTTCAAGCAGATGAAATTGAAAATGCATGTTCTACTGGGAAAAAAAAAGGAAAACCTAACTAAGCCACAAAACCACAAAGAAAACCACCATCTTCACACTTAGGTAGAAAAGCATTTGAGAAATTGTAATAGTAAATCCCCAGGCAGAAAGCAGGGTGGTCAGCAACTCAGGAGACACTCAGTGATGGACTCTTGAGTGAGACAATCCCACATTAGAGGTGATTTGACTGCACAGTCAAAAAAATCATACAGGCAACTCTGAGTCCATGAGGATTGATGGCATACCCTTCTATTCTACTTCAACAAGAAAAAATAACAAGAAAAAGTCTTCCTTGGTCTACCACACCCATCCGAACATTTTCCCCATCACCTTCCTAACGCTCAAACAAAGAACCCATTGACCAACTCTGTTCATCCAGGGGAGCAGCAACAAGGAGAAGGAATGAAGACATCAGGGAATACAACAGAGGGAGACTGCAAAACCCAACAGCTTGGCCTGAAAAATTGCAGGGCAGGCTGCCTTCAGCAAGTCAATATTCTGACTGGTGTGGGTCACCCTGAGTAAAGGTCACATTTTGTTTATTTCTGCTGGAAGAAGTGTCTGAGGAGGTCAACAGAAGAACCCAGCAAGAGTGACAAATGTTTTGGTAACAGTTGCAGGTTGCTCTGGCAACCATGGGATATTCCAGGAACATTTGCCCATAACAAAGCCTAAACTTGTCCGGAATATATTGAGGTTTCTTATGGTTCAGGCACACCTCATATGTAAATAGTCTCTGTCACTTTTAATAGAAATACTTGTTCTCCAAACAAGGCCAAATAAGGTTGCCAGAATTACTTCAGACAGGAAAATTAGGCTTTCCTATAATTCCAGTAGATGGTAAAATTCTGTGACCTTTGGCCCTCAAGGCTGGTCCCTAAAGCAAGTCACAGTGCTGCAGCACCAGGGTGATGAAAGTCGCTGTCAATGGTTGAGCCCTGAAGTATCCCAACAGCCACCAACGCCCAGAAGTTCTGAGTTCACAACACAACGTGAGCTTAAGGACCACTGCCAGACTCAACCCATCTCCTCCAACCTGACTTTTGTCTGGTGGTATCCCACCTACTGGTTCAGTCTGGGAACTGGGTGAAGTCCATGTCTCCGTTGACTAACAAGAAGGTGCCACAAGGAGGGAAGAGGTGAAAACATTCTCATTGACCTTGAGGATCTCTGTTACTGTGATACAAATCCTGGAGAGAGTAGAGTCACACCACTGAAAAAATATAAATTTCCAGCCTTGAATTTCAGCCATGCAAGGACCACCTTTTCACCTCCATCTCTCTACAGTTTCAGGCCAGAGCAGCCTGTTTTTGCCACTTGAATGGTGCTAAATGGAGTGGACAGAAATTCATATTGAGCAAAGCTCCTATGCAGAACAACCAATTGTCCTCCTGGCCTAGAGACCCAACACTGTGGATGTGGAAAATGCAATAATGGCCCCATTAAACCGCCTCAAAGGCCCATTATTCCAAAGCAAAGATGAGGCACAGTGAAAAATGAGTACTCACTATACTTACTTTAACAAGCAAAAGATATCAGACTTGGCCAGGTCAGTCCTGAATCTTTTCAAAGCACTTGGAGCTTGATTTTTTTCTGCTATATGTCAATAAGGTCAAACTTCCAGAGTTAACCTCTCAATTTGCATGGCAACAAAACACAGGAGAAGTCATACATTTATCAATATAGCTCAGAAAAGATGATATAATAGAGAAACATTCACCATTGAAAGTAAAACAGAAGGACTAAATAAAAGGACCCCACCTGCTTTTAATTTGAACCCACAACACAAGGGAGAAGTTAAAACTCAAATAGGTACATACATTCCTTTGAAAAGCTAGATCTGTGCCTGAACAAAAGAAAGAGGCTTTTCACTTACCTCCTGTGGTATCAAAGAGCCCATTAAAAACCAATAAAATATTATGAAGCTTTTTCCCTTTGTGAAAAAGTGCAATTAATATCCTTCAGCAGATGATTATTGATTTTTATAAAGCAATTTACAGGCTTCTAAAGTCATGATTATTCAACCCTCTGGGGGCCAGAAAGGAAGAGTTTTCAGAAGTAGGAATCGTATTCTCATTTCCACATCAGCACAGCCAGAATTTACAGACTTCTGGTTTGTTTTTTTTTTTTTCGCCCCCAGGATATTTTTGTTGTTGTTGATGTTGCAGTGCTCCAGCACAGTATTAACCCTTTTATTCTCTCCCACCTGAGACAGATTTTTTTCGTGATCTGTTCTTGAAGTATATTGCCTGTCAGATATTTATCCGCTGCTCGCGGCTGGTGGGTTGGATGCTCAGCAGAGTAGACTTCGTGTCAGAAAATCAGCAGCTGCTCATATATCACAGTGGTCATTAGCAGAGGATCATTCTGGACCTTTGCCCACAGCACCTTGCTATGGCAAGAGAAAGGCTATAAAACCCTAGGCCCTGTCAGCTGTTGTCATTTAGGTGAGAATTTATCAGGTCTCAGAGTGCCCTCTGACTGGATTATTATGAATAATGAATGAAGCTTTATGCCACACTGAGGCATTAATAAGACTGGGATGACTGGGAGAAATTCAGTCCAACATCAGAGCAGTAACTTTGTGCGAGCGAGTACACAGCTGGTGGGCTCGCTGGATTCAGCCTGTGTTAGACACTGCCACTGAAATGAGGAGCTCATTTAATTATTGAGCAAGGGGCACAATGCTTTTGGTTTAGCCTGTGGGCGGTATTACTGACCTGCTCACAGAAAGCTTGCAACAAAAGGCTCTCTACCCTCCAACCAAACTCATTTTCTGCTCTTAAGAAGCTGGATCGCTGAGCCCTCCCCAAAATAAAAACGGTGAATGTCAATCTTCATATTTACTATTAATCCAGCTTTAATAAAGGATATGAAAGAGCAATCAACTAACAATAGCTCCCTAAAATCTCCTCACACACAAGTTGTCTAACCTGTTGGTGATAACTCTGGGAATATTAGCCAGGATTACCAATTTTCTTCCTTGTTTTTCCTCAGTTCATTCAATATGTATCCCTACGGTGCACAAATGAGAAACAGGGAAGGAAGGAGACAAAAAGGCAGCCACTGACCTAACTTGGAGGGAAAAAAAAGCAACAACAACAAAAAAAGCAGATGCACAGCAGAGACTATTGGCAATAATCTACCTCCTGGTGCGGCAGTTCCAGCTGCACTCCAGAGGAATGAGCCCACAGAGCTGACAAGCACTGGAGGCTGTCATTTATCTTGGTACCAGCTCCACTAGGAAAATTATTTTATAGGGCTGGACACACTTTTACAGACTCTTTAATACCTAAGGTGCATAATATCATTAAAACCTTAGGCTCTCAGTATCTCGTATTACTGTGCTCTCAGCAAAAACAAAAACTGCATGGTCTCTTTCAAATAAACATGTTCTCTAAACTAACTTTATTTTCGATATTCCCCCTTTAATTTGGCATGCAGTCTCAAGTAAATCCTTGATAATATTAGGCCAGATCCTCATTCTTCCAAATGGCCCTAAATAAGGAGGCACAGAAGGAGGAGCCAGGGAAGGAGATCACCAACTGGAGGTACCACATCTCAGAAACACAGCTCTCTCAGACAGAAACGTGTAATTCAGGAGCACTATTTCAGCTCATTCCTCACACACGGGCAGTGCTAGGACTCGGCCTAACTCTCACACCAGCCTCTCCATTTTTACAGCAGAGCCACTGATGCACAGCCAAATTATGAACAGAGTGAAACTTTCTCTTTTCCAAAGGGCAAATGCCTTTTTGGCAGGGGCTGGACATAGGAAACACCCCTTTGAAAAGGTTTAGTTTCCAGTTTACTCACATAGTCATGACTGGAGAGCAGAAGAACCACAAGGAATGGCAGACTGGGGACACGACACCGACCACGGGCAGCTCTGAGAGCCAGACTCAGCCACCAGGCACAGACCTTGGGCACACAGCCCGACCAGAACTTTACAAGCAAACACGTCAGACAAGTTTAAGAATCTTTTCTCCAAAATGTTATCAACTTGGGTACAATATTAACACTACAAGTTTTAAAATATGCTCATACTGTCGCAGCCCTCAAAGCAAATATTACATTAGAAGTCCGTAACTTGTCCCAGCTCAGTTTCTGCTCCTTGTTCCTAACGGCTTTGACCTTCCTGACTCTCAGATAGGACTCATTTTCAAGTATAATATTCAAGACTTTGTTATTTAATAAAAATCTGACCAGGAAAAGGAGGGAAATACCCACATGCACAATTTTTTTGGAACAATATGTAAGTTCTTAGGACAGCAAATTTCATTGTAACAAAGGAAGCCCAGTTCAGTCTCTGTTTTGTAGTGACAACATGGCCCCTTTCCCATACTTTTACTACTTTTTTGAGAAAAGCAAATTGTAAAAAGATGACAATCCCTTAATTCCTTTACTTCATAGAAATAATGTGAAATGTTTCATTTTCATTATTCCAGTGCTAGACACCTGTAATTAAAAGAAAACTTGGTGTAATCTAGAACTCTGAAACCCAATTGTACAACTACTGAAATAGAAAGATTCCTATAGATTTTTCATTTTACTGGATTTAAAATATTTATCATTACTATCACTCACTGTATCTTTTTAAAATAATATCGTCATATTTTTATGGCTTTGATCTAGAATGCCTCATATTTGCATCCTGCCACTTTTGCTATGTATAGGGAATTTAAAGATGACAGCACAGTCATGTATGTTTTTAACTTGTGGATCTTTTCATTTATCAGTCTTTCTCACAATGAGTCAGGAATGTAAATAGTCTGTGCTTGATTCACATTGGTGAAAAAGCTTTGAAAAGCTGTTTAGAAAGCTAGGAAACAGAAAACACAAAACTGAATTTTCTCTCTTTTTTTTTAATTTAATAATCTTTATGTCTCAAGATGGCTTCCATCTTAGTAAGGGATTTTGTATGTTCATAGCATTTTGTCTGTAAGGACCTCCTGTTTTGCCAAAAACAGCTACAGTCCTATTTTGGAGGGAATAGCAGCATGAATGGGAGTAAAAAGCAGAGTCCCACAATTCATTGAAGTATCATGGCCACAGGCTTGGGTTTTTGGTTGTTTTTGGGGGAGGAGAGGGGTGTCTTTTTGAGACTATGTGTGGTTTGGGGATTCTCTTCTTTCTTTGTTTTTAAGGAATCTGTGGGGATCTGGGTGACAACAGGAACCGGGTGTCACCTCACCTGGATTTCCTGAGTGTGTCCCAGGCTAAGCATCACTTGTGATGCTTATGGTAAATAACCTTTTATTTCAGTCTGTTGAGGGTTTTCCCCTCTTCCCCATTACTGGCTTCTGTGATGGAGCTTCCCCATGTGGAGTTTGGGGACAGCAGGTGCTGCTCAGCCCATTTCAGACACCACACCCAGGCCCCCACCCCATGAGAGAAGTGCCCCACCAGGACCACAGTGGTGGATCGCAGTCTGCCTCGAGGTGCTCCCTCTGTGCAGAGAACAGGGAGCCAAAACAGCATCCCACTGCACCTCCTTCTGCCCTCCTTGGCTCACAATCCATCCTACTTTCCTTACACTTCATTTGTACTCTATTTCCACTAAAATATTTATAAATGGGGTTATGTACCCTTAAAAGATATTGCCCTTTCAACAGCGGAATAGAGCCAGGAGAAACCTGCCCAGTCTTGGCAGCCTGAATCCTCCCCATGCCAGAAGAAAAAAATACCAGTGGTAAGTGTGTTTGTAGAACTTGCAAGAAGTTAATTTTAGCTTTTTTTTTAAATAGCCACTTCGTATTACAGATGTCTTGCTGCAAAGTAACATTGCCAGTGACACCTAAAATGTGAGAAGCTAATGAAACATAACTACACATCTTTTTTTCACTTTTTTTCTTTTTAAACTCCCTGCACCATGGGTAACCTGTGCAGTTACTCCTAAGTCATTGTAATGTTTCAAGCTGTTCTCATGTTTAACAAATGATTACCACAATTCACTGGACAGCAATATTCAGAGGCAAATTATCCCCACCTCCCCTCCCTGGGGGTCTCAATGTCCAGGATTTACACTAGGCAAAACACAGTGATTCTCGAGGAAAGAAGGGGAAAAAAAATCTGTAATTTGCAAATAATGGCCAAAAATGCAGCCTTAGAGGTAGCGAAATAATTTGTGAATTCAGCTGCATTTTGGCTACTGAAAACAACTAAACACATAAAATTTGAAGTTGCCCCTCTGCACAATGCTGAATTTCCACATGGCAACTCTCCCACCTTTTTTCTAGTGTGCTATTGTAACAGAAACAATATCCTGGGGAAGAAACCCACCCTCTCAGCAGAAAACCTCCAGCTCAGATCCCATGCTCACAGTAAAGTGTCCCATACTAAGTTGACCCTTTTCATTCCTTTGAGCCACCCAAGATTTCTGAGTGCACCTGTGAGCCCCAGGTACAGCCTGTATGCCACACATGCACCAGCCCTTTGGAAGGAAGCATCCACTGGCGAAATTGTGAGAGTCAGGAAACAAACCTCCCCCTCAGTCCCCATCCCTCCACACAAACCATCTGGTACCTTACGGCAGAGGTGCTGCAGCTCCTGGCTCGTCCCTGGCTGGTTTTTGCTGCCCATGGGGTTCTGCATCGTTCCATGGCAGCTCTATGGGTCTCCTTCCCTAATTAAAGTAACAGAGATGAGTCCAGCTGAGTTTCACAAAGTAACAGAGGCAGAGAATGGGTCAGGCTGGAAGGGAGCACAGTGGGTCATCTGGTCCCACCTCCCATCCAAGAAGGGTCATCCCAGAGCACAGTGCACAGTTTTGCAGCCAGACAGTTCTGGAATATGTCTCTGTTGTTGGGCACACACTCCAGCTTTTGCTTTGGATGAAATCTACAGGCAGACACACTCATTTTGAAATGGGACTCTTCATGCAGACAACACTTCATGTTTTAATTTTTTGGGTGCATAATCTAGCAACATTGGTATTCCCACCTTTTGATTGCAGCTGAGTTAATGGACATGTAAGAACACAAATACTGCCTAACCAGCTTTATTTTATCAGCAATAATGAGTAGCAACCCGTTAATTTTAGAAGTCGAGGCATACACTGTAAAGTTAATGAGAACCCAGAGTCAATTAAAATAACAACAATTAGGGCATTTTATTGATTTCTCAGCTATCTTTTTTCTGTAGGAATTTTGTGGCACATACCACACTGATCATCTGTGTGATATGCTTCAATGCAGATGATCATCTCCATTTAAAAACTGTTTTACTTTATTATGACTGAACAAGACATGCTGTTTTAAAAATTCTGGCTTCTTATTATATATCTAAACCATGCCATTTATCCGATTTTGTAAAGATTTAAACCATTTTTCAAGCTTAAAATTTCTTAAAAGTTGGATTAGGAGAGTCTGGGATAGGTGGAAGAAGAGAATAGTCTTTCCCACTCCATATTTTGTACGTGTTAATTCAAGGTTCTCTTCCGGAGAAGAACTTTTTTTTCCCTAAATTTATTTCCAACTACTTTTGTTTTCCTTGAGGGACCTTTGAAACACTATATTGCTACTTTTCATGTTTTTTATTTGCCCTCTGGAACAATAAAGGCTCAAAGGTTCATAAATATGCATTCTGTAAATGTATTATGCTGACAAAGTGTTGCTCAGATAGCTGCTTTTGCCTTTAGGGAATGAATAAGTTTACAGCATGCTTAAAAAACAGTGTAAGGGGAAAGAGAGAGAGGGAGAGCTGTGTCAGCGTGTGGGCTGAAAATGGAACAAAAGAGTTATCCTGAATGCACAGAAAAGAGAAAATAAAGTTAGGTAAGACACCACAGCTAGCACCTTGCAATAAGCAGGGGGGGATCTGAGGGTGCTGCTCATCAGTGGTGGGACTGAGAGGGCATCAGACCTTGTTTTCCAGGAAGGCTGCATAGACAAGAGTTCATAAATCAAACTTTTTGGTAAATTTGGCCCATGAATCAGAGTAACTGCTTTGTTCTTCCCAAAACATTCAGCTCCTGGCAGAGTCCTTGTCCCGGTTCATTCTCATCCCATCAGACACAGATCTGCTTCAGTCATCTCTGCCTCGCTGGAAGCTCAGGGCTGGTGCTTGTCAACACATATACTTTTGGCAAGAAGAAAACATTTAGCAGTTAGAAATACCATTTAAACACATACCTCCAAACTGGCTTATTAATGTTGATGTGACAGTAGGCTTTGACAGATTAGACTCCAGACCAGGGAACTGGGTTTGCACAGCAAAGTTTTGGTAGCAGGGAGTGACAGGTGCCTCCCATGAGAAGCTGCTGGAAGCCTCCCCCAAGTTAATGGAGCCAACGCCAGCTGGCTCCAGGCTGCTGGCCAAGGCTGAGCCCAGCAGCAGTGGTGGTGGCATATTTGGGATAACCTATTTAGGGGACAGGCAGGAACTGCACAACAAAAACTTCAGCCAGAGAGAGAAGAGAGCATAAGAGAAAGAAGCAGCTCTGCAGACACCCAGATCAGTGAGGAGGGAGGGGCAGGAGCTGCTCCAGGTGCCAGAGCAGACATTCCCCTGCAGCCCGAGGTGCAGCCCATGGTGAGGCAGCTGTGCCCCTGCAGCCCAGGGAGGCCCATGGAGACAGCAGCATTGCACAGTGATGCTTCTTGTCTCCTGAGGATGCAAGGCAGAGCCAAGCCAGCCCAAGCTGCTTCCATTCCCACCTGGAATCATGTGCACATACACAGACATGCTCTGCCTCCACTCTCCACAGGATGATGACGACTTCTCCAAAAGTCATTATCTGTACTTATGGCTAAACAAACATGCCAGTACTGTGAAGCTACAGGTGATCTCTTGGACCTACAAATTTTAAGCCCCTGACATTTCATATGGATAAAATCTAAGGGATAACATAGCCAACCAGTTGCCAGCTCCAATTTTTAAATAATCTTTGAGCTACTGGCTCAATATCTCCTAAGCACATATATTACGTATTTTCATATATATCTATTTTCCTACTTCATTATCTAGGTTTGTGTCTGGTTCTTTTCTTAATGAGTGTCATGGGATGACCTATCTTATACACCAATACTGGCTACTAAAGATATTCTTTGTGACCCAAGATTGTCTTAAGCTAACTTGGTCTTTCAAAAGCCAATCTTTCCTGTTCTCCTTCACTTCATTCCTTTATTTTATGTTACATTTCTCTTAGGCCAGTATTAAATATTTAAAGCTTCTTGATATTTTTTTCATAAGATTTTTTTTTTTGTATTCTTGCTTTGTTTCTTCTCAACTGTAGGAAAAAGCAATTTTCATCTGCACAGTTAAAGGATGCTCCTTTAGCCATGTAAACAATTAATAGTGCTTGCAAAAGTAAAATATCAACAGACTACAAAACCCCCTTCAAATAATGTCTGGCATGCTATATTACACTACTCTCAGAAGCCCCCAAAACCTGTAACATGAAACCAAGTTTAAAACCTTGTATGACTACATACCATAAAGAAAAACTAAGTTTCCAATCTGAAGTTGTTCTCTTCAGAGAAGGCAATTCTTAGCAAAAATAATCATCAAGCTGTGCCTCATGAAACCCTTCTCCAAACGCTGCAAAGAGAGCACTGCAAGATGAATTTCCTGGTACAGCTCTCAGGATCCATCAGTCTGCTTTGCTGTCTGCTGCTCAGCGAAACCCCAGACACTGCTTAGGGCAAGCCGGGGTGTTTGAGAACACAGAGCTCTCATTTAGCCCTCTGATTCATCCCTGGTGCTCATCCACCAGGGAGAGCCTGAACTCAGCCTGTGCCACAGTTCCCAAACTGCAGGGAATGAGGCACATCCACCCCAGAGTCTAGGAAGGTGCCTGTGCTGGATAAAAGGGCTCGAAGGGTGCAGCCAAGGCTCTCTGGAAGCTTTGCCCCGTGAATAGGGATGAAGAGGCAGTCAAATAATCACATCTGCTCCTGTGAAGATATGAACTGATGTTCTGGCTTTGCCCCTCTTGCACAAAGCTTCCACGAGAAGCAGCAGGGGTCTAACAGCCTACGAAGCCTCAGCGTTAGCTTGAAACTCTCCCTGACAGGAGAGTAAAGTTTGAAACAGAAAATATAATTATTTCACTAGTCCTCCCTGTTTTTATAACTCCACTGCAGCCTAGCACAGCTCTGGCCACAGGCAGACAAATCCCAAAAACCTGAGGTTTTTTCCTAATCTGCATCACATGTCACTACATTGTTCCACTGCCACTTTTACCACCCCAAATTTGCTTTGCTGAAAATCACTTCCTCTGTTTGAGTAGGTATTTATTTCCATAAGCTCCTTTTTTCTGAGTTAAAATTATTAAAACGGCCATCTTTGATGTACACTATGTTCCTATGTCTAAAATTGGAATGTTCGCCCAGTTATTTCTCAGCCCAATTCTGGCAGTGAGTCTGGATTCAATGCAAAATAAACTCACAAGAAAAAGCCTACTTGCAGAGCAAAAAATAAAAAAAAGGCATTTTATTGCTTAAGACTGGACCAATCTCCCTCTTTCCCAGCAATGCAGGATTAGTAAGATTTTTTTAAAGTTTTTCTCAAAATAGTTACAAGTTTAACTTGCAAAAATGGAGCAGATCATTCTAGGAATAAATCTGGGGCAAAACTCTTGGTGAATACATTTTTATTAAGGATGAGAGCCTTAATGTATGTTTTCAGAGCAAATCTCGATACCCATTCTAGTGACAAATCAACTTAGTACCTCCTAAACTGATGCAAAACATGGCTTTGACCTAAAAGTGGCTGCTCTGTGGGACAGGATGTCACACAGATGTGCCACAGCGATGCAGGGGCCTTTCCCCATGAGCCCTCAACTGTGCCAGACACTGGTCCTGAGCTCTGGCTGCAGACTCAGCCAGCAGGGGCTGGGCACCTTGGCATGGCTGTGTGCCATTTATTCCCCTGAAGTGGCACCGACTGCCAACAAGTGAACAAAGTCAGGTTGTTGGTCGCCAGTTCAATTGTACCCCTCGACAGTGAAAACAAAATTTCCTCATATGGACCAGGCTAGGTTTTAAACTGAAATTGTAAGCAATAAATCTCTGACAATCAATTAAGGATGAGGGAAGGGGGGATATAAGAATCCAGTTGTCAGCCAGGTTGTTCAGTCTGCATGCATTCATTGGCAGAAGAAAGGTGAAAGTCATAAAATGAAGAGGGGGGAAAAAATAGGCTCCTGGGCTATTCAAGACAGAGACAGGCACACTGTGAGGGTTTCCAACAGAAAGATAACAGATCAAGACAGGGGATACAGATGCACACATGTTCTGCATCTCTCCCATAGATCTAGTTTAATAAAGCACAAATGATGATAATTTTTTTCTTTCCTCTTTTTTTATCTATTATTAGGTTTTTCAAGTGTGTAAGTGTGTCTTAATCAAAAGAACAGTTCCATACAGCTCTTGACATCAAAGAAGAGCATTTCCAAAGCTATTACAGTATCAAAGTAATATTCTGTGCAGAATCTAAGGTGAACCATTGGAATAATCCTTCTGGGATAGAGATGAAAAAATGCTGCATTCAATGTTGCCCAGAAGCATCCAAAGCAATCTATCAAAAAAGACATAAAAATATTGGGCCACACTTACTTGATGCATGTACTCACCACTACTATTATTTTCTTCCATTTTCTCTTTGTCTGCTTAGCTACTAATCTTACCTTTGTCTGAAAGTTCCTGCTGTACATATGAAAGTACCAGAGCTGATTAGTGAGTCACAGGAGGAAATGACCTCTGATGTGCTTCAAATCCATGCACCTTTTATGTATTTGAATCACATTATGAAAAAAAAAAGTGTTAAGGCAAAAATAGCAGCATTGTAGCGGCACTAAGGTGAGAGTGCCGGACACGAGCAATCCTTTTCATGTGCCCTTAATATATTTTCACTGTGCTATTAGAGACTGCTCTTCTGCTTATTGAATATACATTTAAAGGTAAACTATATTTAACTACAGCAGTTTAGCTGGGTAACCCATTTCAGTAAAAGACCTCGCTAATCCAAGCAACCATCAACCTAATTATATGCCCTGTACAAGACAGAGATTTCTCCCTTCAGCTGTGTTAGTGAAGCACCAGTTTCCTTGCAGAAGGGATGGGCACTCTGGCTGCTGCTGTAGTCAAGAGAACAGAGAGGGTGGGGGAAGAGAGGGGGAGAAGGTAAGGAGAAGTGATCGAACACAAAAAAGCTGTTCCGTCTGACAACAGTAGTTAACTTGCTCCTTGAACTTAACATCTGGTAGCATTTCCATCTTCTGAGCACTTGTAAAACCTTATGGTACTTTAGACAGTGGGAACTCCTTTCCAAAAGAAATTTTAACAGTACAAAGAGACCACAAAATGTATTTCTTACTGGGCCAGGGGGTTTCTAATTCTCAACTCGCAGCTTACTTCAAGAATACCCTAGAAGTTCTTCTTTTGTGTAGTTTTTTGAGAGCAGTTTTAGCATTAATTTTCAGCAGGGATAATATGCATATGTGGAAAGGTTGCCTCTATATTCCTCATGATTAAGGAATAAATGTGGGTAGATAGATATTTTTCTCCTTCACTGCCTTATAAGGCCAGTATGAGAACCAGAGAAAACTTCATTGCTACCAAAACACATCTAAAATTAATATCCACAGAGGAAGATACAGTATTTTGTGAAACTATGGTTCCCACTTTTGAATATCCAACTGGCAGTGCCAAGGGCTTGTAAGGGGTAAGGAACAGCTTCCCACCCCCTGGAAGGGGGCACAGTGGCATGGATACCCTCCTGCTGCTACAGGAGAGGGTGGCAGAGACGGTGTGGGATGCTCTGCCCCAGTGAATGCAAACTGGGCCAAGCAAATTAAGCCAGTTAGAGGCCACCATGTCCTAATTTCTTCTTCCCTCACAGTACTGCTAAAGCTATACTGGAAACTGAATTGGGGTTAAATGAAGCCAGCAAAGATTGATAGTTCGATATTAAATGAGCTCTAAAGGAACCCCACCACTGCCAATATGCAAGCAGCACCAAGAGTCACCCAGCCACAAAGCCATGCATGTCCATCCTGTGTTGTAGAAACTGTTCGCAACCAAGCTTCACTCAAAACACAAATGTAAAATAGCCCTTTAAAAGGGTTTCTTTCTGACACATTTGTATATTGTTGCATGATGGCTGTCCTCAATATGTGCAATTAACACCTGCTCCTTCTGGGCAAGATTATTTTTAAAAAGCAAAGGATGTGATTAGGTGAGGATGCTTTGGTGACAACTAAGTCGCTGGAGCCGACAGTGCACACTGCATTTGCCACTCTCTCTAAATCAGCACCACCCCAAAAGCATGAAACAAGCCTGTGATCATAACAAAAATGCAACCCAAACCTGCTGTGACCCAAACTGCAATGGTTTTGCCTCAGTCTGTGAGACAGCATGCAATAAGCAGCAAACCTGGAATGAATACTAAGCTTTGCATAAATAGTACTGCAATTAAAATAGGGTTGAAGTATTTGCAAATACTACAGATTCATTAAGAACCATCAAAATTGGAGAAAACTGTGAGGAACTGCAGAATTCATTTATCAAAAAGAAAAAAAGAGCAACCTATACCAGAAGAAAGAAATATTTTTCACTACAGTCAAACACAAGATGATGCATTATAGAAAAAATAATGGAAAGCATAATTTTTTTCCTTCCAAATGAAGTTTGTTCCAGAATTTATTTTAAAGCAACTGTAGAAGTAGACACACCTGAAGACAGATCTTTAAAAATATTATGCTCCTAGATCAGATGAAGAAGGTTCCAAAATAAAGGAACCAGACTGCAGTTTTAGCAATGCAGATGCAATCTGGAAGACATAGATCCTGAACAACCTCAAGCACCAAACGTAGCATGCTGAATCCAAAAGTAGGGCAGTCGGGAGGAAAAGTTCCCACACCAACTTTTGGAGGAACCTTTGTAAGAACTCACTCTCAAAACCATCTTTGGGAATTTTATACCTTTACTACACAAAGGAAACTCCTCTTCTAAACTGGGCCCCTCCTTTTCCTCAACATCCTAAGTGTATTTTTCTTAATTTGAAGTTAAGGAAGCTTCCCAGTGTGACCATTCCCGAGACTCCGGCAGTCACACTCCCAAGGCAGGACCGGCCTTCACGGCAGGCGGCTCCAGTGACCGATGGGTCCCGCTTGATTCCCCGCACATCCCACTCACTGCCCGACCAGGCTTCCTCACCGGCTCCATCCCAGGTTTCCCTTGGCAGAGCCTTGGTCTCGCTCCACCAAGCCATTTATTCACGGCACAGTAACACAGAAACAGCCCGAGCTGAGGAGGGACGCCCCGGGCTTTCATCCCCTCACAGTCCGAACGCGGCAGAGTCTCGTTCTCCCCGCTGACTGCTGGGCTCCTGCCGTGTCTGCTCACCTGGCTGCGCCCTCTCCGTGCCCTTGGTTATGCAAAGCCCGGCAGCCCACGGCCTCTCCTCTGCGCTCACACCCAGAGCCCAACCTGCATCCCGACCTGCATCCCGACCTGCAGCTGCAAACCGAGCTACCCTGAGCACCAGGTGTGTCCCACAGCACCTGGGCGAGGTTAGCAGCCTCCTGCCGCGGGGAGGGATCCCCGCTGCAGAGCTCGGGAGCATCCAGGAGAGGAGCTGTGCCGCTGAGCGCTCCCGGGACACAGCTCCGGCCCTGCGGGGAGCTGGCCCGGGGAGCTGCAGGCACCGGGCTGTTACTGTGCAGGATTTCCTATCCTCGCATTTGCCCCTTTACCCTTCTCCTGCACACACAGAGGGGAAGAACATGCTGCACAGGTGGGTAAAGGACGAGCACAGGCTGCTCTTCCATCTCCCCCTATTTGCACCAATGTCTTGTGATGGATTTAACAAAGCTTTTGGAGAGTTCAAAGTTCAGGGGAAAACAGATAATCTGAGGTAGAAATTTGCGAAGTATTTGTCACCATGCTGCCCTAGAGGGATCAAAAATCTAGAAATATGTTCATAGATAGCTCCCCCTTAAATCCATGCATAAGCATTTGTACTTTTGAACAACTGGACAAATGATTGGGGAACGGGTCTGCCTGGAACAAAACGAATAATCCTGGGTGGTCAAAAGCCAAGTAATCACCATGAAACTACAGTGAACTAAGCAATTCTTTAGAGCAGGGTATATGCTTATATACTGCATTTAGCATAGGCTGCAACAATAAAGATCATTATTTATATCTCTACTATCTTTAATGGTCTCTTATTTGCACTTCAGAAAGCAAAAAAGAATCTAAAGAAAAGTGAAATTATACATGGAGCTATTTATTACAGGTAAAATGTTTTCCTTACTCATTTACAATACCTCAAATATGGTGCAGATAAAATACCATGAGAAACTGAACCACTCTGGGGAAAAGATGGAAGGAGGCAGTTATAGAAGATTTTTATCCTATGGAAGATGTCCCTTTTTTTGCCTGCATATTTGAGAGACTCATGTATTCTCTTATTTCCTCTGCCTCACTTGTCTACAAGATGACAAGTGATGCCCAACTACTTTGGCATATCATATTGCATTGTGTCATTCCACCACCTGCCAATGCCAGTGGCCCATCAAGCCTGAAAAATCAAAAGCAGCAATTTGTTAGAAACTGGGAAAAGAAAAAAACCCCCACCAACCCACCACATTTTAAGCCAAAAATAGAAACATTCATTTTGTATTAGTAAATAGACTGTGAAATATTGATCCACAAAAGTGAGCATGAGTAATGTAAGTATCAATCTCATAAGTAGATTCAAGGATTGAAAAGCATTTCAGTATTTGTGTATTGGTAGCTGTGTGAAAGGCAACATCTATCTCAGATCAAATATGATTCTGCAAAACAGTGCTGCTCTTTATACTTTCCTGTAAGGGCAGCAGACCTTGTGATGAAAGAAAAGCTAAAGAAACTACATGTTCTAATAAAAATATTATTATGCAACGACAACCAAACATGCAGTTATCATTGTTGGCAACAATAAAAGGCAGTGCTATTATAAAAAAAAAGTCCCTGCCTGGATCCTCATTTATTCTTAAAGATTAGTGCTGAATTAAAGAGAAGTATATTTGTTATAGAAGCACAGAAAAATCCTTCTTTTTTATACAGTCCACATTTATCAACAAAATCATCCCTCAGGAAAAAAGAAATCACTGTTTGCTTTGCTCTGCAGTGAGTCTTAATGGAGACAATACAGAGAAAACAGCAAGTTTACTAGCACTAGCCAAATTATAGCAATTATTTTCAAAGGTGCTATCCTTTGGGTAATTGTTTTGTTCCTTGTAATGCTGTACAAATACTCCTTACAAGAGTGTTTGCTTAAGATCTAATCCCACACCATCCTGGAGCACAACTTGAGCTCTTCACTCAGGCAAATTTTCCCTTCCAAACTCTCCATACTGTGGCCTCTCAATTTTCTCGACAGCTGCCAAGTGCAAATTGTTTGGTGATCATCCTTTGTGCTCAGCTGAGCTAACATAAAGCCTGCTCAGTGGCTCCTGGGCCAGCTTCTGAGGAATGGGGACCCTGGCAAAGTAGTTTGCAATGTTACCAGATTCCCAGAATGGAAACAGATTTTTGTGTCCCACTAGGGAGACGGGGAAAGGAATCACCAAAGCCACCTAACCCTCAAATCACAGCAGAGGTGCGTGAGAAAGCAAGCACAAAATTACAGGAGAATAAGAGAAGTACAAGGTTACCAAGCCAGATGCTGTGAAAAGGGTGTAACATTGAAAGGGAAGATTCTCAAAGCACAGGATGGAGCAAAGCTAAGGGGAAAAGGCAGAACCACCAGAAGCATGGTGTGAAATGCAGGATCCCACAGAAATTGGGAATGCTAAAAAAAGGGCCAGAAGCACTGTAGGAACCGGCTCCACTCCAGAAAGAGCAGGAACCAGGACTCCTCTACTCACTCAGACAATTTGCTGTGAAGCGTTCTGCCTGGGAACATCTGTCTGGAACACGATGGAAACCTGCACTGTGCAAGTTGCACGCAAAACTAAAATGGCAAGTGAGACATAACTAGGGTCAACCTGTACAACACAGGGTCATTAGAGTAAAAGTGTGCCATGTTTTTCCATGCTGAGCAGCAGATCAGGCTTTCCAATGGCAGCCAAACGATTTTTTCAGTTACCCAGTTTAAAAGCATCTACAATACCCACACCCACATAACAAATGCTCGGTACACGTGAACGATCAGGTCCCTTTATGGCGGTCAAAGATGGGCACCCGTGAGTTCAGTGGAACAGGTGTTCCCATGCCACACACCTTCAATCACCCAGGCAGGCACTTCCTTGCCTGTAACACACCCTGTGGCCAGGCAAGAGCTCGGGCAGAGGCAGCACAAGCTCAGCTGCCGGGGGTGGGGAGCTCATCCCACAGCCTCCCCCTCCTCCACGGGTCAGCGTCTGGTAGAAAACTGTCACACTGACAGTGCAGATGGACAGATCTACTGGATCTTACCAGCTCCGGGCAGACTGAGCTCAGAAGTACCACTTTTATTCATTTACAAGCTGAACAAAATGCCACGCAAGCCAGAACAGCCAAAGGTATAATATTAATTCATGCAATCATGACCTGTTAAGAGCCTGATACTTTATTTTTACCAAATACGTCAACAAAAAGTAGTCCCGAGACTGTGATGACGTGGTTTTCATATGACAATTATATAACTACTTTCAAATGAGGCATGTATATGTTTCCTATTTATGTTCTGGAGCAGAGTAAAAATTATTCTGAAATACCTCCAGCGGTCTGTGTTCATTGTAGGGTACACGTAAATTATTTTAAGGGAATAATACATCTCCAAGGACATTTTAATGGATTAAATGTCAGGAATGAAATAGTGCATTTCAACTTAGCTAGGACCTTAAAGAATGAATATAAAGACAATTATTGAGAGGTCTGAAGAACACGATTGATTTCTTTGCAATTTAAACTCTGAGGCACTTCACGCAGTTAAACAGAATTTCTATTTCAAGTTTTCATTACATAAAATTATGAAGTATGTAAAGAGTAATGCTAACCATATTTTAAAGTTTATGAGAGAACTGCAGAGTGTCTGATTTAAAAGGAAGCTGTGTTTTAGGACTGCATTTTAAGCACAGAATTTTATGCTCAATTACTGTGAAATAAATTACAATTATGATCTACAGTTCTTTTAGCAGTAGCTTGATGGTCCTATGCAAAGCCAGAAATTAAACATCATGAGGAAATAAAAGGGCCAAATTCCAACAAGAGCCCCATAAAGCAAGAAGTTATACATTTGGAAGGTGCTTTGCTGCAGGCAAATGGCTGCCAGTATTCCAAATCAACCTGTAAGGGAACACACTGCAGGTGTATCTGTGCTCAATACAGAAAATATTCTCACACAGACACACCACTTAGTTGCAGTGGGATTCTGATCGTTATAATGGCACTTGGATACTACTCTTACAAAAAAAAAAAAAATCTAATTTAACTTTCTTACAGAAAAAGAAATGTAAGTCATTAATTGCAAAACATACACAAAATTCTCATACCACACAGTGTTAGAACACACAGTGTATGTGTAAGTTGCCTTTATAAAACCTGTGGCAGTTTTTAGAGCTATCAGTGCTGTTTAAAGAAAACATCCAAGACTGAAGGCAACAATAAATGGGAAGAATATGGCACATATGAGAAGTAATATGTTCCATTTCATGGATATTACCTGAACATCCATCTGTTTCTATCCATTTGGGACCACTGCCATCAACAACGTGCAGTCTCAGAAAACAAAAAATAAAGCAATCCTCAAATAAAATATAGTTTTATAAATAGATTGCTTAACATCATGAAACACTTACTAAACAGGCAGAACTTTTTTTAAAAAGCATTTCAGCTCAGAACCATCACCACGCTTTTGCACCATTACAACTGTAAAAGACGACAGCTTCCCAGTTACTGCATTGGGGGAGTTTCACAAGGTCTTCTTGGGATTTGTGACATTGTGAGGGATGGCCCAGTGTTACAGCAACAGAACACCAATAACAGATAAGAGTCACCCACATGATCCTTTGCCCTTTTGCTCGAGCTGACAATTCAGTGAACTGCCCACTGCTTCTAAAAACTCCAGGCAAGTGGGTCATTCCTTCCAATTGGGTTTCCCCAGGGAGAAGCAGGAGCTGGGGGAAGAAACTCGGCAGCCCAGAGGCCCCGTGCTGGCTGCTGGATCAATGGCCAGTGTCAGCAGGCTCCCAGTTAATGATGCTGGAGCCAGCGCCAGCCTCGCTCCCGGCCATGCTTACCTCAGGTACCCACACACAGGACACAGGGCTCTGGAAAAGCCAAGTAATTGCCTCATTTTGCAGTATGAGGAATATTTTGTTAAAGGTGTACACCTTGCATTTTATGTTCCTAGGATCAGTCCTTAGATTTGAACAAAGAAAACATGTTCACATTCACAACGGTGCAGTGTGACAGCCCGGGGCAGCCAACAGCAAGTGCAGCTGTGTGACTACAGATCCACTTACAAAGGTTTGCTGTAAAGAAGAATGCAGTGTTTTGTAAACCTTGCTTATGTGTGTGTAAATGTATATCAATTTCACATATATGGAACGATCCCTATTATCCTTCTAAGGCGAGAAGTGTTTGGCAAACAGACAAAAGCCACCAAAACATAACAACCACCAACAAAAAACATACCACAGGAAAATACAACCACAAAACAGGGGAAACCTTGTCCTGTTTCTATTATACAAGGATGGAGCAGTTGAAGTCATCTCTGTATCCATGTAAGCTCTGGAGTGGAAAAACTGAATTATGGAAACGAGATAACTGTACAAGGTTCTTCAAATTAATGACTTACTATTATCAGATGTTCCATGCAAACTACCTACAAAAATTCTCCCACTCAAGGCAAGATTGTTCTGCCAGGCTGTGGTTCAGCCCCAAACGTGCAGTACACACCTCTCAGCCAAAGGAGAAAGGACAAGGAGCTTTTCCTTTGAATTCAGCCTAGTGCATCCTGCAGCTGGAGGCCCCCATATTTCCAAAGCCTGTCTCGGAGGCTACACCATTAAAAACATTCTCTACAGTAACAACACTTTGGGATCCCTTTCTTCTCTGCCAACTCAATAAAAGTTTTTAAGGTAGTATTTAGAAAGTCGTCTTATTGTCTGTCTAGCAGTGCTTCCAACCACAGGCAGCAGCATTTTAAGTGCTCACACCAGACTCAAGCAAGACATCGTTCTTTGGAGGTTGAAATCAGTGCAACTGCACTTCCCACACCTCTGGAAAACTCTTTTCCAGTGACGGAAAGTACAGCAGGAAGAATTTTACTCCTCACACATCACATTATGAAGAAATTACAATCTAAAATAATGACTTGCTCCAGAATAAGGAACAAAAATTATTATTGATAAAAATGCATACCAAATCCTGCAAAATGAAATTAGCTTACCAAATATTCTCCTACAGGAGTAAAAGCTCTGAATCATTTGCTACTCCTTTTATATTTTTCTAACTTTTGAACACAGGCCTTGTAAAATCTCCAGTACAAGAATGACACACAGCCACCACCACCCTCCATGTGAGACTGGTAACTGTTAAATGGTATTTTATAACATCAAGAAATTATTCTTGGTTTGCAGATATTGTTTCCTCAAAGAATTTGACAAATTTGAAACTGAATCTATTTATCATATTCTTTATTTGCTCCCAAGAAGTTTGTGGTCAGAAGTTTTGAGTTCTCATTTAATACAGGGCAAAACTTACAAAAAAACCCTACTGCTCTGAAAGCTGCCTTGCTCCAGTCACCTTCCTCCTCAAATTTCAGTTTCCACCAACACTTGAGAGTTTAAAGTAGCATTCCCATAACCAGCAGTGCTGTTGGCTTCCTTCCCTTCCATCCCATCCCCAGTGGTAAGCTCCCTTCCCCAAAGCAGGCTCCAGAGAACAGAAGCACTGAGTTACGTTCAGGATCCCAACTTCCCTGCTCCAACACAGTAGGCACAACTGTTATCTGCCAGGAAACAGCAGATTTGAAAGGTAACAATTGAGAAAATCCAGGCCATAAACACCACAGAACTTGTGTATCAAGTTTTACTGCCAAAAGTTTTATTTTACACTCAAGTTGCAAATGAATACGGTGTACACGTCATACAGGATGCAGAAGTACTACACGAACATACTTGTTAGCAATAACAAATTTTCAAAAAATAAAACATCCTAAGTTCTCTCTTTGTCCCAACACTTGACTTACCTTTTTTGCAATATAAAGAACATTTGAGTGGCAGAAGAACAAAGAAAGGCCCGTAACTTGTAACTGAGGAGTTTCTGACCGCACGCAAGGCAAACAAGATTTACAGTGAGGCACTGGAGCAGGCTGCCCACAGAAGCAGCACAACCGCCCTTCCCAGAGGTTTTTTAGATCTTGCTGAAGCCCTAAGCCCTGCTCTGAACTCAGCACTGACTCTGCCCTCAGCAGGAAGCTGCACTAGAAACTTGTCTCGAGGTCCTTTCCAATCTGAATGATTATAAAATTTGATTCAAGCACAATCAGCAGCCAAACCCAAACAAATCAGTGAACGCCTCCTGTTTTCCTCGCTCCCAACATGAAACCAATACTCATCTTTAACGATCATCTTTACAACAGTCCAGCATGACCGAAATCAAAGAAACAAGCAGCAAATTAAGTGTACAGAAGAATACTAATAACACAATAAAAGGCCTTTGCATGATTTAAAATTCTTTTTGTAACAGCAAACAGATTTTTTTTAATTGCTCTTTACACATTCACAATTACCAGCTGTATAACACCACCAAATATGTTACTAGTCATTTTTATCTGGGAGATATCCTGTCCACGCTGAGAAAGTTTCTATTGGCCCTCGATACACTGGCAGTGCCATATTCCCTGCAAGTGTCCCAGGGAAGCCTGAGAACGAGGGGCTGGGAGGCGGAAAGGAAGTAAGGAAGGCCAAAACATCTGTTTTATCTTCCTGTTTGAGACCTCTTTCTATTGCTAGGGTTTAAACAAAAAGCAAGTAGAAGTACCAGGAAGGGCTGAATGTACCTGTAATTTCTTATTTTTAATTCCATATGACAAAAAATTGCAATCAGACAAATGATGTAAGGCCTACATGCATCACAGAGGCAGCAGTAGAACTAACTGCATAATGTGATACAAACAAACAACAAGGAATAAATACAAAACCTGAAATGTACTAGAATTTTGTGCCAGCAAACAACTGATCCTCTTAAACAAAATAATTACTCTAGTGCAAATAAAAAGTCAATAAATGTGTGTATAGCCACACCAAATCTGACATTCAGCTGTACACCCCCCAGTTCCAAAACACCAAACTTCTCAGTTTTATGGAGATTCTTGTTTCTCCATCCCAACATAACTGAGGATAATTATGAACAGGCAAAGGTCAGACAATTTGACCAACAGTGAATCTCTGCAAACACACAATCTTCCACCTCTGAAAGCCTGCTGAAAGTGTGAAGCCAGATCATGCACCCACAGAAACCATGCACCCACCACAGAGGCAGGTTTGGTTCGGCTTTGTGCGGGACTCCCACGCAGGGAGGGAGACNTTGTATTAGTGTGGGTAGAAAAGCAGCAGAGTCCTGAGCTCAGTCCTACACCTGGAGGGTCTGGGTGGCACAGGAACAGAGAGGAGCATTGTGCCCAACACTGGGTCCAGCCAGGGAAGCTCTTAGGCATGATCTTGTTTCACGCAATAGTTAAAAGCACTGAAATCAAGTTGCTGTAACAAGAAAACAACCCTTAGCTGTACGTGCAGGAACAAGACAAGACAGTTACACACAGCAAATATAAAGCAATTAAGGGAAAAACCTCTTTATCTGAAATGACAGAAAACTGAAGGCCCAAATTCAAGGACTTTTGAAGTACTTGGAGAAACAACCTATTCCAACTCTACAGTACTGAAATAAGACCAGATTTGTGGGATTCAGGTCTCTTTAAAACACAAAACAAGTAGTAATTTGGTGGAATTCTTTCTTCAGCACACAAAACAGTGAAAGCCCAATGACAGTTTAGTCCCGTCAGTTTTGGTACTTTGAAGGGAGAAAAGAAGTCAAAATGACACAGAGGTTAAATCAGTGAAGATGAAAGATAAGAAAGAACAGATAGTGAAGAGGTCTGGATTCTGGTACCTCTAACTCTGAGACACTTGATACACAGGTATGGGAGAAGTGTCAGAGATAGAAAGGTTGTGGCCTTGGAAAACAGGCAAGTAAAACTGTCAGGGATGTTAGAAAATAGTCTAGAGAGAGTCAGAAATAAAAATTACATCTTTGAATCTGAACAGGTCTGAGGCTGGCTGGATACTAAAGGAATAATCTGGAGATAGAACCATGGGAGAACCTGACTGGGGGGAGAAGCACTGGATTTTTGGGGCATTCAAATAAAGTGTAACGTAAAAAATCCAAAATCAAACTGGAGAGAGGGTGTTCAGGAAAATTAAATTAGATGAGAGGGAGAAAAAAAGTGCAAAGTACTAAAAACCAGAAACAGGATGATGGGTGCCACCTCCTTAAAGACAGATAAAAGAGAAACTTGATTGCTAGTGAAGGAAGAATTAATTCAAGGAAAAGAATGAGAGGCATAAAAGACACAGAAATAAAAATGGGCAAACTTGTACAGTTAAGAGACAGAGAAGCTCAGTTCAGAAACAGATCCTGAGAATAAAAAACAACTTTGAAAAGGATCTTGTCATGCAAAAAAAATCAGGATTGAAGATTTTGTATCAAGAATGAATGGAGAACTAAAATGAACAGCAAATCTTCAAGCAAGCTCAACAAGAAAAAAAAAAAAAGGTGAGATAAAAGTGGTTAAAAAGTCCATTTGGGAAGAGGATTAAAGCAGGTAAGGCAAAGCTCAGTCCAAAGCTGTGTTGTGCTGACACACTCTTCAGACATTCAGAAAGGCTGGAATGGAAATTAAGAAATTACAAGAGAATATGTCTGGAGGGAGGAATGGAGACAGGGCAATGTGAGAAGCAGCCAAAGAAACCATGTACAGAGAAGCAGACAGATAAAAATAGAGACCAGTGAGTCAAAAGAAGTGAGGCCAATGAAGGAAGGAGGCAGCAGTGAAGATGAAGGAGTCAAAAAGGTTAATAGACTGGAGATCCCAAAAGGAGTGAGTGACAGGGTAGAGGAGAGAGAAAGACAGATAAGCTGAAAGAGAGCAGGTAGTGATCAGAGAAAGGGAATTTAGAAATGAGAGATAATAAAGTGAACAGTATTTAGTAAAGACAAGGTCATGGAAATGATTGAAGCAGTGAGAAAATCTGTCTAAAATGAGAAATCACAGGCATTGGGCTGGAAAAACAGAATGAAGAACAATGGAGTTAAGTACTGATCAGGGGAAAAGAACTGGGCTTGCCCATGGGGAGGCATAAAATTTGAGAAGACAGAAATGGGTTGAGTTTAGCAAAGTCACAAAGAAAGATGTAAACTAACGACCACTAGGAAAACTAGACACAGAGGACTTCAAATCAGGAAGAGGGTAGGGCTAACAACAGGACTGACGAGGCAGAAGCAGAAAACAGGAGTCATAGAACTTTAGCAGTGAATATGAATGGAAAACACTATTTTAAGAGAGAAGGGCATAAAGGTTCAGAGAAGGCAACAAAGTTTGAAAAACAACCCTAAACATCTATATCTGAGTCATGTTCAGAAACATAAGCAGCACCCCACCAGGCAGGGTCGGCACCTCTATTTCCCTCCTTGCCAGAAAGATTTACTCACCCAGACCAAACCAGAGACCAGAAATTCAAAAGACCAACACTGCCACTGGTTAGATAATATGGGGATATGGCTGGGTAGGGAAAATTTTGACTGTTGAAGTAGATAAAGACTATTAAAAACTACTAAAAATTATGGAAAAACAGTGATTTGACCTCTGCCATCCAGACCTTTATGTCTTCACAAAACAAGACCTGAAGGCATTCGTTGACTCTCCCTCACGTCACCTCCTGTTCCTACCAGCTCACCCAGCCAATGCAGCACTCACCAGCATTCCAATTCAGCTGTTAAGATTCTCACCACACTGCATAGTAGCAAAGATAAGAGCTTAAGCAGACAGATTGCTGCAAACAAACATCACTGCGATTTTGGGTCCCATTCAGAGGTATCTGAGAACCACTGGCATAAAAGTTCTTCTCCATTTCCAAGCCTCTGTCAAGAATTTCACTCTACGGCTTTCTTAATCATGAGCATGAATAAAACACCAGCCTTCTCAGACATTTCTAATACTGCATTTCATCTTCTGCTACACTGGCATGTTTTTAAAGTTTCTGCTCATTACAAAAAGACAACACACTTCTATTGCCTGCTCATACATTTGGGAGCTGGATCATTAGGAGTGCAACAGAACAGGGAAAAAACCCACATTATTCCCTGCTACCAAACCAGTGACATGCAGAGAGTATAAAAAGTGAGCTGAGCACATCATTTCTATCTACCCTACTGATTACTGTTTATTCGTGTGTGTAGATGTGGTTCACTCAAAATTACTGAAATTACATAAAAACCAGCCTAAATCTAAACAAGAGCTCACAGGACTGGGGCCATACTGGGAGCTCTTTGGTATTTTTATGCTTTATCACATCTTTTCATACGGCTTGAAAATAATTTTCAAGTTAGTTTTAAATCTTAGTTTAAAACACACAATGTACTGGATGTAGTATTTTAGATAATTTTTAAACAACTAATACTTTTTTTTTTTAATGTACTGTCTTTTGTTATAGTCAAGAAATCTCACCTAGAATCAACTACTGGAAGCAGTAAGTTGTCCACAAGATAGGCAGCATCTACTGCAACATATATATATGTCTCTACAAAAGAAAAGTTTGAAAAAATATCATAGATACACTATAATTTTTACATTATATTTAGTATCTATATTTTTTATTTCTGTTGGACTACTGAACAGCAGGGAAGCTTTCAAGACAAAGGAGATTTTATGCAATGTCACTCAAAGCACAAAGTTCACTCCTGACACAAGTTAATACTGGAGCATTACTGAAATAAAAGGAGGAGCCGGTCAAACATTTGGGGTAGAATATTAACATGTTCTCTTTAAAGCAAATAAACACATAATGCTGCAGCTTAAAATAAATAGTGCCAAATGTCATCATCAACATATGAAAAATTGGTTTATAAAAGAAAATATTTTATAAGCGCATAGCATACATTGGAGTGTTATAACAGACTTATCATTTTCATATGTTACCAGGTACTTTACTTTAGGGAGAGATTCTACAATCCCCACATATGTAAGCAAGTTCTACTAACCCACATTGGCTTTTTAATTACAAAATTTGGTACCAGAGTCATCTGCACCACTCATTCCACAGATTTTAAATCAGGAACAACTATTTCTTTTCCTCAGTACAAGATTTAATCATAAATACTAAAAAAAACCCTCACATTGCTAAAAAAATTTAAATGCTTAAGTATGCACATTTGCTAACTCTTAACTCATGATTCTTTTACTCAACATACCCTTCCAGGGGAGGGATTTCTACCAGCAGTTTCTTTCAGGAAATGTTCAATACTTTAAGCATAATATTAGATACAAATAGCCTGCATGGGGTTGGGGGGGGGGGGGG
>VZRS01007982.1:102498-147498 GCA_013398055.1 Ifrita kowaldi
CAGCACATTTCAGAAAAAAATTTATTTGAGTCCTTGTGCATATTAAGAGCTAACTCTGGCAGTCAAGCAAATGGTGTGCTGCCTATGCCAATACACAGCATTTCATTCAGTGACATATGAAACATTGTTATAGAATGTAACAATCACATTTTTAATTATATAACCATTTAATAAATGAAAACAAATCTAGAGGTTGCTAAACACAAACCAAAGTTTCTCAAATACTTCTTTCCAACAAATTGTTCCACTGAAGTCCTATAAGATTAAGTGCACACAGAACTGAGAAGGAAAACTACGGTTTCATAGAATTTGTCCTACAGGATCTGGAAGCGAAAATTTAAAAAAATTTGTATTAAGATAAGCTGATGATCTGGCACACATACCATTTAAAAACTCCCTTTTTTTGCCAAACACAATTTTCGTAGTATTCATAGTTTTAAAAATTACAAAACTGAAAACAACCCCAACCTGCCTAGAACACAAACTCCACAAATGGATTTTTATTCTTTGAGACTTATATCAAATAAAAATTACAGCTGCACAGAGAAACAAACAAGCAAAAAACAAAAATCTGAGCAAGCAGGGATGTGACTGAGTCTAGAACCCATATGTGTATGTACATACTGCTGCTTTTATTCGAACTAACTTTTTACTCACATAAAGAAAAAGACTTAACTGACAGCAACAGCTCCTTAGCTGCTATCACTGATAATAGTTACGTTTTGACAGTTCTGTAAAAAAAGTTCAGTCTTGAAACTCAAGAAATTTCATTTCACTCTCCATTTTTACCACATTTAAAAACAAGACACATTCCTTCCTTAACAATGAAAATATTATATAAGCATAGCCCAAAAGGCACTAAGGTATAACAAAAATATTCAGCATTTCCTTTTCAACTAATGAAGTATCTGTAAGACAGTTTGCATATATAATTATTTCCCAAATTAAGGCATGGCAACTTTCTCTTAAACATAAAAGCTATAATTTACTTCTGCTAAATATAAAACTAAGTCTCAGGATACAGTATACAAAAATCATATATTTACGTAGAATACATTCTGTGTTATACTAAACTATTATATCTTTGCCAAAAGATTTTTGTATTTAGAAAAAGAAAAATTAAAATTTAAATATACTGTAAGGTACTCAAATTATTTTAAACACAAAAATCTACAAACAGTGACATATACACAAACAGTTGGGAAGTTGTAACTTAAAGATCACATCTTTTAATCAGATCTGCTCAAATGACAGCCTCAAAAGAACCCTATTTGCTACAAGAAGCATCTGCATGGTTTTAAGACTGAACTATGCAGACTCCCACTGCCCCAGGGCAGTGCTGCACAAGTCTATTGAAAACGACCCGATTGCTGAATCAACACCTTAAATTTTCCCAGAAAACCTCCAGCAAATGTTTTATGTGTATTATGAGAGAATAACAAAACAAAATGGGATGTTACAAAAATTTCATCACGACAATTTTTCCTGAAACTATTTTTCCACTGCATTTGGCAAGCAGAGAACTAATTCTATCACTCGTCTACTCTTACAGCAAGAACTGCAAACTACAATTCAATATAAAATACAATAAGCTCTTTTTGGAACAAAGCTAAAATAAAGTTAACTGTGCTGATCCATACTTTCCATAAATTACTAAAAAGGTGAGAGATTCAGACATTTTGCTTCTTGATAATAAGCCTAATATCTGTATCATGTGCAAAAGTGCAACTGTGTTTTAGAACTGAGGCCCAACTGAATACAATTTTGTTATTACAGAAGTATACTTGAACCCACTAACATGGAAACAGCGGTTCATGGCATCTTAAAATTACGCTTTACATATTTAAACCTGTTGAACAACTGCAAGTTAGTAAAAAATACAAAACCCAGGAATAAACAGAAAACAACAAAGCTTGTATATAGATTGGTTTACAATTCAAAGCACAACAGTAGGCTTCAAATAATGACATTTGTGTAACACACACGGAGAGGTGGGATGATTCACTGAAAGCACTTGGTTATTGCTGCTGCTTTCCTCGGGCTCTGGGGCTGTTCAGCTGCTGGCGGTGTGCGCGTGCATACGTTTCGCTACATCGTACACGTAGGCGATGTCTGGGCGCTTCTCCGGATCCGGGTTGATGCACATATTAACTAATTGTCGCAGCTACGAGAGGGAGAGAACATGACAGGAGCGTTGGCCTTCTTACAAGCAGGATTTGTGCATTATCAAATTCAAATTAATACAACGGGCAAAAATTAGCCAAGCAGCGACTCTGCACAAGCACACAGGCAGCCCTCCCTCTCCGCTCACACACTGCAGCTTTATGCAAACACGTATGCAACACACTCCCCTGACTTCTACAGTTTGCACTGCTGTCCAGAACAACTGATGAGCAAATTCAAGTTCTAATCCTTTTAACATACAGCTTTAGACATGCATTTAATCCAATCCCACATAATTTATAGAAACTTTCCCCAGTTTCTGGAGAGCTGTGCCTGCAAAGCCCAGAAGACTGAAAGGAGCACAGAGCGAAGGTATACAAGGGCTGCTTTGCTCATTCAGCCCTGATACAGGAGTTAGCCAGCAATAAATGGCATTTCTGCCTGACAGGTCCCAACAAACAAAAGGCAGTGATGCTCCATCTAACACACAGTTAACCCCCAGAACCCTCCTGCTGCCAGGAGCTACCAATACACACACATTCATTCAGCCACAGAGCAAATTAAACCCACTGAGAGCTATCTGTTACAAGGACTCCACCCCTGAGGAAATATCCGAACTTAACACTGGAAGCTGGGAAAGTATTTTGGGCAAGTACATTATGCTGGCCCTGTTACTCCACTTGCCCACTGCTGAGGACATGATACCGGAATAAATAAGCTTTGGCCTACATCCCAATATGTTAGGATTAGATTGCTTATAGTGTTCTTTATGTAAAGAAGCAAATAATTAACAAATATGTTCACAAAAGCCTCTCTCTGGGAATAAGCAAATCACCATAACAAGAAAATCCTACATTTCCAGAAACACCATAACCTATTGGGTGTTTTTAATGCACATATTCAGCATCAACAACCCCAAAGAGCTTCAACACCACCCGGATACTTTTCATTGCCTTCACAACCTGACAGGACAGTTGCAGGCTTTTCTCCCTCCACTGATATGCCTAAGGATTTATGACATTAGAACTTAATATATTGTATGGATAACCTTCTGACAGGGCATCTATTTTAAATTGTGTGCATCTCCTAAGCATTTTTCAACATGGAGCATACCTCTTTCATACTGACTTACTAAAATGCTTACAATGCTTCGCAAAAACAACTTAACCAACTCCGAAGATCTTTCAAAGTAGCTTTGCCAAATCCTCCTGGATCTCCTTATAGCATTGGGGACAGGTGAGGAGGGAGGGGGAGGACACTCCAACAAACACATTGTGATCCAGTTTTCTATGGCAATATATCAAATTCGGTTTCGTCTCCCAGCCAGTACTACTAGGTAGGATTACTGAAAAGAATCTGTAATTATTGCAACTAACACAGAGCGACCTCATCACCCTCATTATTCAAAAGTAACATAGGCTGCCTCTTCAAACCTGCCATCGGAGAGTTTCCTTCCTGCTTTTTATAAAAAGAACAAGAAGGATTTGGAGGATTTTAAATTATAATTATACTCCTTTCACTTTTCAGAAGATTAATTTAAATGCATGGGAATAGGAATTCCTGAAGTTGAGGAAGAAGCACAGCATACCACTATATAAAGCTTTATCCATTAGCCCTTGCAGATAAACTGTACATAATGTACAGATTTTTTGTATTAAACAGTATAAAAACAATGCCATTAGATATCCCATTCTAAAGCAAGAAAGGCTCAATATTTAAAAGTGAGATAATTCTGAAGATAGTGGTCAGATTGCTGGATTGAAAAGAAACACATTAAATCAAAATAATCAGTACCAGACTTGCTATTTGAACCTTAAATACATTAAGTATATTCTGACTAATGGAGTTATAAAAGCCATCATATTGCTTCTGGCAGTCAATAAATAAAATACAATGCCAGTGACAATAAAACTATTAGCCTGCAATAACTCCCAAACATTTGAAGAATAGAATGCTGGAAATCATTAGCTACTGTAAAAAATAGTAATTGCCAGCAGGTAATACAAACATGCAAGCAAAACAATCGCCTGCAGAAGAAGCAGGTGGGACACAGGGGAAGCAGGAGGCACAGGATAAGCAGAGATGAGCAGCTTGCCATGCAACACTTCAGACAGCCTGCATAGAAAACAAGAAAGACTGAAGAACATCCAACAGCATCAAGCCTGAAATTACAGTCAAATAAGCAAACATTTTGTGAAGAGAATACAGGTGTAATTTATCTGCAAAATACATCTAATCCTGAATGTGTACATTTATCTTTCTCTGTGAAGACTTCCATCTGTTCAACAGAACTGCATACAGTGAATAGTCTTCATAAAGGACCTTGAAGGGTTGAAACCTACAAAGTCAGCATCAGAGGGGAAGCAGAGTATTCTTTCTCCTTTTTTTACTAGCTGTTTATCAATACTCTACTGTTCGTAGAGCAGCAGAAATAGATCTTCAAGAAATTTACCCATGAAGCACTTGAGAAGCCTTGTCACAGACCTCTTTAAATGGTGGTCACTGCAATTACTGCAGTATCTCTGTGCCCTTCCTTCCTTGGCAGGTCCAGAATCTCACTGGTAAGGCAGGCACGCTGAGCTGACTATGCCTGGGACACCGCACAACAATAGTGCAGATCCCTGAGTAATTTCAAAATCGTTGAGCTCTCTTGAGCCTTGTAACTGAACAGCAAACCCTTGGAAGAAGGTGAATTGATTCTGCTGTACAGGATGAAAAGTTACATGGGAAGACAGTCTTTCAGGACTGAAACTGGGAGGGACCACACTGCATGCTAGTACTTGGTTATAGCACTAATCCTTTACTCCTACAGGAATATCCATTTCAATAAACCCAAAATCCATCTGTCACCCCTCTAGTACCAATAAAATTTCCAGTATCAGAAAAGCTCACCAGTGTCACAGGAAGAGGACTCTAAAATCAGACTATCATTAGAGATACAAGTAATTTTTTACTACCTGGCATAGACTGGCCAAGAGGCAGAGCAGACTCATGACTGAGCCAGAGGGACCTCCTGTTGCATCCCCAAGCTGCAAACTTCTTTGTCTGCTTATTGTTCTTAACCTCCTCTGTGCACTTAGCACAGTGACTGTCTTTAGCCTGGAGCTTAGCCTGACACTGGAGCAGTGGGACACACTTCCTTTAACATTAGCAGGTTTTTCAGCTATGAAATAAATAATTATCACTCAAGTCAGGAGGAGGGTGGAAAGACAGAAATATGACAGGCAACTGCTTTGCATTGTTAGCCAGCTGAAAAAGAGAAATTTTGGATAAAAAAACCACCCACAAAACCATTCTTACTCTGAATAGAAGACCTTCTTGAAGCCTTTTCTGAGTGCTTTTCTCAAGACCTGCTGGCAACTAACACTACCACTGTGGACATGCTGGCTCCTTCTGCTTTCACATCTGGGTAGGAGGTTGGCAATGGACTTTAGAAGAAATGCACCTCAAGCAAAGGGAAGATTTTAAAACTTCATCATGAAAGCAACGTGATACTGATATTAGCTGACATGATTTTAAGAGTATTGATTGGAGGTGGCAAGGGAGCCCCAGCTTTGAATTCCCTAAAGCAGAACAGCTTTCAGTAAATGCTGAGTACTCACTCTGAATACCAGATGTTTTTAAGGGATATTAAAAAATTGAGATATCCAAAGTTATCAAGCATTTGAAAATCTTGGCTTTTGTCTACCACTGAAGCAATAGTTTGTGAAAATGCATCTCAGATTATTAGAATTTCTAATCAAAGGTTTTTAAAAACATTACCCATCTGTCCATCTAAAGGTGCATCTTTCTGTCACACTGTTCTCTGACGACACAAATGTGACACAATTACTAAAATGTTACTCCTACAGAGGCTTCAAAACTTAGAAAAAATGTCACAACTTAAAACTCACTAAAATTTACTTACAAAAAGTTTCTTGAAAAAGTACTTGTCTTTTATTTCATAATGAAAGTACTTGCACTCCTGTATTAGAGGATGCAGAGATCAACACTCAGTTAAGTTTTGGTTTCAGAAAATTCTTTTTCATAAAAAATGAAGTGGGTTTTACTCTTCAGTGAGCCCTGATCTTTACTGCTCACTGAGTGTCCTTCTGACCTGGTTAAAGGTTTGACATCTGTATTTCCAGTACAGGTGAAACATTTAGGACAGTATCCTAATATGACAGATAACACTTGTTTGTTTCTCTCTTTTACAGTTCACGCCAGCACAGTATTTTTTCATAAAAGCTAAAAATGGTCAACGTATGTTTTCCACGTACCTTAGTGAAGACACAAGTCTTCACAGCAGAACATAAAAAATATTCCCTTTACAGTTTCCATAACTGATGGCTTCTTTTAAGAAACTGTTTTCATACCTATCTTAATACCTATAATAGCTCTGATTCTCTCATTATCTTTAAAAATAACTTACATGTATTTTGCAGATAACTGGCTTATCCAAGGTGCAGAAGTACATGTCTGCTTTGAAATAAATAGAAAGTAACATGTTGTGCTTTGCATGTGTTTGCAAAACAAAAAACCTATACAGATGTAAGAAAAAGCTGGAATGTCTCTCCCCACCCAAATTTTAAGACCTTCTATCTGGGCCAGACTTTGATATTTGCCCCTTGGCTGGGAATCCACATCTCCAACTTCACACTTAGCTGCAGCGAAGTAGCCCTGCAGGCAGGCCAACTTCAACGAACCACTAGTGGTATCATCATTAAAATCCTGCTGAAGGTCACCATGGAAACCGCCTGCTGAGGCTTCGCTGCTGCACTCGGCATCTCCTAATCAGCTACCATGTGAAATGCAAATTCAGACAGTCTGAAAATTAGTCAAGAAGAATAGAGGATGAGGATGCAGATATGTGAAATATTCATGCGCTTCATGGAAAAAGGAAGACAGCATGAATGACACAACAAAGAACGGCCCCTGACATTCTCGCTATCATTTTGCATTATTGTTCACACCCTACTGTATTTCTAGGCCTCCAGTTCTGAAGCTGGTTATATGAACTGCCATATTTAGAGTCTAAAATAAATAATAATTAAAAATGGCCAAGGTAAAATGACTAATCGGCAAACCCACAAAGAGGTACAGTGTATAAATTACACAAGAGATCATTATTTCAGCCTTTGTAACATCACCAAATTATCTTTTTAAGTCCAGTTTGTTTCATAAAAGGGGAAAAAATTGTCACTTTAAATACAAAACAAAACACTGAGCAGTAATCTTTTATTAATAGTCCAATCACTGTCTTTGCATGCAAGAAAATTTACGGTTCAGAATTACAACCCCTACTCTACAAATGAAATTGTATAATGCTTTATGTTTATTAAAAGTATTTCAGTGCTTGTGTTTATTTGCGTTTTCAAAGTAATCTTTAATTCATGTAGTCTGAATTCAATTAGAATTGGTTACTAATACCTGTCCTTTGGTTTACAGCTTCTATCAGTTAGCCCTGTTCTTTTCAAAGTGGGAAAGTATTTCAAAACTGGCATCTCAGAACATTAACAAGCAAGCATTTATATTTTTTCATTCTGTTACACTACGAAAAATATTTATTTTGTTTAGTTTCTTTTCATTTTAGAGCTCATAAAAGCAAGTACTCCCCCTTAAATGCACTAATGACAGTACAAGAACTGTTAGCTCTCAGCTTAAAACAAACACTGCTGCGACATGCAGGAGCATATTGTTCAAATTCAATTATATTACATCTGCCTGTATTTCTCTGATAATTTACTCTTAGTCTAGTCAAGAGCCACTCCTTCTTGCAAAAGAACTGCTGTTCAATTGTAGTGAACAGCACATCCTAGTTTCATAATGCAGACAAATGGGAACCGAACAATTCATTTTTACTACTGAGTTACATTGTATCTGTTTTAATGCAGGCCCCTAGAGGAACAGGGCCAGAGCACTAATTTACTGTGCAACATAAACTTGTATAGTTGTGCTTTTAGAAAAACACACTATAGATGTAAGACTCTATCCCATCCTGGCATGTGGAACATATCACTGTGCATTCTGGGAAAGCATTTTGTCATACTTGCAAGGAAGCCCAATGAAATTAAGAATCTAACAGTGTGACGTTTCCATCATTAATACCCTCAAATATAAATCATGAGAGACTTGTTTTGACAGGAACATTTGAGTGAGTTCAACAAGCAAACACTTATAGGCATAATCTGCAAATAACATAAAATCACACAAGTTCATCTACTTCCCTGGAAGCGTGCCAGCTTACATAAACTGGGGATCCAGCCCATGAAAAGGAAAATTACTTACTTCCTCTGAATAGTGATCTGAAGGGAGAGGTGGGTAGTCACACTGTTCTATCTTCTTGCACAGAGAGTACAAGTTCATTTTATCACCATAAAAGGGACTCTGCAGTGCAGCCATCTGTTTAAAGAAAATGTACAGTTTTCTTTTGCGTTTTTAAGTAAAGCTGTTTTGTCATAAAATCCGTAATACTACCAAATCAAAAGTGATTCCTAGTGATTCTCAATGCTCTGCTTAGAGGGAGCTTTGCAATGCTAATAACAGAAGTTCCAAAACTATTCCCACTGTATGTACTTACTCTATGTCATACAATCATAGCTGCTACAATCCTTACATTGCAGTATCTCAATTGAACACTCTTAGGGTTTTATTAATAGACCATGAGGGGAAATTCAGTAGTTTACGATATTGCTGAGTGTGGAGAGTCCTTGCACCACAAGGGAGGCCAAAAAAATCCAAAATCATACTTTTCCTCTGAAGACCTTTTGGAAGAAAACACGAAACTTACAGGAAAACATTGTCTAACCTAAAGAAAGGCATTGTGTAGATAACATTAGGTAAGAGTAGCAGATTTTGTAACCTTCCACAGCCATGACATTAGACTTCAACATAGTTGGGGGTTCTGAGAGCAAGAAAAAGCTATCATCTATACTTCCAAAATCTCAGACCCAAAAACTTCGTAATTCAGGATGTTATTCAAAAATACTTTAAAAAAAATCCCCACACTTCCATCAGAAGCACAGAACTGGCATCTACGGCTGTAATCTACGATTACAATACAAAACCAAGGAAATCTGTTGCAGAGCCCTTACATAATTGATCAGCTTAAAACCAACATTAATAAACCCACCCTTTATTTCCAGACAATATCACAACTTCACATTTAAGGTGGAAATAAATATAATGGCTAGCTGGATTAGAAACTTTAAAATTCATTTAAAATCTCTCCATTCTGTTCCAAGCCTGTAACTGCAGCAGCATGAATGCTGCTCTGAGTGAAGAGCTGCCCCAAAGTCAGTCACCCTTTTCTACATGTGCTAATAAGTTTGATTTTGGAAGGACAATGTGTACATTCCCCAGACAGGCAGAGTGTGTGTGAAACACGCTAGTCCATGCTGTGCTACTCAGTGAGCTTCAGCAGGGACAGGACAAGCTGAAAATGGCTCTCATCTGTCTTGTGGTCTTCCAGATAGCAGCTTAACTCTTTCATGTCTAAGCATCAATATCACTGGGGGAAATGTATGAAGAAAATTACCAAAATTCCCTTACATTTATTTTCTATATCATTAACCTGCTCTCAAATGGTTCAGTACTTTTTCGTATTACCTTCAAGTAAGAACAAAAAATATTCAAGCTCCCAAAACAAATATCATGTTACAGTTCCATCCTACACTCCTCCCAATCTGTATTACTAAAATAATGTTAATTTTTGTATTTACATGACATTGTCTCTTACCTTAAAAAGAATGTTAAAAATGCAAGCTAAAGACCAAAAAAAGGAAAGAAAAAAAAAAAAAAAAAAAAAAAAAAAAAAAAATCAACTGCAGGGTCTGTACGCATGCAGAAATTCTAAATAAATGCACAGATACTCATTTCTGTACTCTAGGTGTTCATTAAAAAGTACTTTTGTTTGAATGCTGCCGAGTGTTAAAAAAATTCTGAATGTCCCCTAAGGAGTTAAAACAGGAATACTATATTTTCATGCATCTCCTGCTTTGACAGATGAAAAATGTCAACTGTCCTGTTTTTATTTTCAAGCTTTTGCACTATTCATCTGGTTCATTAGTGCATCTCGCTGCTGCCCCTGACAGCTGCTCGCCCTCTCCTCCCAGCAGCTGAATTTTTCAGGCTAATTTGATCCTCCACACTGAGACGATCGCTAGAATGATTGACTTGCTCCCTGACCTCCAGGGTCTGACTTTGCTGATTAGTATTCTGGGGGTGTCTGAGGGACGAAAGCCCACTGTCTGTCTTCAGGGCTGGTGGCAGCTCGCTCTCTCTCTTTTTTTTTCCCTTTTTTTTTTTTTTTTTTTTTTTTTTGAACTGTAAGCCACCAACCTACAACCCTGTAAGGATGCAATTGCTACGCTGAACAATAAAAGGAAATGTGTAAGACCTACTTTTCCATGTAAAGGTCCATGTAGCAAAAGCACAGCATCTTGATTTTAATTAGTAAAGTCTACTTTGTTGCATATCAATTAAAACTCCACTGGTAGTGTTTTTGAGGTTTCAGAAATACCTGGGGCTCTAAAAAATTCAGACTTTAAAACATGCTTCTGCAAAATCTTACTGGGCACACAGTTAGCACTGAATAACAGACTGTAATACGCAGTAGAAATAGTAATTTTTTAAAATAACATATATTATAGCAAGTTAGTTTAAACTTAAATTAAAGCATAACTGAAGAGTTTAGAGGCAATTAAGCATTTACTGAGATGTGATAAACTTGCCACAGCTTTTCTCCAATTAAGCTGGAGACAATCCAGAGTACATATGAACACACATCACCATGAAATCAACATAATAAAACATGCTAAAATGCAGGCAATACAAAAATGACAGACACCCAGCACAAAACTGCACAGATTAAAAAAACCCCACCATTCATTAGTCCACCCAAGTCTAGAAGAACCTTAAGTAACCACTTTCAAATAATTAAGAAAAAATAATAATAATGAGAAAAATGCTGAGCATGTCTTTCAAATTTGCTATACCTGAAATTTCAAAATTACAGATCAATGCTCAAGATAAACTTACAAAACAAAACAAGAAAACCCACCACAATCATCTGGTATGTTGCAGAATCAACTAAATGAACTTCTAAAAGAAATTAAAAGCTATAGTTGAAGACACTGCCATATACTGTAGCTATATAATATATATCAACAGCAAGGGTCCTAATAATTATTTTATTCTTGCAGTAAGGAAAACAAACATTAACCCCTATCAACTTAAACAGCATCCTGGTAAAACCTCTAAAATAAATCAAAGGAGAATGGTATTTCAAGACGCTGAGTTAATCAGTGGAACTGAGGTATTTAGATATTTTGGAATTATCTACCACATCAAAGAAAAATGTAATATTCACATAGGTGTTTAATATACTCTACCAGTATTAAGGCAGCAAGCTTAAAAAAAAAATCTTTAGAAAAGTACTACTGATTTATATTCAGCAATTTAATTTCATATAACATAAAAGAAAAACTAACCTTAAACCATGGGGATTTTATGTAATAGTAATTTGAAGGTTTCATTGGTTTGTTTCTAGATTTAAAAAATCCTCAATTAAATCAATGAGAGGCAAAGAAATAGTAATACTGAAAAATGCTCATCTACCTTTATGCTACCTTAGGGCTTGCACAAGTGGGTAAAGCAGAGCACTGAAATTCAAGCCAGCTGCCATGGCCAATACTGGGGAATCCCAACACAGGATTAAGTTTCAGCTCAGGGTTCAAACTTCTAAATACTTGCTGTCACCTGGACTTCATTCCTTGAATGATCCCCAAGATTTAGAAGCAACAGCTATACACAGATCTGTAACTGCAGCCTTGCAACATAGCTATTTGTCCTTTGAATATTCAAAGCAACATGTCAGTGACAGAAAGTAAACAAATATTACTGGAGATGATTCACCTAGCAGTAACATCCAACCTTAACAGGCTGCCAACGTCGTCTACAAAATCCTAAAATAAACAAGGAGATGCTGATACTGCCGAGTGTTAAAGGTGTTCTGCTGACCCACTGAGGCAGGTGCCTTGTAGGTACACAAAAAGTGACTTGAGTTTATTGGTTTCTACCTGGAACATGACTGGAAAGACTTCATTGCCACTGCTGATGGGACAATTTTTTTTCCCAGCATCATGCAACACAAGTGTTTATTCTTCTGATAAAGAAATGATACACAAAGAACTTGGAAGACGCATTTGTCTTACAAGCCTACCTGTTCTTCACACCTTCATTTGCCTCACTTTCAATTTGCCCTGTCTCTTTATTTTCTCAGAATGCAGTATTATTTAAAATTATGTGTCACCTACCAATCTTGACTGTAGCAATACAGAAACCAAGCAATTGCAGTTGAACCATCCCAGGAGAAGAAGAGAAAAACTACACGTGTGTGCAGCAGAAGTTATTATCTTGAGAGTTCACCCAAGCTAGTAGCAATAAGTACAGTAAATCTTTGTTATCATTTTACTTAAAGAATGAATAAAAATAAGAAATTTGTATTAAAATAACTATATTGCAGTTTTTGAAAGCATTACTTACATATTCAAATCAGTCCTACTACTTCTCAATGCATTTATTAACAAAATCATACAATCGGCATAGGCCATGAAATCACCTAGAACAATTTTACATGTGCTTGCTAGTGTTCAATCATTAATCCTTCAGTCATGCCCAATCTTCAAGAAATTGCTTTAAAATCTTTGTAGCAAGCCCAGTTCAAGGCAAGTTTCAAGTAAAACACAAATAAAAGTATTTCACATGCTGAAGTTATGTAAGGTGAGGGGGGCAGGGGAAGGGGGAAGTACAAGAGTGTTTCTAAGTTCACTGTATGTATCACTATTACCTCATACAGCAGACAGCCTAGAGACCAGATGTCAGACTTGAAGTTGTAACCATTTTCATGTATTCTCTCCGGAGACATATAATAAGGTGTACCAACTGCAAAAAACACACAAGTATTTTTGAATGAAACTTTCTGTTGTTATGCAGTAGTAAAATTATCGTTTTCCTGATTGAAGAATATTTGTCATCTTCTATTTCTCATTTTGCTGCACCATAAAACTTCAGCTGATACTTACAACACTTCAGTTTGACAGAAATACATGAATTAGGTATCTATTTCATCCAATGCAGCTTTATTTTCACTACTCATACCTCATTACCAGAACGATGCCGTTGTAGAATACTTCCAAATTTTGCTTTTAAAGAACCTCGTAAGTAATTTGCTTCTCCTGAAGAGAACCAAGGGACTACACACACATCCCTGCTACTTTTCCGAACTGTTATCACTGTGGCTAGGAACAACAGCTAGAAATTCTCTTCCATGGGCTGAATTTTTTGTTTTGCAAGTTGTCTGTTCTTCCTTTGAGAACACAGAAATCTGAAAAAGCTGCTTTTGGAACTAATAAACGCAGCTTCTTTGAATAGCTGAAACCTGTGCCTGCCCCAGATTAATCCTGCCTAAGAGTTATGGACTCTGGAAATGTCTGCTCTTGAAAAGCAGCATTTATTAGGACTGTCCCAGAGTAAATTTATATTACTGGAACATCTCTCCCCTTGATTTTAATCAAGCTCTACCCATCTGTGTCACAATACTGAGAGATGTTTCAGCTCCATGAAAAATGTCATTACAAAGAAGTATCTGAGTGCTGGGTTCATATACGACAGAGCAATAAGAAAAAGAAGTTATGGAAAACAATGTTAGTGGCAATTTTAGTGCATTGTTTCTGAACTTTCTTCCTGTATCCCCCAAAATGACTGCCTAACAGCAAAAAAAGTCACAAATCTATACAGATTTTTACTTCAATTTTGTTTGAATATTTTCTTAAGCACTGAATCCCAATGATGAAAACCTGCTGATTTCTGTCAATTCAAGCTGATCTTATTTTGAAACCAAACATCTTGCAACACCACCAGCGATTAAAATCAGCAATTTCTCATTTTTGTACTTTGTAGTATGAACCTCACACATTATTGTAACACAAGGATCTGGTTTCACTTCTGCTCTTCTGAACAGAAGAGGCTAATTCAGAATTGATCTCTGCATGAATAGTAGAAACTGAGATACAGTGAATACAGAAGTACTTCCACACCTGAATAATCAGGTTAAATAGCTTTAAGTAATCAGACAGATAATTTTACTCTAATAATTTCCAAAAGTTAAGGGTTTTGTTTTGACAATGTGCCCTACCTCTAAGGAACACTGCATGTCAAACTGTCATGCATTCTCAGGGAGTAAGAAGGAGGGAGAATTACTTTCCTACTGGAAAGGCCCAGCTCAGATAGGGAAACCCAGAACCACCTATCTCAGGTCAGGCCACTGCTGCTGGTAACCCAAAATTTCAGCTGATCTGCTCCCTGGCAAACAATGTTGAAAACCCATATAAACTGCTTCTGTAACAGATAGGCAAAGACAGAGGTCCCCATGTAGTATCCTCCAATGGATCTGGCTCCCTAAACACTTTGGGGGCGACCTCCAGCTCTGGGAAAGCAGAGAGTGCCACAGCTCCTGGCCCTCAGCTGAGCAATCAGTACAGCTCTGAACTGAGGCTGCACATGGTAACAGCTTTAAAGGAGAAAGGCTGGGGAAAGGCAACTCAAGAGAGTACTGTGGGAGACACTTACTCTCATAGGATATTTGCATTTACCCACAATAGTTTTTCCTGTGAAACAACAGGCAAGCAGATGGGTAGACCACAACACCAAAATAACTACCAAAATATCCAGAAGCAAGTCTGTTTTCTAATGTATCCACATCAGTACTTTAATGGGCACTTAATGACGGATATCTTATGATTAGAAACTGCAACTAAACAACATTTGGAATGACACAGGTTTCATATTTTCATTACCCTTACTGTTTTATTTCCCTCTTGAATTTTTTTTTAACACCCCAAGGACTTGTGAGCTTGGGCACCTCTGAAAAATTTCAGCTGCACTTCACATCCATTAATTAAAGCACTGCTTTAGTACATTCTGATGCTTTGTTGGCAGAATTCATCTCACAGCAAAAATAAGTTTAACAGTAACACGGTTGTGCGCTGGCTACAGCAACAGTGCCTCTGCTGCTCTGAGATAGCACACAAGTGGCTGGCAGTGAGTAATGTGCCAGAAAGAGGCTTCACAGAATCCACAGGGGGCAGCTGAAAACACTGAGGTTTGAAGGTTCATAGCCTACCAAAAGCAAAGGTAATTTTAACCAGTAGCTCTGGGAAGCCTGCTGATACATTAGGGGTCTGATATGACTGTGAAAGATTGATGATAGTGAAAAGCAAGAACAAATGTTACCATTTTACAGCGTTTAGCCTAGTGTAACACTTTCACTGCAACACAACCTGAGCCCCCGATGACCAACTAGTGAAAGGAATTGAAATTAGTTATATTACTCATGGAATCACACAAACAACCTGAAGATTCAGACAACATTATTACTGGTAAACTGTTTTTAACAGAACATGACACCAAAGATTCATTATTCTGACATTCAGGAACTACTGAAAGCATTGCAATGATCCTTTTAACACGGTGAGCCATCTTGGGACATAGCTGTGCTTCTGGCAAGCAACTACCAGAGTGATTATACGCTGTATTTCCTTCTTGGATCTTTTTTTTCTAGTAAGTTAAATACAGCATCTCACTAGTATAGAGATACAAAACTTCCTGGCTTCCTTTATTCACCTGAAAACACAAAAGTGGGATAATACAAGAAAAAGAGCTAAATCATTGAGTGACTGCAGCATTCTGCTCACTGCATTTGCAGACCAGTGATAACCTGCAAGTCTGAACAGCAAGCTCCTTGAAAATGGCCTGGGTCAAATACAGCATCTCCTCAGAATCTGCTACTGCTCTGGAGCTCCCTCCCTTTAAAGATGCTGTAGATCCAGAAAGTATTGAGTCTTTATGAAAGCTTCCTGTTACTGGCAAAGGGAACGGACACAATGGAAATGGTGGCTAATACAGAGCAGGAAGCTGGATTTGAAGGATCAGAGGCAAAGAATCTACTACAAAGAAAGCAGTTATGATACAAACAGTCCATCTTACTACCTGGATAAACACGTAACTCACAACGCATCTGAGTTAAACAAGTGCATCAAGGAGTGGAATGAAATACAGTTAAATAGCTCTAATACAGTTACTAGCTCTGAAATACTTACTAGCTCTAAAAGCTATCAAACATTTTTAGGCTGGGAGAAACACCTGCTTGGTAAATGTTAAATCTACTTACACAAAACAATGCAGTGGTTAATTCAGGATGGGTTGAACAGACCGAAGTTTTTTGAAAGGTCACATAAACATTATTGACATTCCATGCATTGGAATACATGACTATCAGAGTTCAGGAAGGGGGCTAAAAAGGCCAAATTTAAGTAACCAAAAGACACTGTATTATCAAATTGCTGTGATCTCATGGACACTGAGTCGTACATAAACTGAGTTCAACACAACGTGCTTAACAAGATGAATGTGGATGCTGCAGACAGACAAACCACATCACAAATAAGCAGCTTGGAGGTCCCTTCCAACCCTAATGATTCTATAATGTTCAGGGTTTTGTACTTATTTAACATAGCCATAGGAGATTTCCAAGTCAAGGGCTCATCTTTAGATATAGGACCCAAAATACTGCACTTATCCAAAGTGATTCTGCAACCTAGCCCACAATGAGCAAACAGTCCTTCTACAGAAGTCAATCTATAAATATCTTGTGTTATTTTATAACAGCACAATGACTTCTCTTCAGCTTTCAAACTACTGTAAGAGATCTCATGTTTCTGTACATAAAATACAAGAGCTATTTTAACACAGCTTCTTTGATGACTGCAATGACTCAAGTGCAGATTTCCCTGCCAGCCTTACCCAGCCACCCTCAGATCCTGCACCCTCAGTGTACAGTATCTAAGTGGAGTTTACTCTACTCACAGAACAGTGCTGCAAACCACCACCACAGCTCACACTCTGCTGGGTTAGAGACCCATATGTAAGAGGAGAGGAGAGGATTTGCACACATTTTTACAAGGTATTTTATTCTACAACCTATGTGAGTTTATAGTCAAACCCCTCACACAGCAGTCTGTGCTGGGGACAGCAGTATCATGGAAATGACAGTTGTCAAAACACAGAAGACCAGAATTCCATGCAGATGATTCTCTGCATTCAAGCATTTTAAGAAGATTGCAGATCTGCTCCTTTGCCCTGCAAGAAGGTATCCCCATGCTGGTGGCAGTGCCTGGACAGCACACTGTGCAGCCTCACAGCACAGCCACAGCAGAGAACTCGGGGGATTCTTTTTGTAACTGAAATAGGAAATTTGGATTTATCTTTTCATCCCCTGAAGGGCTAACAAAGAAAAAAATGCACATACCCATGAGCTGGCCTTAGAATTGCCATTTCACCAAGGAGCATAAGGACTGGCATTCAGCCACTAAAACAACAACAGCAAGAAAACCCTAACAGTTTCAGGGAAAGGAATAAGAAGCCTTTGTTGGATCATATTCCCTTTTCTAATATAAAGTCTTCTGAAAACAACAAATTTTGTCAAGTTTGTATCAAATCAACAATAGCAAATGCCACCGTTTCCTTTGCACTTTCATAAGAAAGGTTTTCCATTTCCAAAAGGATATAGACATGACAATAGAAAATCCTACTTCTTGATAAAGCAGTATAGAAAGAGTTAAGAACATGAACAAACTCTGTCCAGTGCAGTTTTTTCATGTTTCAAATGGACTATCAGTAAATATTCTAATTACATCAGCATTATTCATAATTAGCAGTTAGAAGCTGTAGCTAATTAAAATTTTAGTACATTTCTTTATCTCTGAAAGCCTGAATCTAGTTTGCTACTGAAATTTTTATAAAGCCTGTAAACAAGTATAAATTGCTACACATATGTTTGTAATTTACTAGGTTACATGCACCAAAGGTTTATGGAATCATAAAAAGATACAACTTTGAAAGAAATTTCAAGAAAATCAGCATCGCAAACTGCAGAAGAAATTAATTTAAGAAGTGGTCTCTGCTAGTGACATGATAAATCAGAAAGTCACTGTCTCCCCTGCAGCCTAAGTTAACAGCTGACACAAACCTGCTTTCTAGGCTGAATTCTGACATTAGGTCATAATTAAGGGGGAAATGGGAAAAGAGGAGATGGGGAAAAAAGAAAATAAAAAATAACTCCTCTACCAAGACACAGCAACCAGCATAAGAAACAAAGCTACCATCCTCCCCTCCTTCCCTCCTCTCTGGATGACTCTTGGATCTGTAAAAGATGAGCTTTAAAGGGCTCAGAGGTTTTACACTGTTTTTAACTCTGCCTCAGTCTTCAGCTTTTTTAAATTTCCAGCTCAGCCTTCACAACCATTCCTCTGCCACCAGCCAAAATAATCCAGGGTTGAGGCAGCCTGCTCCTCTTTAACTTCCTGACTTATGCCTCAGAACACAAGTCTACTCTCCCGCCCTCACTGCTGACTTCTGCTTTATTCATGAGCTCCTAATGCTCAGATTAGGATTTACAGCTCCCTCTTCACACCCTCCTTCCATCTGCAGGCAGTAGCAGAACCCACCGACAAGAACCCAACCCAGCCTCTCCACAGCGCTGCCAGAGATGGCCACTGGCTTACAAGGGCAGCGTGTACAGCAGCACTTTCGGTGGCACACTGTGCCCTGTGACAGTATCAGATCTTCAGTGCCGCATCTGACTGATCCTCAGCGTGGAACCCAAGCACATTTCCAGCCGGGGCTCTCCACTCCTCCTCATCCTTAATGCAAGACTGCACTCTGCGGCCAGGGCTCCCATTAACACCTCAGCAGTTATTCATGGGTTTGACTTTACCCACGTGCACCAAACATGCTAAAAACTGGAAGGCACGAAAGAGTGACCAAAGGCTTCTTGGAGGACAGGGAAGTAAGGGTAGTGTCAAAAATTTCCTGTTCAAAATACTGTGGTTTTGGCCATTAACACATCTATCACTCACACCGCAAACTTGGTACAAACATGACAAACATGCTATCAATGAACGAGCTGGAATTCAGCAACCACCAAACACAGACACTTCAGTGAGGGAAAGGAATTTTTTCTTCTCTACAAAAACCCAGCTTAACAGTATTATGAAGACTAATTCCTACATTTCTCTTTAAAGAAGATGTTACTCTGTTTACAAGGTTTTTCCCTTCTACAGAGATCCTCTTAGATTCCGTCCTTTATCCATTATCTACTTTTAAACTTAAAATATATGCCAAATATTTAATTTTTCTTCTTTAAAGGCTTCTTAATCATCCTAGTCTACACATGCTACTCAAAAGATGTAAATTACATGAAAATTTTGTTTGGCTATAGATAATACACTGCTAGTTTTGTAAGCTAGCAAAAAACAAACTGAGCATTTCGGAAAACTTATAAAAACAAGAATAGAAAAAAGCTACCTGGGAATTGTTTTTGTTGTTTGTTTTCGGGGTTTTGTTTTTAAAGTCTTTATGGCTCACAAAGCCCAATTCTGATCTCCCCTCAACTACCTTAGCTTATATAGAGAAATGTCACCTTAAAAAAGGGAAGCTCCTCTGAGAGCCCTTTGAAACCATGTAACCACCAGGTCATTAGTGCTACTCATGCAGGCACACAGAATTACTGGATTCCTTCCAACCCTGATTAAGGTTCAAGTCAATTTTCAAAAAATGCATCCATATTATCACCTTACTTCTTCCTAGCATTTCTAGGAAACACTATTGTCTTAAAGACTTGTTCACAGGTAGAAATGTGCATTAAGTTATCCAAACAAACGAGGGAAAATACCCGAAGTATGCTGAAAGTAATGCCTCAGTGTTACAGCTTTTCTGTATTTGTCCATGGTGCTGACCATTTTTTTATTAAGAACACCTTTAGGACCATGTTTTTATTATTACTCAGGAACAGCTTTAGCTGGTCCTACCCCTTTTCTTCCTCCTCCTGAGTGGGCACAGTATTTCCACCATGTAAAAAACCCTACCTGTCCAACACCTGTACCGCAGAGAAAGCTTACCTAAAGAATGTGCAGCTGTGGTTTTGGAGCTGAAAAATCGACCAAGTCCAAGGTCTCCAAGCTTTACTACTCCTGTAGCTGTAATGAACACATTTGCTGGCTTTATATCTGAAAGGAAAACAAATTTAAAAATGTAAGCGTCACAGTGATGTTGCAACAAAAGCTACCGTTCTATTAATAACAGACCAAAAGAGGATTTTATTTACAGCTAATATTGGTAAGATTTGACAGTGCTATTCAGAAAGAATGGGCCTGGAATGTAGAACTTCAAATCCATTACTCTAATAGCACAAACATCACTCAAGCAAAGAAAACCAAGAGCCATGGAAAGTATTTTTTTTAAAAAAAAACAAGCAAACAAACAAAAACACCACACACCCAAAGTCCAGCAGCATATACAGGGGAGTTCACTACTACTTTATATAAGCTACATAGAAGGACTTACATTAGAACTAGAGAATCTCTTTTGCTTAAGTAACCTCCTTGTTATTTAAAGTAACAGCCCAAAAATGTCTTCAAGAACTGTAAAACATTTTTCATCACTTTTGCTGATCAAATTACCCACAGTGGCATAATGTTATTTATTTGAAATAGAGAACTGATTCTCTATAAGAGCAGGCATTAAAAAAAAGCAAGTTTACTCAGGAGAATGGTTATTTGAACTCATCAACGGAATTGGGCCAATCAAGTAGAAACAAAGAAAAATAATGATGCATACCCCAGACAGTTATTTTTCACAAGTAATATCCAGTTTAAGTTTTAATCCAAGCCCTTAGAGACAACATCAGAGACTTTTATTCTGATTTCTAACAAGGTGCTTACCTTGTTAGTCTTCTAAATAAACTGACCTGTTATTTGTTTGGCAAGGGAGTTTAGCTCTTACTCTGCTAAAGAGCAATGCACCCTGGCTCTAAACTTTCAGAAATCAGTTCACTTTGGTAAGAGGGGATTACAGTTTGCGTAAGACACAGGCACAGTAAAAAGAATGGTTAGTAACCCTTCAAACACCAGCATTTTCAGGTTTCCAGTAAAAAAAGTTAAAAAACCTTATGAGCTTTAGAGGAAGACAGAAGCAATTATGTTCTGCTGCTATCTGACCTAGTTTTCGGGAGTTTGGACAACCCTTTGTGTAATAATCCAACATGAATATAGCTCAACTTAAAAACAGCTTTAATTGTCATTGCTTTTGGTGTGTAACCATAGAACCATTAGATTTGGCACAGGTTTGCCAGAAGCTTTGAACTTACTATTTCAGTTTAAGGAACTTAAATCCTTTTGTTTTGAGCTAAAATATACAGAAATTAGCTAATTTAATTATAAAAGCATTAAAGGAAGACACTTGTAACCTGTGGAAAGAATCTGTATTTTATGTCCTTCTCTTTGTATCATTTGCACTTGCAGGCATCTGTACAAAGGGAAAAAAAGAGAATCACAAGGGAAAGCCATCTGCAGGGGCAGGGGTATCAACGCTGATCTGCTGAAGGGCGCAGCATTTCTAGCTGCAAATGACAGAGCTCAGCAGACATGAAGGGACTGTTTCTATCAGGCAGTGACCTGCATCCCAGCACAGGGAGTCACCAACCTAGGACAGGTAATTTCACCTGAACCCAAAAAGACACAGCCCACACACAAGCCACAATCCATAACCAGAGGGATTTCAAAAGGGAAAAAAACATAGTAGACCTGAGAAGAAGCTATACTATGATCTGTTTTCTTTGACTCAAGAGCTAGGAAGTGAAATGAAGACCACATCCAGAGGGGATAGCAGCACCGAGGTTTAAAACGGGCCAAGGAAATTTAGTCCCTGTCCCTGACAGGGACAGCTGGCAACTCCAAGGGCTGTTGGGAAACAGTACTTGACACAGAGATTAAAATTAGAAAAGGAGAAAATGCTCACACCTGCACATAATCCAACAGAGAAGGGACTAGGAGAAGGGCTGTACATCACAAGAGGGAAGAGCAGGAGCAGATGTTCTTAGGACAACCAGGTACAAGAGGTGTAAAGAATGGATTGACAGATCTGTGCAAGAAGGCAGGTAACAGCACTTGGGGAAGACAATGGGCAAATATAGAAGAATAAGAACAGGACAGAAAGTAAGAGCCAGAAAAATGAAGTAGCAATGGCAGGGTATCCACCACTTCCAGAACTATCGCTTATCTTGAAAAACTTGCTATCAAACAAATGACTGCCACAACAAATGTACAACCACAAACTTCTCTCAGTTTGCTGTTACTTACAAAGCCTTACAGAAACACACATTGTGTCAGCTGTCAAAATTGATTCCAACCAGCTTAATTCTCACATAGTCAAAGGTTTAGTAAGGACAAATCATCTTTGATCCTGTATTACCTCTATGCATAACACGACGAGAATGCATATGTTCCAAGGCACTGCAAAGCTGAACAAAGTACTTCCAAACTGTTCTTTCAGGAATCAACCTCTTCTGTTTCTTAAAATGCTTAAAAAAAAAAATGGATAGTGAATATTAAAAATTAAAACTTGCATAAAATGACTGAAAAAAAAGACAGAAAATCCTTAATTAAAAAAAGAAAACAAAAAAACCTAGGAGGCTCACAACCTACTGAGAAAGGTTTAACAAAATTTCTTGACACAGAAAGCTTTTCCCTTAAACATTAATATATGTATCATCAATGCATGTGTATAAGTCAGTCCACACACAGAGCCACAAATAACACTAATGAAATAAAACTCCTACCCCAATAAAGGATTTATACACTATTTAATGCTCCTCACTGTTGGATTAATGTGGTCAGAGTAATCTAGTATAAAGTGGCCACAGAACAAATAAAGGTCAAATACAAAGGTATGTGCCATAGATAACTAAACACTTCCTTAAACCAACACTGATTTCCACCCCCTCATTTTCTAAATAGAAGAAAAAAAAGAATAGCAGTATCACACAGTCACAAACAAAGATCATACAAGAAGAATTGGTCACATTAGTTTTAAAAACTTCCACAATACATGAAAGGGGACTAAAGGAACTGTGATTTCTGAAAACTCCACAGTGACAGAACTGCTGTTCAACTACCTTCCATCCTGTATAAAAAACCATTCCTGATCACTGGTAACAGTTCACTGGCCTGTTAAAGCTTACACAAAGCAATTACACTCTGCTATACACATCATCTTCAAATACTGTACTCAGGAACTGAATAACAGTCCTCCAAAGATACATACTGAAAACCTGGAATTCAGTCAATGCTAAAATATACAAGTATAATCATGATAAATTTTTAGCTAAAGGTAAAAAGATCAAAAAATTGTTGTTTGTTTAGCCTCTGTTTCCGAAGAAATCGTATTGTGTCAGGTTTTGAAGTTAAACACACGAAGAAAATACATAAACAACATTAAGACTAGCAAAATTTTAGATGGAAAGCAAAGTACTTAGATGTATTTTAATAGTGTATGTACAGACACTTCACACTCATGCATGCCTTAAGAAAGTTCACATAACATTTATTAATCTGCACAAATAAAAATATTTTCATACTAGGTTAAAACATGCCACTGAGAAGCTGACAGCTGCATCTACACATTAGACACACACAGGAGTATGAGAAAGATGCTTTTAAACTACCTATAGCAAAATGCATCAGTCATACAAAGGATCTTAACATTCCACCAAAACGTTTTTAGTTATAGGGATTATTTCAAAATGCATTTTCATTTAAATGAAGCAAAGCATATAAATTACATCTTTAAATATAATTTTCTTTCAGTCTTGGACTGAATCCAAACAAACCCTGCGTATCTCTTCTCCCCATAGCTGGATTTGCATATCAGAGGATTGTTTGATGTCAACAGGAAGATGGAGACCAGGTTTCTTTTCATTTAAAAACAAATACACAATACATCTAAGTATGTGTACATGAAAGCATAGTTCCTTGATTTAAAATGCATTCTGAAATTATCCTAATTATAACTAGGTACTTTATTTAAACATTCTGAATTATTATTTTTTTAACTCGAATGCAAGGACAAGTGATGATGAAATGCTATTCACAAAGTGTCTGAAATGAGAAGATTTTCCATTACAGATTCCCATCCCGATTTACTTAAAGTACATCAATGTACTCTCAAAGTATTTATGCACAAGTTTTCTTTTAACACTTCATTCACTTGCCATCTCCAGCACTGTAGTTGATGTACACTACAAAACTGGCTTCAGTTCTTAGAGTGCAAAGATGCAACCTAAGTATGTCAGACGTAGCCTCATTCTGCTGAAGGCATTAATAATTTTGCAGGACAATAATTACCTCCTCCTGAAAGCATCAATAATATTACTTAACCCCAGAGAATTTATCCATCTAAAGAGAATGGCAAAGAGAGCTGCCAGTTCTGCTAACAATGTTTAAAACTAAACAAAGAAACAGGCAGCATTTTCACTTGTATGGGCTTAAAAACAATACAATTACCTTTAAAATAAACTCAGTGAACATTATGCTGTTAAGTAATTAATTACACTATCTTCTTCCCTCAAAATACATGTTCTCAATTTTTTCTTGGGCTGTTGTCCACCAATAGGCAAAACAGTGATGAAAAGCCACCACTATCAAAAACATGAATTTTGCAAAACTAGCTATTGAAACAAGTTGTACACTTCTAGGAAATAGTCCGGCAGCCACAGTTAATTCTGAGAAAAGTCAATAAGGAAAAGAAACTCCATTTCTATTTAGAACCTTACCTTTTAACAAGAAATGTAAGCTGATGGAAAACACAGTCAAACCTATTTTTATGTCAAACAGCATAATTAAATTCACATAGCACACATTAACTGTGTTCAAAGTAGGATCCTTTTCTTTCTCCTCCATTTTAAAACAGCCCACAAAGCAAAATGCAGTTCTAACGATTATGGTGTTTGCTCCCTCCCTACAGGGAAGTCAAAATGCAGAAGACATGATGCTGCAACAATAATTTTTAACCTCTGTTGTAGCACAGCATAGCAGCACCACAGTCAATGCTGAAACTAATTCACTGCTTAGTGCCTGAAGCATCCTAAGGTCCACACCACCAAGTTAATACAGTTCTCTGCCATTGTACACAGGTTGGCATTACCTGCCCAAACCTGCCCTCAGAGGAATACAGCCTGACATACAGCTCTCCAAAGTGCTCTCATCTTCAACACTTCATTATTCTACCTCTTCCACATGTCCTAGGCTCAAAGGACAGTCCTGATGTCCCTCAGACCACTGACCTTCTAGGGTGTGATATTAAAAAAACATGATCCTGTTTGAGGTGACAGATCAATCTCGAAACAGTTGAAACTGGGCAAAAAGGAAGCTGCTTGTACATGTGCATTAAAAATTTGGGCAGTGCTACAAGCCAGTGCTTTCTCAGGTAAACAGAGAGCACCAGGCATGCTTCAGCAGCAGGCTGTCTCCCAGCAAGAACTACTTGTTTCAAAAGCCATATCCCATGAAATTACCATCTCCTTCTGAGAATGGAACCACAAAAAACTACTTTGAAGAGTCTCCACAATGTCAGTACATTGTGGATAAAACTGCAATTCAGTCATTTAATACAACTGGACATTTTGGTGGTCATAGATTTGCTAATCAAATGCCTTAAAGAGCTTTTAGGTAGGCAGGCTGTATCACCAGTTCATATTTTCATCCCTTTTACAGAATGACTGAGCAGTTTCAGTGGGAAAACAGAACTCTCCTGGTTCTCTAATGGATTGCTAAAGGAAAAATTAAATGTTCTCCAAATGTTTCCATCCCAATGAAATTAAACATAGCTGCCCTGCACCTAAATAGCAAATGCCAGTTTCTTGACAAACAAAAAGTAAAGGATAGATGGAGAAAAAAGTCTGAAGTCAATATAAAGGCATGAAATTATATTACACTGAGTTTCTAAAGATGATGCTTTAAAGATCAAACTCCAAAAGTAAAACTGACAGCAGTTAGCAGTTGGTCCTACCTAGGTTTAAAAGGCACAATTCAGACAATACTCTTTAGAGGAAACACGCAGGACTATGTTTGGATTTTATAAGAAAACTAAGGATTTCTTGCAGATGAGTAGAGAGTGAACACAGATGATTTCCACACAACTGGAAATTCAGATATGACTGCCTACATCTCAATAACCATGCTTGGAAAAAACTTAGCATTCAGTTCTGATGTTGGTGTAACAGAGGATTTTAAGGTGTGATTTAGTCTGGTCTAAGACTCACTGAACAGGGAAAAAATAAGAAAAAAAGACAACACAGTGAGTGTTTTAGAAGCTAACTGGACTAAAGAAAGCAAGATGTTTATGAACTTCTCTTGCAGAGAGTTGGTAAACTGATCATCTAAACAATTTTGCGGAGTCATTATTTAAAAAAAGAAAAGAATTGTGAAACTGTCAAGTCCACAAGAACATATACCTGAATTTTTCACTACACATGCTGTAGCCCAGAGCTGTTTTTTGAAAGACAGTATTTGGAAGAAAAGTAAAATGAAAACTATGATTTCATTACTTTAAACAGATTCCTTCCTTTCTTTCATGATTTGATAAGAATCTTGATCACATCTTTTTGTTCTCATGACTTCATTTATGACTTACACAAACATAAAGCATGGAAGGTTTTTATATTCCATTGTACAGACTTATTACACAGTGATTCAACAACCAGATACTAGTGGGAAGAAATCTGAACTGCACCAAGAGGAAAGAGATGCAGAAATGATTACACAGAACTGCTGAGTAACACATGATAAAGCTCTTGACCACTTCTGACTGTGTTTCTTTGGGAGCCTTTTTTAATATGGACGAGCAGGAAGAACAAAGAGGAAAGAGGAGGTCAGGCAGCCATGATAGGAAATTATGGAGGCACAAGCAAGAGTTCTCACTCTGTGAATACAAAAGCAACAAACCAGATAGGCAAGGGCACGTAGGGTCAGAAAGACCAGTGAAGATGGGCCACAATATCCCAGTATTTTGGAGACTCATGGATATAGAAATGAAGTCTCCACCTAAGTCTTGTTTTCTGTTTAAAAAGCTATACAATTCTAGTAGCAATGCAGCATCCCAGAAGTTTTGTCAGGCTCTGTTCCTTGATTAATTCAGCTGCCCATCTCTTCAGACCAGGCAAGTTTTCTGCCATTTTTCTTTGCTTTCTCTGCAGAACAGAAATAGAACTTCCCACCACACCCTGATTCATTCATTCAGTTTGATACACAGTGTGATCAAATTTGCCTACATTTCAAGGGTAGCAGCTGTCTCTTACTTGTAAAAAGAGAACAAATACTAAAAAAACCCACCCAAACTATTTGTCATCTATCAGCTAAACACACCAAAAGCAGCAAGTATTCAAACAATAAAGTGACAAAAATATTTACCTGGTTATTTTTCCAACTTTTATTTACAGTTGCTTACATCTCCAGTTACTGAAGATGCCATACATTTTTTTTCCCCTTTCAGAATTCACAAAAAAGAGTTTTAAAAAATTAAATCTTCCTCTCTTTGTCATCTTAGTATATAACAAACTTTATTTCATCAAGAGCAACAGAAGACCAAGACAGTACAAAAATTAACACAAAATAATGGTACTAATGGAAGTACCTACTAGCATCAGAGGGACAAGTCACTAGAATTAAACTATGGTCTCTCCTTTAAAAAAAAAGCAAACAAACAAAACAAAACAAAAAAAAAACCCAGAAGAATGCTGCATGGACACCAAAGAATTGAGACAGAAGCATCTTCTCAAACAGAATCTTATTTCATACACAATCAAAAAAAAAAAAAAGAACATTCACTTACAAGAAATAATAAGCCTTGTAAAGAATGCAAATAAAATTTTTCATGTTTTCCATTTTAGTATATATTCTTTCATGCTAATAATCAGACTTAACAAGACTCCTGGTTAAACTCAGATTCCTTAGAAAGCTCTGCACAAAGTCACTTCATATATGTATTTTTAGCCAACTTTCTTTGCACAGATTAATTTCATTTTTCCTTATTGAGCAGCCCACCTACAGTCCCTCTGTTCCACCTAACATTTTCACTGATGCAAAAGAGCAAGGACATACAGTGTTCAGAAATAGAGATCACCTACTGAAATCCAGTATACTTGCAGAACCACTGATATAAAATTTCCAATACTGCATCATTCTCCTTGTCTCTGCTGTTACTGCTGAGCGAGGCTTCTTAAAACACACGGCCACATGTTTAAATTCAACAGTATTTGTTTACATGCATCTCTCTCCAATAAAATCCCCTCGGGAAAACTGGTACAGCATGAAGAGGTGAAATTCATGCTTGAATCATTAACTCTACTTCCTAATAAAAAGCAATAGCATGACACAGTAAATACAGAAGCTATCTTAATTTTTTTTTTATCTTTTCTCTACTAACAATGCAGACAGATTTGAAATCTCTTTATTCTCAGCAAGTTATCCACATAGTGCAAACACTGACAGTGCAGATTTTTCAAACACAACTGTGTGAAAAATTAAAATTAATCCCCAAGTATTGTTTGCAGGGCATTTCAAACAAGAAAAGTACCCAGAACTACTACTTAGTAAAATCTTCCGACTCTCCCTGCTCTTTAAAGGTTCACAGATAATTTTAGAACCAGTGGGCAAAGTAGGAGATGAAATCTTCAAAGCCTGTTGGAACAGCCTGTGTAAGTTAAATGAAGTTTACTGTCAAGTTAACTTTTCATAGCTGACTGACACCATTATTTTCCCTCTGTGTACAGCCAGTACTTCCACAATAGCTTCAGGTGTGATGTCTGTGAAGGCAACTGGCCACAAGACAAAACACGGTTGATTGTCTAATTATTTTAGCAGAAAATCTGCCCGCTTATTCTTACTGTTCCAGTGGCAGACACACACAATGGCTGACTCACAGCAAAACTAACAAGGCTGCCTGGCAATTACCCAGCCCAATTATCCCACTGATTATAAACTGGGGGACCAGCCAGCTCTCATTCTGCCAGTACATGTATGTAACGTGCGCGGGGTAAACTGGTGCTGCTGCTCTCGTTGTGGTTACCTGTGGCTGACAGCAGAGGTGACAGGGGAGCACCTGTCAGACACCCCAGTAACACACATGGATGGAGGAAAAGCTTACCACAAGTAGCTCTCCCACCCTGCCAGGGCTCTGGGCCTTGGCTTTTTCTTTTAAGACCTCACAGCTCCATCCACAGAGCAGCCGCTTCCTCTTGGAACACCCTGCCCCCTTTTTCTACCTGCTACACAGCTAACAGAGACACAAAGTTGAATAAAGATGAACCATTTTTTTTTAATTACAGGAGGTAAAAAAAATAAGAAAAAGTAAAAGAAAAAATTTTAGAAGTTTTTTAGTAGCTTTAAAAAAGGTTAGTGGCAAAAATTAGCCTGACTGGTTCAAAGCCCCAGGTTCCTCCTTTAGGAAAAGGCACACAAAAATAGTTTAGCTTTGATCTGTAATTAGCACACCGTGTTACACTATCCTATTATAGTAAAGGCTTCTTCAAGCTACACTCTATCTTTTGAAGCTTTTTTCAAAAATTAGTATGGAAAAAAGCTAAGGTAAAGGTGATACAGAAAGCAAAAAAAAAACCCACTAAGGAAAAAATATATTTTGAAGCTTTTAACATATATCAATGATACAGCTTCAGCAAAGTGCCAAACTGTTCTATATAATAAAATATAACCATATGCTCAATAAAAATACTTTGTGTGAGGAGGTTTGGCGTGGGGGTGGTGGTAATGGGGGTTTTTGTTCTTTAAATTAAATCTAGCAGTCATGGAAAGAAAAAAAAGCACAAGAGACACAGATACTGCTGAAAGCCAAAAGAACCACATACCGTGTTTTAAAATCTGCAATTATAGATCAAGATAAATTAGTATGATGAAAAGGAAAAAATTACACAAACATGCACAAAAGACTACTTTAAAAATACTTTTTCCAAAACCATTATGTCCATTATTTTGACATAAATATATGTATAAGAAAAACCTCAGAATTAGAGAGCCACCATGATTTCTCCCCCTTGAGAGTGTACACGCAGTTTTCAGTTCTGTCTTCTTTATGTTAGAAGACCCTTTACTCATTCATTCATGACACTCAGCTAATGAGCAGTTTGAAAATGTCTCTAGGCTTTGTTTATTGTGCACTATTCATAACCTATTATTAAATACAAAGTTTTAGGGAAGGGTACAGCTTCCTAGTGTGCATTGTTGGAATATCAAATTAATAAAATATCTTCACAAATGGCCTCAGAAATAAGGTAGTAATATCCCTACTTTACAGGTTAGAACGTGGGCCAAGAATAGAGATCAAAAGTGTTAATTAATTCTGGCACCAATTTAAGCACCTCCTTCTCAACATACATAGCTTTATGAAACAGTCCATCTCCAAAGCAGAGTTTCCACTCAGAATGAAGCTGTGAACGCTCAATACTTCTACAAATCAAGACCCAGCGTTTCGCCTTGAATGTCAGAAATACAGAATAAGCAATTAGAATTCCCCCCCAAAAAACAGTGGTTGGAGTGGTTTGTACAGCATCCCTTAGGAAAAGAACCAGTAAGGATCATCTTTGGAAAAACCTTGAATTGTACTAACCACAAAACCTTTGTCTTTCAAATTCCCTGCCTTGAAAACGACCACAGCAGCAAAAAAGGCAGCACAGATGCAACCATTTCTACACAGAGTAGCTACACCCTTAACACTGAGTCATATCCCATCCTGTTCCCAGCCAGTCTGACACAGCCCATCCAGGCTCTCTCCCTGCTGGCAGCCAGTTTGTCTGTCTCAAGGATCCTTGCCCAGTCTGTCCTGCTCTCCGACAACACATCAGCCCTTCTCCAACCTTCCTGGCCTCGTGTCCAGTACTGGAAATCCCGTTTCACAGTTTCCCAATACACTGCTCTTACTCTTTTACACTCCTCAGTCTCTTCTCCCAGTGGCATAAATTTCCTGTCTGCCTTCTCTCAAACACTGCCAACCAGCCAGTACAGGTGTACTTGTCTTCCTTCTTCCCAGACAGATCCTCCCTCTTCTCGCTTAAGGATCACTCAGCTGCTTGTCCCAGCCTACTCCTCAGTCTGCCTTGTTTTCTGTCTTCCCCACATTCATCTCAGATTATTCCCTTTCCCGGGTTGTTAGAAAGAATAAACATCCTCGAGACACACAGAAGCTTCAGCCCATCCAAAGCATCTGGAAAAAGCTATTTCTGGCCATGCCATTTCAGTCACCCGTGCTGCTCCAGGTCAAAGACCTGACAGTCACTCAGGTCGTGTCAGCACCGAGAGATGCAGGGGGTTCACACAGCTCTACACGTACAGAAATTCTCCACTTTTGGAACTATGCTCCAGCAATTTCTGTTAAGCCCATATGTTAGAAGAATTGAAATTTAGGTGAATTTTCACAGCCATCATTGTAAGAAAAATCCCCTGAGTTTTACATCTGTTTCAAGGCACAAGGGGCATAGAATATTTCAGATTCCATGGTTACAAGATATTATAATGAAATGTTGGCATGCAACATTTTAGTAGGAAATTGCTCTATTTTGACAAACTGAAAACATTCTCACACAACTAAATATTTGGCAATCCCAGCAGCCAACAGTTAGTCCTGCTGGACATGTGTGTGCATGGCAGAAAACAGCTTCTGCAACACTGCCATTCAAAATACACAGGAAACATCATTTTTCCCACCAGCTTTCCAAACAGGAACACCAACTATCTCCTGCAACTGCTAAAGTTTTAGATCAATGTTTTGCATAATAAAGAGATGGATAACCAAACAATAACCCTCAATTAATAGCTGAGAGTTTCCCAAAATCCTGGGAAGGGCATGCAAAATTTAATACCTGACCTGCTGAATTCTGACACTACACCTCTTCCCTATACAAAGGCTTCCCTAACTTCATACTCCCAAATATGTTGCAAATATCACAGCAAAAGAGGATACTGCTATTGCAATTAAACAGTCAAACTATAGCTACCATTAGCTACTATCAACACTTGCCAGGAAATTCTACTTTCTGCAAAAGCATTTCTACAACTCTAGCACACTCCCAGGACACCAATCCACCAGAAAATACTTCGAAAAAAAAGAAACAAGTGACACTTCCAGTCCCAGCAACACAATCAGCTTCCTTGCAGTGAGAAAGGGTAATAATGGGTTCTGAAGCACTCAGCACTCAGGGCAGCTGGTGTGCAGATAGAAAAAGGAATGAGCTGCTGCAGCAGTACATGCCCCCTCAAGACACTGCCACGCCACAAGACCAGAGGGGCAAGATGCACTGCTAAGCTCCCAAAAGCAACTCGTGCACAAGTTTCTGACCTGCACCTGTTCACCAGCCCAGCTCAGAATGAGGTGACCGACCCTCCACTCAGCACCGAACACTCCAGGTAAGGCATACTGTAACAGCTGTCCCTTCCAAATGACTGCCATTACCACACGTCCACAGATGCCCAGAGGCTGTCACTTCTCGCCCTGCTGCCACCTCTCACCGGGACACACTCAGGCTGCAGTGGAGGCGTGGCTGCTTCACACAGGCAGCAGCAGCACCCGGGACCGGCAAAGCTGCCAGTGAATGAAGCTAAAATTGCTTCCAAGCTCACAAAAGGGCAGGCTGCCCCTTAGCACAGGTAAGCCCGCCAACATGATAGTGCTGCAGAGAAGTCTCAAAAAACTCCAGAGCTAATATACTTTGGCATGGGAAGGAGGGGCTGCATTCCAGACCATGTGGAGCGGAAAAATCGCCTGATGCAGTTTCATACAGTGAAGCACAAAATATCCACAACTAGTGAAACACTGAAATTAGAATCTATGAGATTTCAAACAAGTCTAAACAGAGCTTCAGCTCCTGCAAGGAGCAATTTAGATATGCATCAGTCGCTTGGAAAGAAGTGACTATTCCTGCATTTGGACTACCCTATAAAAAACAAGTTCAAGGACAAAGAATTCACCGTTCTTAGCTATAGAAACTTGAAATATCAGTAGGAACTTCACACTGATTAAATGTTTTAAAATATTTGTTATTTTACCTAGCTAATTATAGTATATTTATCTTTATTTAAAGTTGGAAAAATACACACAGAAAGTGCAGTCTGAGGAGTGGGTGAAGTGTCTAGGTGACACTTTGTAGAATTCAAGTTATTTCCCATCTATCTTGAGAAAGCTGAACACATATTTTCAACTTTTTAGATGAAAGCTTTCATGCTTGTTTCCAAAACATGATTAACTTCCTTAAGATCTGTATGACATATTCAGTTTGAAGTTTGCATTTTTTTGGTGTACTAAGATTATTTGCCAGAAGAACCTAAAAACTAAAAATAACTGCAGAAATGAAATAGACTTGAAAGTTTATTGCTGAGGTAAGAAAAGCCCCAAGATTTTAGTGCCTTGATAACATCCCTTCTTGCAAGCCTAGTAGTTTTATATTTAAGCTTAAATAATATGCTAATTATGCTGCAAGATAATTCAAATTCTCTTGTTCTAACATCTTCAGGACAGACTTTATTAACTATCTCTTTTTACTGAATTATTATGATTTATTTTCTTAATTCAATTAGTAGATTCTTCTTTATTTGTGGCAATTTCTTTATCCAATATATCAACTGCTGCTTGAGAAAAGAAAACAAACCAAAAAACCCACAGAAAATTTTCACTTTGTCACTGTTTGGGGCAGAGGAGAACCATGACTAATAAGAAAAGGGACCAAGCCTCAAACTTGCTTTACAACATATTATTGTATTGCAAAAGGAGGTGCTATTATGAGGTAACAGAAGTTCTCATGGACTACCCTGAACCTTGGCAGCCACGTACTATCACATGTTCTGCAGTGGAGACCATAGACAAACAACAGACCAGAGCTACTGGGACTTAGCACAATAGCTAAGAATGATTTACTTGTAGTATCTTTGAGGTAATAGTATCCAGCAACCTAATTCACTGACACAGAAAAATCCAGAATTTTTCCTTCTTTCCCCATGCCCACACAGGAGTTGGTTCCACAGTGCTGAGGTATATACTGCAGGGCAAAAACAACTGTGAGTCAAACACAAATATTTCCCCCTCACCCATGTTCCCCTCTCGGTTTTACTGCTACACCAGTAGGCCACATTCAAGAATTCTAACAGGCCATTAAAAGCTGTAGTGTAAGAAATCCTCAATTTCGAACTCTCCTGCTTTTGAGAATGGAGGCTATATTGAAACATCTCCCTGTGACAGAGATAATTAAAAAAATAATTAAGGCACAGTGGATTAAATCTGTGTATGTACATACATAAACAGAGCAGCAGAGAGAACACATGAGATACCTCTGATTTCATTAAGTGATATGTAAATGCCAATGCACTGCTGCTTTTTTTTGGACATACAGCAGATTCTATGAATTCTATTAGAATACATATGAATGCACCGAGTGGTTTTCCTCAGTTGTCTACTCAATAGGGACAAAGAGAGTACTATTCACAGGTAACAAGAGGGACAATAGAAAAGCTGGACAGCAAGGATATGGTTCATTAAGGGAAGAACTAAAGAATTCATTAAGGTGCACTGTGAGGCACAGCAGCCTTGTAAGTATTCTCTGATGTGCCAATAATGTCATAACAAATACCCAAGTAAACTAGTTAAGTAGTTTTCCCTCACTTTAACATTGGTTTTAGTGTCATTCAAGCTGTGGTCACTTACAATTTCAAAAACATCCTTGATCCTCTCTACAAATCACACAACAAGCCTGGTACCCAAACACTGTTCTGGGGGTGTCTCAACATTCTCCAACAACTTAGAACAACATTCTAGCAAGAACACTAGGAAACCCAAGCAGTTTATTTGTCTTGATAAGACAACATAGTTATTTACCTTAATAGTGTGACAGGCAGCCCTGCTTCTAGGAAGATTCTATACTATTACATATAATTTATTTTTAAGGGAATTTTTAAAATACATTTTTAAGACTGGTGAGCCCCACATTTAAACTCATATTGTCAAAGTAATCTACCACATCATTTCCTCCACCAGCAGCATGAAGACACAGTGCATTGTGACACCTCATACATATTTAATAATAGCCTGATAGGCTGTCATTAACATCAAACAGCAATCTAAGTTTGCTACATTAAACATGATCCCTGTGTTAAGAGGACAACCACAAAGTGCCTCCAAGATCGAGCCTGTAAGAAATACCCACCGACTTGAACAAGGTGTAATGAGGCCAACTGCACTGAAAAAGCCACACATTGGATTTAAAATTAAATAATGAAAAAAAAGCAGGGGAAAAAAAGAAAAAGCTTCAGTGGGTCATAAGACCAGACATGCCATAAGGCAATCTGTCACAGAGTACTCATATTAGTAACTGTTGTGTCAAAACTGAACATTCAAAAGAAAAGACAAACCTTCCTTTATGTTTTATGAAATGTAAGCCCACAGAATTAATAATTCATGAGATGAAGAAAAATATCACATTTGGCTATAAATATTAACAGACGCTGTCAACCTGCTTAGAACTAAATTTTGACTGTCCTACCTTACAATTATCAATTTAGAAAGGAATATTCTTCAAAAGCTCAAAAAATCAGCATGAAAGTCATTAATGAAAAAATTAACATTCTCTATTCATGTAGGTCCCAAGCAAAACAGCCTGACTGTGTTCTGTGCCCGGCTGCTGCTGAGTGAACACTAATTGACTGGCATTGTTTGTGCCCACAGTGGTGTTGTGCTGTGTTGACAGCAATAACGCTGGTGTGCACACAAGAAAAAATGCCAGAAGGACGTACTAGACCCAAGACCCAGTGGAAAAAGGGAAGGGAAAGAGGGGAAGTTGTTGACAAATGACAAAGAAACATTAAAAAAGGCACTTAAAACTTAATATAAGTTTTAGAATGCAGAATTTTATACAATGGGTCTTGGATATAAATAACCATTTTAAAACTACCAAAAAAAAGCAATTAACCCATAATGCACAAGCATGTATGAGTAAACTCACTTCATGTGATTTCAAAGAAATATGAAATATATTTTTAGCAGTTCAAGCTCTAGAAGACACTTCTGCTGTATGACACCTGTTCTCTGCTTTCACTGCTATTACAGAGAATAGAATATTGGAGCACAATTAACAATTGTGCCAAAAAATCCAGAATGCTATTAAAATGGATTGTTCTAAATGGTAGTGACAGTGCTTGTCTTTACAGGCTTTTTTTCTTCTCCCCAGTGCTAATATAACTTCAGTCTACTTATGGCCCCATCTGCACTCACATTCTGGGAAAAAGTGTTAAAAACACTAAGCATCAATATTGGGCATACATTTAAAAAAAAAAATCAGCCTTAACATCTTACTTTTCTTTACAGCTCCTGACATTTTCACTGCATTTCACCCAGTGATGATCACACAGAATGAAAAGCCAAAGCTGAACATTACAAGCTCTTATTTAAAAAAAAAAAGTTAATCCCTACCTTTATCATTCTAGAGAGATCTCCAGCATCTGCTAATTCCAACACTATGTTCAGTTCATTGTCTTCAATGAATGAGGCATAATACTTGATTACATTTGGATGATTCAGTTGCTAAGAAAGCAAAATAGTAATGCATATTTTAGTGAAGACCACACCACATGTTTTAAGACTGACACAGGAAACATTCTTATTCAGGCAAACAGAACAACCCCTGAAATCTGTTTCACTATGATACAAATTACAAAAAGTATATGCTGATGAGAAGCATGTACAAATAACTTTGCAAGAACAGGATGGCATTTTAGGATCTACATGGTGACTGACATTGCAATTTTAGAGCAATTTTGCTTCAATTTATATATCCAACTTATCTGAAACAGGAAAGTCGATTTTTGAAGTAAACAGCAGTATCAATTTTTGAAGTCAGGATTTTATTGTACAAAGGACACAGTCATTCACAATATTGCAATTTTGGCAGAAACTTCTACTTGAAATGTTATTCATTATTCTATTGGATTTACTTCTCGATATTAATTTTTAAAGAAATAAAGATCACAAAATTCTTCAAAGTGAGGCTTTTAAAAACTCTACAAAAAAACCAGTGGACACCTCAACTGTGTCTATGAAAAACATAACATACTTTTTGATGATGGTTGCAGATTTTCTAAACAAATCTTTTACCTTAAGAAGATCTATTTCTTTGATGCAGTCAGCACGGGCTTTGGCATCCATTAAATCAAATATCTATGCACAAGAGATAAAACATTTTTATTAAGTGATAAAAATATAGTAAATTGAGTGATCATTATCATTATTTCATAGCATCCATAAAGCAATTTGAATTACGCATTTCATGGCAAGATGTAATATTACAGTAAGAAATATTTCTAATGCTCTGATGCACTGATTTAGTGCTGTGGCCATTCTTTTAGCCCCCTCACAGGAAACAAGTCCATTGACTTAAATGCCACCTCTGCATATCTGTTCCAACACACAGCAATAATTTAGCACACCTTACACATGGTTCAAGTCTCAGGCTCCTATCCCATTCTGCCACACCATTTTCACAAACTGATTCTTTAGTACTGAGCATACCTTTTTTTCCCCCTTAGTCTTGCTACAGTCTTTCATTTCAATTCTAAACAATGCATATTATTTTACTCTTGGGATCAAAACTTCATTGTCACCTCCAACTCCTTCACTCCCATTTCCTTCCCTTCTGCCAGCAAAGAAGCGACTTGGGTTATGCTATTTGTTTATTAGAGCACTTTTTTCTAAGTCCTCATCTGTCACCTTGACTCTTACAGCCTTTTACAGTTACAACATCTCTGCTCTTCATTTTTTCTCATCTCACATCTACTCCAAATTACTTGGCAATGTATCTCATTTTCACCTTCTCCAGTTAGCCACTCTACTCTCCACTAATTTCAATTTTTGTTTGAAGTACTTTTTCCTGCCATTAGAGTCCTTGTCCAAATTCTACACATCTATATTTAATGTAAGGTCTATTTTCACTCCCTTTTTTACTACCTTTGGGTTTTCACTTCACTTTCTCAAATGTGCACCTCCATACACTGACTATTTCCCTTAAAAATTACCAAAATGCTACTTCCTCTAAGAATCCATCCTCTCTCATTTGTGATTACTTTCTGAATTTAACAAACACATTTAACAAAACAAAACTAAAAAACAAAATCACCAACTTCTTTCTTGTCTGCGTATTGTATTTGAATTATCCAGAAGAATAAGAGACACTCTCAGCTTTATTCATTACCACAACATTTATGAAATTACCTTTTCCAGTTAGACCTTCTCATGCACATCACCTTTCTAGACAGATAGTCACCAAGAAAAGATGTATTATGTCCTGTGAAGATCACAGGTATCTGGTTCCATAAGCTCAAAATAACCAAAAGCTCAACAGCTGACAACTTCTATTTAATATCCTGCCACCAGCCCCAGAAAAAAAAAACATGGATTAACAGCAGTTTCAGTTCTGAATGCCTGCAAAGAGGTCATCTCAAACCGACTGCCTAACTGTTGACATGAATCACACCTTCTTTCACTCTCCCCCAAGAAGTTCAAACAAATCAGGGAGTCTGCATATGATCTGCTAAACCTCACCTTCATTTTCTACACCACTCTGCACAGTATGTTTGTCATTCCTTTAATCAACTGAAAGGAGATATCTAGAAACTTCATGCATGGAGCACAGGCCTCACAGAGCACACACATGCTCTTCACTAAACACTATTTCTCTTCACATATCCAATCTTCTGTCTTCAGAGCTGCCGTAAAAAAGAAGAGCCTGCAATGGATACTAGACTTACTTTTTGGGGAAAAAAAAAAAAACAACAAAAAAAGGACAACTCTTGAGCCAAGAGCTGAAATGCCAGACCTGTAAACAGTAAGAAAAGGGGTAGAAGAGAAGAAAGAAGAAAACAAGAAAATAACAAAACTACTGAACAAGAAAGAAAGGGAATAATCCACCACACAACTGTTTGTATATCAATGCCAGGATGATGGGAAACAAAACAGACTGAGTTAAAAGCAGTTACTCACACAGGAGACTGTGGGGGACTTAACAGAAACACAGCAGGTTAAGCCATAAGAAAGGAATGCTAACACTAAGAAATAAAGCAATTTCAGATGTAGTAGAAGAAAACAGTACTGTATGTGAAATTACAGGTACAAGTATTAAAAGGCAAGTAACACTGATAAGAAACAGGAAAGAGCTTATGAGTTAAAGTTGGAAACTCAGTGAAGGAGATGAAATAGCCTGTATCTGTTACAGATCTAAACTTGGAATGAAAAAGCATTGCTCTTTAATAATTCTGATAACAGATTGAAGTCCTAGCGTTTGGCACAGTCATGAGGGAGTCTAATGATTTTCCTAGGAAACATTTTAGAAAATCCTAAATATTACAGGTAGCACATTAACTGAGGAAATACTGAGAAGGCACGAAATCAAGTATTTTTCCTTATAACATAGGAGACCCTCCCCCAAAAACAATCAATGAAAGTGTACCAGGAAGCAAGGAAAAAAAGGGAACAGGTACAGGGGAACATCTTGAGGCTTCACATTTTTGCCAAGCTCTAGACAACAGTGAGCTAAGAGCATTCCATAGAAATGATACAGAGATTCAACTCCAAACACACCGGAAAACCTTATCAAAACTGGGGACAGAATTTCAGACTGAAAACTGTACACAAACTATCTCCTTGTAAGATTTGGAGAAACTGCCAAAAGCAGAGTTTCAAGATTCAAATCAAAAGAGCTTCATTGTGTGACAAAAAAAAAGACAGCTTGCACCTGTTAATGGCTGTTCCAATATGCCAAGAGGCATAATTTACCTATTCCAGGAACAATTCCCTACACACCTAAACTAACAGGTTTTGCAAGAAAAATTTTTTTACAAACTACACCTCTGCTAGGGACATAAATCAGTACCTCTCACACAGCAATAACAAAACAACAAAAATAAAACCCTAGACTCAGAACTGTGAAAAATCTAGAATCAAGGCATAGGAAAGACAAAATTTTGTTTGTTTATTCTGGACAGTATTCCCAGTACTTCTGATTTGTTATTACACAGCATGGAATAGTTTAGACCAAGCAGCTGCTCTCCCCAAAGGACAGACTTAAGTTTTACAAACATGACTCCCTCTACTTTTGCCGCACTTCATAAGCAACTTGGCAAATTTGTTACAGCTTCAGCTAAACTGAGTATTTCAAAAACTACCTAAATTAAATATAGCACGGCAGTAAAAATAAGTCTTATTTGATCCTTACAACCACAAACACAGACAATCTGAGGATTTACTGTTTAGCATTCTTGTGGTTCTCAGATTTTGATCCAGATCTAACGTCAAAAGACTATAAATAGCATTTCCCAGAAATCCAGAATTTCAGTTTCACGGACATTAACTTCCTCCAACAAAAAGAATTGGGGAAAAAAAAAAAAACAACAACCAAAAAAAGGGTGAAAATGTCCTTCAATCCATGGCCTCTGGAGAACCTCTGAATCACACCAGATGCAAAAAGCTTTCAGAGATTTTCTCTCTGAGTAGATGATCTTTCTATTTTGTCAAAATGCTGCAGTTCAGACCAGAGGATCCCAGTGTAATAAGCCATGTCAGCTCACACAAGGAGGTTACTGTAAACACAAGGAAAAAACCTCCGTGCTTCCTCACCAGCAGATGACTCAACACTGCGGAACGTCTTACCCTGAAAGATGGAAGTTGCAATGAAAGACTTTAAGAACATCCTTTCGAGTGCATGTCAGAACTCCACACAGCACCTGGCAGCACCCTGAGGGTTTGTTTAGCAGGAGAAGCTGCCCTCTGCCCGCAGTTTGCTACAGACTGACCATTAGTGTAACCGTGTAGAGGGATGTCAGCGCTTCCATCACTACTGGAACAGTTTATAGCTTTGCAGGCAGACTAATTCCACCTTCAGCTCCTGTGACTCAGCAAACCCAGCTGAAAGGTCAGCCTATGCTCCAGCACGAGTGTTGCACACAGATCTCTCTCATATGCACTCGACTTTTAGCCCTGCACAGACAGTACCACCGTTGCCATCAGCAGGCCACAGGCCTCATCCCACCCCAGACACACACTGCCTCGGGACTTCCAACCTTTTGTCCAGCCTTCCCTGGGACTGCATTCATTTTCTGAGCTTGGTTTTAGCTGTAGCAGCACATGCCCAGCAGCTGAATGACTTAACTGTACCAAAGTCATTGCGGTCAAATGACTTGTGTCTAACCCGGTTTTAGATTCAGCTCGGCTCTGTGCAACTGCATGGCCTGAAGGAAATTATGGCAGATAAAACAAAAGTCTAAAAAAAGTTGGATAGGCTTGAACAATAAGCTTTTGGATCAACACAAAGCATTATCAACTGACTGCTTGAAATCACCCAGCAAAGTCTCACATAGACACTACCAGCATCCTCCTCCCAGCAGAGCTCAGGTCACTGATGATGCTCCACACATCGATTATTGGAAGTCAGCAGTAATTAGACAACACGTGTTATCATCACTGTAACTGGCTAACAATAAAAACTGCTATATTTAGATTACACTGCTAGGGTACTCATCAGACTAACAATAATTCAAATTCTTGACTCCACTTACAAGGTCAGGATCACAGGGTAATTCAGTTTGGAAGTATGCTTCTCTAGTCAGCACCAGCTCCACTCAGCACAAACTGCACAGTGTAATATATTCCTACTTGAACTTTTAATTCCTTTACCCCCATTTCTATTTTCAAGGACTATAATAAGATCAACATTTCTAAACGTGAATTAGGATTGTATAGAAAAACCTAACAAGTAGCAAACAATAAACATTTTTATGATGTGACAGTTTTCATAAAGAGTGTAATCAAAAAGTCTAATTGTGGTAAGCATTTTACCTTAGTTAGCAATTACTGTGAAACTCTTTAAAACAATTAGGCAAATACAGCTGAAGAGACTTAAACTAGCATTTTAAAAGCCCTTAGCAGATTCTTCTCCACTTAGCAAGCACACTCAGTGAAACAAACCTTTTTAGCTCTCAGTTTTTCATCTCACCCTGCAATCAACTGTGTACAAAGGGATAGTAGAAGGACAAACAAACATTGATAGTTATGACATTTCTGTGTGCTATGCAACTGAGGGATCTCCAGTAACTTTGCATTCAGTCCCTTCTCTAGTACCTTCATGTGAGCACAGATCATAGTTTTTTTCTTTCAGCATTCCAGAAATGTCAGTTGTAAGTACTGTCAAGAGATACTGGTATTTTTAGACTACTTTCTAAGCTGTTGCAAGCTACAGAGCAGGAACTGTTCCTATGCAGATGTGTAAACTAAACAAAGGAGTTGCAATACATGATTTCAACTTCCTGAGTGAAGTTCTTATATACAAGCTCCCAGAAAGCTACAGGCATAGCAAAAAGGTTTAGAAACATGGAACCAACCTGATTTAAAACATCACACCCAGCTTCTATGTCCAGACTGTATCTGATCAATTACCAGCTAGCAACCAAATCCACCACCTGAAGGAAAGTGCCATGTTGGGAATCTACCTGACTCAACTTGCTCTAGACCATCACTTTTCCAGGTTTTCTTTTTCAGTATTGAAAAGGATAAAGGTCTTTCCAACCTTATCATTTAAGTAACAATTAAACCTACGTCTGTTCTGTTTGAAAATCTGTATACAATAAAAATATCAAAAAGCATTTCCAAACCAAAACAAAAGCATTACTGCTGCAACAGAAACCTTCAGAGAAGTAAGCAAAGACCCGAATGCAGATAAATATTAAGAGATACAATACTGAACAGCAACAAACACTAGAGTATTTTGCCACCACAGCACTGCTGTGCTGCGACAATAGTGCTTCATAAAGTGTGAAATTACAAGTGGTTTTCTAAGATTAATTAAGTGTAATTCAGGCCTGAAGTAGCAATCCACTGACAACGCACAATGAATAATGAATGTATGGCCCAGATAAAAGGATTCATTGTCTGAATCTCTAACACGGGGCCTCCAATTTTGGAATGAAAGGAAAAGAAAGGTGGAACAATGTAAGGCAGAAATGCAATGAATCTGAAATTTTGTTGAAATATGCAGCTTTACACAGTATTTTAAATTTTGAGCAGCTAAGGTTTCCTTAAAAAATAGCTCATAAAGTGAGCTCATACAGCCTTACAGCCACTGACTTAGATATTTACCACTCTTTTGCCATTTAGGGATGATTCGTGAGCATTTTTCCAGTATCTAGTAATTGCTCGCTTTGCCCTTGGAAGGGACTCCTGGTGTGGTCCTTGCTCAGAACACTGCACTGTACCTGAGGTGCTCTCTTGCAGGGGTTACCCAGAGCTGCAGCAGCAGAGGCACTGCTGCCTCCTCAAGCATCACCTGCAGGATAGTTTGGACCTGAGACTTAGCATGTGTTATGAAACTTACCTAGAAGCTTTTCAATTTATACTGCTACTTGTGGGTGATCTTTTCTGATGTTTCTTTAACTCAAAATAGAGTTTAGACATTTATAAAAGATAAGTAGTAAAGATATGATTTTATTTCTGTTTTTATTTAGGTAATATTTTAACAGCATCTCAGAAACATAGTTCCATGCTGGAAAAAGAGAGAATCTAATTATTACTTTCGTAATTACACACAGCAAATCAAACAAGGGAGGATGAAGCACAAAGGGTACAACAAGAAGAAAAGACCCAACATATCATTTTGTGAATTCTGCTGGTTAAATTACTATTAAAAAACCTGCAAGTTAAACAGTTCTCACTGTGCTACATACCCTAATGAAAACCAAATCAAGAACACTACTTCTTCCTGTCATCTGGACTCAGCAGCAACTACAAATTCAGGAAGAGTGGTTGCTGTCACCATCTGCTTGTCCTTTCTCCCACAGCATCTTACTGCTACTTGCTTCTGCTCACATTTAATTCCACAAACATACATTTTGTACACATTAATATAACATTTATCAATATTGTACATATTTCAGCCAAATAGAATTTTATTAGTGAAAAATAAACATTCTTGTTGGAAAGCTTCGTAAGAACTCAAAACTGGCAATCCTTTTGGAACAAATAATGGCCCAAGATCCTGCAACCCCAAGAGAGGCTAACTGAAGGATTCTAAGCCTCGACAGTAGAGACACACATGGGGTACCATCACCAAACACACATAAAGGAAACAGACACACACCTAACTCAGCCAGGAAAATGAAATGGGGAGGGGATAGAACAGATACGACTTGCATGATTGGAGAGAAAGGCAAGTAGTAGAGAAGATGTGAGATGAGGATAGGCAGGTAATGGAAAAGTAGAAGTTCACATCTCAGTTATGTTATTTAAAACAATGTAGAGCACTTAGAGACATTGTCTTAATGTAGAGAGTGAAATCCATGCACAGGTCTAAAATAGAATAAAGCCTCTCTCTTATAACTGAAAGACGCATTTCTCCTGTTTTGTCCATGCTGAGCTTCCATTAAAAAGGCATTAGAAAAAAAGGAGTATTTTAATCTGAATAAAATCAAACATGACTGAAATCAAAAGAAGCACCATCATAGAGCAGACCCATTTTTCAGCTCCTCTGAAAAGCAATTACTTCTCAACAAAAGACATCTATGAAAACAAATTTTAGAGTGAAATTAAGTATTGTGACCATATTTACCAAAAGTACTTCTAGGAAATTTTAGGAAAGGCCACAGAAGCACAGTAGCAATTAGGATGGCCTTCTGTCCAAAAGGAACAGCTTTAGATGTCAACTATGCAAGCTGGAATGGCTGTGCCACACACTCTATGCTGCCACGAGCCTTCTGAGCTCTGGTAATGTGTCATGATATGCTAACGAATTTTTTCCCCTTCCAGGTTAAGCAAGTCTCACTTTCCATTCAGACAGTAGTCTCCCACACACATCCACAAGGAAAATGACTTTAGGGGTCA
>VZRS01007982.1:152498-166134 GCA_013398055.1 Ifrita kowaldi
AACTTCCATGAAAAGCTAAACTGATTGGTCAGTTACCACCAAAGCAAGCCAGACATTTTTAGGAAAAGCAACTGAATGAAATGGAAAACAAAATGTTTCACTACTTAAGTCTATTGTGTGTACGCTGAATCCTGCACAGAGCTCTGAGTCCTCATTTTGAGGGGAATACAGGCAAACAAGGAAACACAGAGCAGAATAGCAATGCTGAGCCAGAGATATGCTTCCATATAAGAAGAGACTTAATAAACCACTGGTCTTCAGCTTCGGGAATGCCAAAACAAACAAAAAAAACACACCCCAAACAAAAAACAAACAAGCAAACAAACCCCAAACAGTCAGGGATGTATACACTGCCTTCGTTTCATGGCTTTTCAGGTCTAGTAAGAGATTAATGCTTTTCTCTATTTAGATGCTAAAATGCTCCCAATTCTACTCTTGCAAAAGTTCTGGAACTTAAGAGTCTACTGCCTCAGACTGCTAATCCATATTTTTCTATCTTCCTCCATAATCCTTTTACAATATGGAAGCAGGTTGGGAGTACTATCTGCACTCTCAAAACATCCTCGTGATGTAAGGGACTACAGTGTTTTAATTTTGTTGATAAACCCTGACAGAGCTTTCAGGCACTTAATTCCAAACAGCAAATGAGCTTCTGATGGCACTGACTCTGGGTGGAGGACTGTAGCTAGCAGTGTACCTCTGGAATCAATAGCTGGCTCAATCCAGTACTGATCAACATTGTCATTAATGATCTGGATGATGGGGCCAAGCGCGACCTCAGTAAGTTTGCTGATGACACAAACTGGGAGGACTGGATGATGTGCCAGAGGGTCCTGATGCCATCCCAGGGGACCCTGACAGGCTGCACAAACGGGCTGACAGGACCCTGACACAGTTCAACACAGGGAAGTGGGAAGCCCCACACGTGGGCTGTGATAACCCCGCAATGCACTAGGACATGCTGGGCACCGACCTGCTGGAAAACAGCTCCACAGGCCAGACCCTGGAGGTCCTGCTGGACACCAAAGTAAACACAGGCCAGCAAAGCACTCAGAGGTAGACAGTGATGTCCTGGGCTGCCTTTGGAGGAGTGGTGCCAGGAAGAGGAGGAGGGAAATGGTCCTTCCCCTCAGCACTGGCGGGACCACACCTGGAGTGCTGTGTCCAGCTCTGGGCCATCCCTACACAGACACACTGGACAAAGTGCAGCACAGCCCCATGAATGAGCAGGACTCTGCAGCACAGATCACACAGGGAAAGGCTGACAGCACTGGCAACACCCAGCCTACAGAAGAGAAGATTCAGGGGCAATCTCATCAGTGGGCTAAAATTCCTTAAAAACACATGTTAAAATACAGAGTCAGGCTCTCTTCAGTGGTGCACTGTAACAGGACAAGAGGTGAAAGGGCACAGGCTGAAACACAGGTTTCACCTGAACATCAGGAAAAGCTTTTTCTAAGACAGTGAAAGGGAGGTGGTCCAGGGAGACTGTGGAGTCAAAACCTGATACCTGGTTTCAACAGGTAATGGCACTAATTCATACAGTATCACTCTCAGAAGGTGTAAGAAGAGACAGATGAAGGCAACAGTCTGAAATAAATATGGTATTTCTGATACAGTTTTGAAACATAGTATTTAACAACTCAACATTTCTCAAGGAAACAACTGATTTCATCTTGGCTTCCTTCTCACACTACAACAGCAACTTCTCAAAGTCTGTGAAGGAGCAGGAGGCAAAAATTAAAACTAATAATTTTCTATGGAATACTGGACTGATACGTAAATAATTTCAAGAGCACCAGAATATATTCTTTTTACAGTTTCTGTGTTACCACAAGAAACGATGTTATCTCTTCCTCTACTTAAGAAATAAGTAACAGTAAAAAAAAATTTTAAAAAACAGATATATGTACCTGTGGCTGAAATGGTGGAGCAGTAGGTCCCTGCATCCCTTGTGATTGTTCATCCATTCTATCACGCAACAATGTCCCTTATGTCCTAAAAAGAAAAATAAAGTCATTAACACTGTAATTCAATCTATGATTAATGAACATCAGCAAAAGAATAAAGGAATTAATCTTCTCAGTTGTCGCCTTGAGTTCAGGAACGTTTAACTAGTCCAGCTCTGCACTGTTTGGGGAAAGAGGTTTTCTTACGTTTAGCTGTTCTGTGAAATAAAATAAATTACTATAGGCACCTGAATTTATTATTAAATAATGTGAATTAAAACTACTTGCACCAGACAAATGACTCTGTCTGATAAAAGCTGCATCATCCCATTACTCTTCAGGGGCACCAACCACTTGTTTAACTATGTGGATGTCTGACCTACAGGCAGCACAGAAAATAGCAGATCAGCAGAAGAGTTACAACTGAAATACACATACTGCTTATTTGCACTGATTTATCTGTAGGTTTTAGGGAGTATGCAAGAACAGCTCCATCTAAACAGAAAAAAAGCTAAATATGTACACAATACATCCTGACAAGCTAGTTAAGAGGCCTTTGAAATACCATGTTAAAAGCACAACCTCCATTCTCAACTGTGAACTTCTCATTTCCCAGCAGTAAATGGGAGGAAAGATGCCTGCCATGTTCCCAAGACAGACACACAAGGCTTTGACCAGTAATAAGAGTTGCAAAATGTACTGAATCATTTTAGTAGGAAAAACAGGAGAGACAAAAATGCAAATGCTCGTAAGATTTTTTTTTCTCAACTAAGTGAATCCTTTCTTAGGCACTGCTGAGGGGGAGCAGGTGCAGCACCCACTCTCACTGATGCCTACAAGGGCCAGCCCTGCTCAGATGAAGGAAACACAAAGTTCACTGGCAGCTTCAAATGCAAACGATGAAACAAGCTTTCATACAAAACTAAGAGGCAAGGCCTGAACAACTTTTACACCACACAAAGATGAAGTATCCCTGCTTACTACCCAGTCAAACCTGCCAAGACCTTCAGAGGAACAAGAATCATGTGTCTGACATGAATACTATCCTTGCTTTTCAATTTATTGTTTTCTTATTCTCTGCTCCAAATCCTGAATGCTCTAGACACAAACGGACACAGAACATTTCTTCCTGACACCATTTAATGTTTAACATGAGGAAATTTCCTGTAATAAATTTATTCTGCTAAACCTATGTACTTCCATGTACAAAGCTATTTATTTACACTCCACACAGATTCCAATAGCTGTTAAAACACACACAAATATTCCCAGTAATTTCTCTAGACCATTCAAAGGGTTAGAAATAACTCTCAACAGAAAGCAGGAAACCTTAGAAAAGTTTTTCAAAGCCAACTGCAAAACATTCAAGGAACTAATGAATGGCTTGTGCTCGCAGCACTGTTGTCATTCTTACAGCATTGTTGTGGTAACACCACTAAGACAAAAGAGTCACCAAGCAGCTCTGCAGAGTTTCTCCTGCACTGCCCTTGTGTAGTAAGCAGTGGCCTGCACACGCAAATCAGTCATTAGCGATCTCTTCTCCCTGGCCCATTGAAAGCAGCCACCCACATGCCATTCCAGCTCCATCACCTATTCCTAACACCAAAGCACAGCCACCCTCCAGAGCAACCAAAGGTCCCCTTAGGCTTTGCCTTCCCATCCATCATATTTCTGTACAAAGCATACAGGCTGGGGCTTCCTGTTGTTTCGTATTACCTGTAACTGATTCAAAGACAAAGGAGATCCAAAACATGCATTTTCAGGCAGGTCAAGAGGAAAAAAAAAAATCAATTATCAAACCACAGTGAGAAGCAGAGAAGAGGAGGTAGGAATTGCGAAGATTTCCAAGACTGTCAGAATGATCATGCTGAGAAAGGGGGAATCAGCTGGCAGAGAAAGTGCACACCACTGACGAGGCAATCTTTCAGCCAGCACTAGGACACCAATACTGACACTTTCTACAAGTTCTAAAACATCTCCCATACAACCTCCCCTCCAAGCCAAGAAATCATAACACAACAGCACTGAAAATTAAACCGTTGTCACAAAACTTCATCTAAATTCTTCAGGTAGATTCACAGGGGTTGATGCAGTTGCAACAAATCCCAGGGGAGGAACTTACAAACAACAAACAGCAAACTTAAGGAATCTTCTGCTAATTTCTTGTTGTAGAGATCTTTCTATCACTGCTAAGAAGGCAATATTTTTTTTCTGAAGTGCTATTTTGCAGAGTCTTTATATGAATTTTACTCTTTTCAATAGCATCAATATTTCTACTGAAGGTTTTGCAGTGTTTTACTAATACGTTTCAATATTCAAGATTTTGACCATGTAATGCACCAATAGGTAATTCCTACGGGCCAAACATTTGCTTCAAAATGCCAAGGGAAAACAAGTAAAGAAAAAAACCTTTACCCTTTATTGCAAATATATACCCAGGATTAATGAAATCTAAGCTGAAATTTTTAGATGATGTATGTTGATTCAGGAAATACACAACCCATTCATCTTGTCTGAATGGTCAGAGGAACTGACTGAAGTGTTCAGAAATTTGTGTCTCTCTTTTCTTGTTAAATTTGGGAAAAGAGTAGGAATGGGAGAAGTTGTATTATTACCACTGCCAGTCGCTCTGCCCTCTGTGGCTTGTTTTTATAATAAAAGCAAGCAAACCAAAGAGGTAAAACATTCGACAAAAGCACAGAAGATTTATTAACTCATGGAATTGTTGCTTTTGCAGAAAGACAAAGATTAGTATTTTATGTCCATATATAGAAGGTTTTGAATTTTTTAATTTTTCATCTTCAAAGACTGCATGATAGATTCACATTTTAGAGGAATGTGGCATTTTGATCATACAAAATCCCAAGGATGCAAATTAAATCTTTTGTACTATAAAACACAACATAAGTAAGAATTGGATTTTGTTGCTTGAAGACTGTTTTCACTGAGAGGCATGCCTTTCACCTCAATATTAACTTCAGAGGTCAAAACATAGTGCTGTAATATTGTTCATCTTTAAATTTCAACTGAGGCAATAATTATGTCTCTTCCGAAGATGATTTTCAAGTTCTAATTTACAGTGACAAGACACTAAAAATACCCAAAAGAGTCCATGCTTGTTTAAAATTGAAATGCAAATATGTAACACATCTATTTGTAACACATCTGTCACCTCTTTAAACAAGTAATACAGTGAACACCTTCTGCAAATCCACCACCCTGATATATAAAGGTTCACAGATAAGAGGCAACAGATGAGCTGAATCAACTATACCAGCACCCCCCAACATCTCCAAATGCAACTTGTGTTTTTCAGTACTCTCAAATCATGTAGGGGGAAAGGACTCCTTGCTTTCACCACATCATTTGCAAAAAAAAAAGGAACTTTCTGAACCATTCATCTTGCACACATGATGTTGACCATTTTGAACATGAAGACCATTTAGACTTGGACGACCTAACACTTTACAATTATAGTTAATACTTTTGGTTAGCTGCTAATATTTTAAATCTTTGACTTTTCCAGTTGATTGAAACAGTAGGTGACACCTACACAAAAAGGATGCAGAATAAGTTCCTGCGCACAGACAACAGGACCCATTTTTCATTTGGAATCAAATGAAAGGCATAGCAACTCCTCTTACTCCACAGGGCAGAAAAGGAGCCCTCTCCAGTAAGTCAGACCATCAAACTCCAAGTGCCTGAAATGGGAGTAACACCTCTTCCTTCCTTCACAAACAGGCCTCGCTGTCCTCATTCACTTCCTCAGTGGCCACCTGTCAAAGCTCTCGGGTATCTGCCCACACATCTGAAGATTATGCAAAGATATAAAGCAGCCCAAAAGACAAGAGCACACTCCTACACACCGAGCTCACATCCCACAGGCAGCACTCAGCTTTCCAGGTGGTTTCCAGCAGCCTGCCAGAGGAGAGGCAGGACTACCCACGGCTGTCAGTGCCATCAGAGCAGAGGACCCACTCCTGAACAGGAGCCAGAGCTCATCGCTTTCCTTCCACTGGAAAATATTTTAAAAAAAAAATAAAAAAAAAAAAAAAAAAAAAGGATACCTAGGAAAAACTTGAAGTCCCTGTGATTTAAGTCTAGCAACTATGTCTTTAAAAACATTATCAAATTATTTCAGGAGAAAAAGCTTAAATGCTTAATCACATGAAGCATGCTTTTTAAGAACTAGTTTCATAGCTCCAAGTCCATACAGCATTCATACTGAAATACATTTCACGGTATTTAGGCAAAAATGTTATTGCTTTAACAGATGGCAGTTCTATAACAACAAAAAAATACGTTTTCCTGCAGAAAACATCATTAATAGTCTCAATATACATGGTTTCCATTAGCTACTTGCTATGCACTTGTTTGTCAATTTTGCATCTCAAGTGAGAACATACAGTAATCAATGTCAAAGCAGAAACAGCTATACTTTAGGAAAAGAGCATATACTTAAAAGAGTGCTCAGAATGTTACAGTTCTGCTGAGAATCTGAGAAGCTCAGTCTTCTTTTTTTCTGCAAAATATAGCTGTAACTACTCCACATAATTGCTAACACAGAGAAACAGAGAGTTACACTGGTTCAGGATGTACTGATCAGGGACACAGTCAATTTAGCTGCTGTTCTCAAAGGATGGAATGTACTATGTTTACTTCTGCATTACACTATCAATTAAGGCACGTATTTTTAGTTTTTACTACAACCATTATTTTAGTTAGGTTAGAGACAAGGCTCTCCAGAAACAACTATCCATCTAATAACCTGAACACTCATTTTTTGTAAATAAGTTTCTTTGTAAATTTTGTGTAAAGTTAGATTCTTCAGTATCTAACATGAATTTAAAATGAAAAATTTTAGAACACCAAATTTCTCACTTATCTTTACTAAATTCAAAGATAAGGATCAGCCTCAGCTGAGGGTTGAGGGGAAAAAAACCCACAACACAAAGAAATACAATGTTTCCAGGTAAGAACACAGGCTAAAGAAATATTCCCATTTGCTTATACCACACGTCAACTCTCAGCTACCCAAAAGCACAATTTAAACGTAGGCAGAACCTTCAAACAGTCACCCTGGTTGAACCTAAAAAAAGCTGTGTGCTGTGGAAACAAGGGTTTAGATTTCCAAATGCCTTCCTGAATGTCCGACACACAATTCCGCAGCCCACCGCACCAGTGTTAATCCCAGAGTGTGTGCCAGGCAGCCCAAGCGTGCCAGTCTGATCCCAACACTGCTCTCTGTCACCTGGAGTCACACTGACATAACCCCCCAGCTCCAAAGCCACAGACCTTGTGGGAGGAGACAAATTTCAGACCCAGCAGTAACAGCCTGGCCCTTCAGCTTGAAGTGAGCAGGATAAAACCAACCACAGAACTGGTTTGTAAGTCAGACTGTCTTAACAGTCATTCCTTACCTCTTTAAGGCAAAAACTTGGCCACTGGACAGAACTGGCTTGGTGGTCAAACTCAGCCCACACTTTGTCAGGTCATCAACACTGATCAACACTCTTCAGCACCCACTCAATGCTGGCAACCTGGGGGCAGGCTACAGTTTATAATGTTTATATTTGTATATATTTTTATATGCATGCATTAATAATGTAAAATGCATTTAAGATGACACCCACTTGAACTCTGGCAAGACTAACTGACAAGGGACAGAGCAAACTCACTACTGGAAGACCAAGTTAACCATTATCACAATAAAATGTCACTTATCCCTATTAGTGCACATACATATATATAAACATTGTATATATGCATGGTAAGAATATGTGCACACATCTATACACACAGATTATGTATCTATACCTAAGTGTGTATGTACACGGAATATTTCATCTTTACCACTGTCAGCTAATAGCAAATATTTGCTTCACGTTGTCCAAAAAACCCAAAAGGTCTTCTAAAGTGTAGAAAACACACATCCATTTGTCATACTCTCTGCAAAAGCATCCACATCACAGAGAAGCTGCATATGCAACTTTTAAAGCTCTGAAAGTGATTCAGTATAGATCCATATACATCTATATTCAGGAAGGATTAGTTTTATTTTAGAAGCAGTTCCTAAAAGCCAGATCAATACTCCTCAGAGCATGGCAAGATTCCTCCCCTCTGCAGGGACAGCCTTGAATCTGAACAATACAAATTCCCAGCAGTTGTTAATCTACAAATAGATATTAACTACCTAATTTGAAATACTGCATTTTCCAGCAAATTTATGTCCAAATTCCCTACTCATGGGCAGTCCAGTCAAAGCAGTCAAAAAACACACATATAGTTAAGCTGGGGTAAAAGCTGGTTTTAGCAAGAGCAGGAGCAGCCATACACAAATAATCCTTTTGGAAAAAAGTAAAGGGGATGTACTAAGAGTTCGTACTCAATTTTCTCATCCATTTGGCCCAACTTACCAGGCTTATTTTTACTCCAGCCCTGAAAACACACACGCCAGTCACTGTCATTCCCCAACTACTAAGAGTTTGCTCTGTCAATGCTGTATGACTAGAAGATAAAAGTCAAAGCTCTCCTGCTTCACAAGTCTGCTATCATTCCATTTAAAAAGTTAGTTTGTTTACTTCTCCCTCTCCATTTCAATTATGTCACTCAAGTAATTGCTTATCTTGCAAGGTGCTCCCAACGGGTTATACATGCACTGACTTGCCCTTTATTGAACTGTTTGTTATTTCTTACGAACTGAAAAAGAAACAGGAACCGAAACTGCTTGAACAGCAAGCTTCTGTATTTTCCATTTAGCTTCTATTCACCTGAAAGAAATTTGATAACCCATTTCTTCATACTCAATAACCAGTTATAAAGAACATAGGCAGATCATAACAATGTCACAGTGAAAAGTATTGCAGGGAACAATGCACTGTATCTAAACATGATACCATCAACATGCAAACCCTCAGCCCACACCACACTCGGCTGTGCTCCTGCCTCTGTAAGCAAGCAGCTCTAAGGCATCATGAACTGATGATGTGACGCTGCTGCATCCCCTGCCTTCAGCCATGATCCCCAAACCCTCTTCCTTCCAGTGAGGTTGCTGTAGTTACCCAGACTCCTGGACTGCAAAGTCAAACTAGCTAAAAACTAACCTTGACAAAGTCACTTTTTCCCAGTTCAGTTCCCCATATCATACCATTGCAGAGACAAGGACAGAACTGTGATGGCAAAAGACAGAGGGGAAGACACAGGACTGCTCTAGCCCCAGCTAACTTGGAGCAGCTGAATCTACTGCCAAATTACATCTCTAACATGCAATTACACAAGTCAGTCTAACGGCTCAGTAACACCAAAGATCTTTCTTTCTCTAACTTTCTCTGCCACGTTTCCATCTTGAACTGTCTGGCCCTGTTGCTGAGCTGATCCAACTCCTTAATGCAGCTGGGCTTCTGCTCTGCAAGCAGCGAGCAGAACCAGCACACGGGGGACTCTGCTGAGCACCAGGGAAAAAAGTAAGAAGGGGAAGTTCAAGGATGGGAGATGTAGGAAAGGGACTGTAGAAGAAACAGAACATCTTCCCTCTGGCAACAGTGTGCTAGTAGTAAGTTAGCTCACCACATTTAGCTGTGCTTTGTCCTTAGCAAGGAGGTGAACAAGCACTTACAGCTGTAACTGCAAGGCAAGAGCCATAACAGAGAGAAGGCAATTCACTCAACACCAAACCAAGAGTTTTGTCAACAAAATACTGTATGGGAAGGTAGAACTAGGAAACAAAATGGAAGGAGCATAAACCAGGACAACAAGTTTAACTGCAAAAAGGAAAAGAAAATAAAAGAAAAAAAACCACCAAAGATTTTCAGATAAAGGAAGCTAAAGCATGATTTAGAAACCCTTACAAGCCCAAAACCTCACAGCTCTCACATAGAGAGGGAGTCCTAATGAAGGCATGGCTTTAAATGAATCTGTAAAAGCAAATTATTCATAAAGAGATGCTGAAGAGATTTTACTAAAAGTGTAAACAGCTGAGATTCAAATAAGAGTTAAAAACACAAGACACGTGAAACGACTGGAAGCACTGTCAGATAAACCCACTATGGCTAAGTACAGGCAAAATACATCCACATTGGAAGGCTGGGTGGACACGACTGCAACAACTCTGGCTGACAATGTCCATGTTGCTACAGGTGAAGTAGAACACATTTAACAATAAATTCCACATACTCCTTAAAGAAATGTCTCAGTATCTTAGAAAGCAGCACAAGACACCTTACTGCAGGTGTTAGATGCACATTCTCAAGCTGAAAAAATTTATCTGTAGTATATAGTCTAAAATCTGCTACCACAAAGATGGTAAAGTGAATGAAGCACTATAAAGAATCAGAAAATAAACACCAGCCATGTTTAACAGGCTTTCTGTGATCCTCTGAGCAGCATTACCCTGGACTCCTGAAAGCACACGACAGTAGCGAGTAATCCAGGAACCGTAGGTCCAGAAGCAAAGCAGGCAGCAGCCAGCACACTCACTTCAGAGGCAAGCCAACACTCAAGTTTGCAGCTGTGTGTATGTTTTACATTAAACCACCGCTGTCTAAGAGATGCGAGATCCATCTGTGGTTCTGGAGTACACTCAGTGACCAGCTGTACATCCAGCACTCTGTCTGCAGGGTGCTCCTCAAGTCCTGCTTGTCTCTGTAAAGGTCACACACAGCCCACGTACCCCACACACAATTCTGAATTTCAGTCAGGGCAAGGACTGCAAGTTCACTGCTGCAAAGACAACTCCTTTTTTGGATTTGCTCTCAGATGAGAACGAAAAGGGTACAGAAGAAGGGCCTCTACAGGGCAGAAGGCTATGTGTTTTCCCACCACACGTTTTTGCTTATTATTAGAAGTAACTTTTAGTTCACCTGTGATACTTTTGCCTTCCAGCTATCAAAGAATCAGTAATTTTGTAAGCTCTGTACACAAACCACAAAAAATTGAAATGAACTGAAAAAGACTGGTTCATCAACACTTCACAGCACCTAATTCAAATACCTCCCAAAGGCTTCAGCAACAATCTGATCTACAAGCTCTACATGAACTTCTATGACATTGTGAAGTAATTCATCTGGTCCAACATAAATACCACTATTAAACAAGACAGCAATAACTTTGTTATAAATCATTCCAGGCAGCTTGAAGAGGCTTGAATGCAGACTCCCAAATGCCGCACAATGCAAACAGTCTATTTACATTGTCACCCATAACACAAAACAAAAGTCACTAATATCGCAAGATTAACTATGTGCAATCAGGTTTTAATGTGACTGTTCACAGTATTTTCTTACAAATTCCTCTTTTCAATGTGTTGTTTAAAATTTTATAAGAGATTCCCTTGCATAAGTAAGTGCTGTATGCCCAACAAGCTGTAATGGCACTTGAAACACTGTGCATTTCCCAGGCACAAAAATCACGACTGAATCACAGATACGTTTCACATGCCTGAGCCAAATGCACAGGAGTCTCTTCAGCAGAGAAGCAACTCATTGTAACAGCATTGCTTCTCTGCAGCTTTTTTAACCTGACAGGAAGAATCACTTTAATACTTACTAAGGAAACACAAAGTGAGATGATGTACTTCACTCTAGGGCTCAGTTCCTTCCCATGTGGCCGGGGAAGTCAAATGGTGATAAATACAGCAAATCAGTGTTCTAAAGGCTGCCCTTATCACCACTTTGGTATTTTGGTCAGTTATTTTCATCTCTGTTGCAAAGTACATGGAACGCAGACAAACTGAACAAATTCTCTGGGAATTAGTCAGTTAACTCCTCTAAGAATATCCACAGTATTAACCTTCACAGGATAATCCCCACCCTCCCCTAAATCCTACTCCCTGGGAATCAGGAGGGATTTTTGGATAAACACCAAATAAGCAAAAAAATCCCTTGAAGGTAGAGAAGAAGTTAGTGCAGTTGGACTTTTCCTAGGGGACTTTCCAAGGTAACGCGAACTCAACCAACCATCCAGCACAGATGTTTGGAACCATGTCAAACTTCAGAAGGCAGCAAGGCACTGATTGGCAATAAGCTGAATTTAGCGTCACTATAAATGCAGAGAGTACTGCATTAAGGTAATTAAACGTGGAAGGGGTGTATTTATGAACAAACTGCCTCACCAAATTGTCTCTGTGCTCAAATACACACGACTGGCTACGTTTTGTGCAACTGAGCACAACTCTTGCACAAAAAAAGAAAGGCACAGATGAGCTTATATGGCTCTACCTCACAGTTCAGAAGATACCACAGGTCACAGTAAAATGAGCAACTGACTTCCCACAAACCATTTTTCATTTGACTTTCGTATTTGCTCACAGGTCTTCCAATGAACTCTAAAATGTTAGATTTTTTTTCTTCTTTTGAAACAAGCTTCCATGGTGAGGATGAGAATCTACTTATCTAATTCGTGTAGACCGTGGAAGCGCTGTGATAAGCCAATCAAAAAAGGATTTTTGGTTGAATAAAATTCCTTGATTTGTTCTCAATTATTTTTTTTTACTGCAATGACTAAATGGTATGTTGAATACAAGATATCTATGACAAAGGCAGTATCTCCATCCTTACAGTGAACAATCTCTAAGTGTGCTTTGACAAGCCATCTACCCAAACATCAGTTATTTCTAAATATAGTATCTTCATGTTTTGAAATTAAAGAACAAGTGCTCTTAATATTATTCTTTCTTCCAGTATCAAAAAATATCCCAGTACCAAAAAATTTAAAATGTGGCTTTAAGTTCTTACTTTAAAGCTGCCAGACATTGCTTATAAGTTTCCCTCTTTCCACAACACAACACAGTTTTCCTTCCTCTAAGTTTTCCATAGGCCACGAACTAATGACTCTTTTCCATTGCATTTCGTCTCTCTAAAGACAGTGCAAGGAAATACAGACATTTCTACAGCACTTCAACACATGAGTTACCTCCTAAACAGCCTTGGAAAAAAAAAAAAAACTTTTAAATTTCATTCTTCCTGATTTAGCCAATCTGTGAATCTAACCATCCAATCTAATCATCCAGAGTATGTATCTTATGGATTAAAATAATGCAATTGCTGCATCTCGAGCTTGTAATACAACTTTATATAGGCAATCGATCCTGTACATGCTGTAAAATTACTGTGCACATGTGACCTTTCCTGAGAAGTGATGCCACTATTGCAATCTGAGGAAACACCGCTATCACTTCAAAAAGTGACAAAAGTTACCATTCAGTTCACGCAAGAAGGGAAAAAACATTTAGAAAGTTTTTATCTTTATATCAAGAATTAAATATTTGCGTGATTAAGGAACACACATCCCCTCATCATCTTTTACCAGAAGTAGGGAGTGATTATCTTAAGTAGTTTTACCATTCAAGTAGTGATGCTCCTCACAAAACGCAGCGCAAATCAAAGCACATTCCGCTCAAAGAACAGCGTTCTCAACTTCTGAACTTTAAAACCACGCAGGTTCGGTTCGCATGGACACTGAAAGGAACTCGGGGCCGGTACCGGGATAACCGAGCCTGGGTACTCGGAAAGGTGACGGAGGACACTCACTCCCCAGACGGAGGATGCCTCGCTTCCAGCGTTTCCCACAAGCCCTCCGTTCTGCCCAGCCCCGGACGGCCCCGGGGAGCCGGGCGGGGGAACCGCGCACTGCGGGCGGCCCGGCGGCGGGAGGGAGGACGGGCTGCGGCCGCGGGAGGGCCCCGGCCGGGG
>VZRS01007982.1:166562-221035 GCA_013398055.1 Ifrita kowaldi
GGCGGCAGCCCCGACCTGCTCTCCGCCCCCCGCCGCTCCTGCCAGGCCCGTAAACATCCCGGCATCCCCGAGGATGGGGCGGGGCGGCCGCCGGGCCCCGCCTCTCTCCACTCCCCCCGTCCGGCCGGAGGCGCGGGGTCCGCCGGGGCGGCCGCGATCGGTCCCGGTGGGCTGTGCCGGGGAACTCGCAGCTCCTCTGAAAGTGACCGGGGGTGTACGTGCGGTGAGACAGGGAGTGCCTGTCCCAGCGTGTTGGTGCCATGGAGCACACGGGGCCCGGGCACCGCGGTAACGCAGCGGGCACGGGAAGCGCCGCTCGCCCCAGGCCGAGCGAGGAGCGGCCGGGAGCGGGAGGGACACCAGGTCCGGCCTCTGGAGCAGGGACTGGTCCCTCTGCACTGCTCTGAACAGCACTGGTCTAAGGCTTGGGCCCAGCCAGGTTTGAAAACGCAGCATGCCACCAGACTTGCTCATTTTGTGTATGAGTTGTGAGACTCACTCTGCGAGACGTTCGATATTAACTGAGTACATCAGCTGGAAGTGACACAAACTCCTTTTTGCTGTACTGGGAGAAATAAAAGTGACGGGAACAAAAAAGACCAGACTCTTGGTGAGTCCTGTTCCTCCAGTTTCTACTTTGCAACACTACTGGGTTTAAGTAGATTAAAAAATACTGAACTCCAGAATACTACGGTTTTTCAGGTTCTTAAAAGTTTACCCTGCTTTAGTGCAAGGAAAGGCAATTAACTACACGGAAGAGAAACCTTAAAAACCAATGATAGGGGAAAAGTATGAAAGCTGACCACAGTTTCCCCAGTAAAGTTACGGATTACTGTGATCAAGTAACTTTTTCCTCAGGTGCAGAAACCCTCTGTAAAAGGCACTCCAATAATTTAAAAAAGAGAAAGCAGTAATTTAAAATTATCTTGAGTCAGATGTACTTGATTTTTCCAAAGCAAAATTTAAGTTCTCATAAGAGTTGGAGGTTTTGCTGCAGTTTTTCCCTTGTAACAAGTAAAATAATACTTGATTTAAACCTTGCAAAATAAGTAGGAAATGGGCCAATGTGTCTGGAAAAAGTCTATTCGCCTCCCTGTGTACAAAATTGTATCTGTTTTTGAGGCAAACTTTTCAGCTTTGAAACATCTGCAATGTCTCCAGTGATACAAAGTCTAATGAAATTTGAGAGGAAATTATTTTTATTGGCTCTCGTTTCTCTGATTTGTTAATCATTCTGCAGATTTCCTCTGTATTAGCATTGGGGCATTCGATGCCACTGGCCAAATACAGTAACAAGGTGACCACCCAGGCTATGGAATCAGACATACCCTATAACCTTCCCCTTTGATGTGCATTTTGTATTTCTTTAAGATAGTCCAAAAGAATGAATTTGAATTGTGATTAAGAGATTTTTTTTTTATAAACTGTCTTGCAAATGCAGTTTCTTGAACAAGAATTCCCTGTAGAAAGTGCAATACATCAGGGCTCCCCACATACCAAAGAGTGAAAACTTTATATATCTGCTATGTAATGTGACGAAGTTACTCAAAAGAATTACAATCAGCAATTCCACTAACTGTTCTTCATCTCCAAAAATCTCTCCAGCCTCAACCAGAAATCGGGTTGTGTGAGGTAGTCACCTATTTGCAAAACCTCTGATGGAGAAAGGAGAGACTGTTATTTGGTGCATAGCTGACCGTAAAATACTGAGTCTCATTTTTTCACAGGTAAAGGCAATTAGTACTATAATACTCAGTTATTGCTATTTTCTAGACTCTATTAGATGGAAAATGAGCAATTCACAATCTAGACTTAGGTAGCATTTGAAGGTTTCTCTATGTTCATGCATAAAAAGAGAATAACCCAGGGCCTACTTGCCTTTTTTACGGTAGGTTTCTCACTGTCTTCCTTTGCTTAATCTGATTGTATTTGGATTTTTTTTCCCTTTCATCCTATTTTTATACTCACTGCTCTTTCATTCTTTTTCTTTGATTTTCTCCATGCTGTTTTTTTCACTGTACAGTTGAATAATATTTTGACTTCTCTCTTTAGTCACCTGAATCCAATGGCTACTTTAGCCTGACATTACCAATTGCTGAATTTCCTGTATTCCAACCTTATCTTTCTTAGAAGATGGTTGCTTCCATTTTATTCTTGGTGCTTGGGACTCAGAGAACCTAAAAATGAAGAGTCTGCTTTAGTTAATTAGTTCATCATCACAACCAGGCAAACAGGCTTTCATATAAATGTAACTACACTGCCCCCATTAATTTTAAATTTGCAAAGTGACACATCTTCCACGTACCACAGAAGATCCTCTTCAGACCTGGGTTGTACAAATTTTAAATTTGCAAAGTGACACATCTTCCACGTACCACAGAAGATCCTCTTCAGACCTGGGTTGTACAAATGTTTATTTATAGAAGGATGTTTTTCTTTGCTTTTCAATGCACATTTACAGTTAAATAAATTTGTCTAATATTCCCTGTAATGGAGACTTTATATCAAACAGAATCAGAAAGGCAGAAGAGGCTCCAGAAGATCCGGTAGCCTTAGGCATTGTTACGGAGCAGGCTTATCTCTGGCAAATGCTTCTCTTAGAGGCCAGAGGAGACACTGCCTAACCAGCCAGCAAAGGATTAGAGAAAATGAACAAAGACTGGAATTACGGATCTGTGAGGGAGAACATGGCTTGTTCCCTAAGTCTTACCAACTTCTGAAGGTGTTGGCAGCAAATGCTTTACACCTGGAATTGAACAGGCCAGAGACAGAGGGAACAAGGAACTCACTATTTGTCTAGTGGATGCTACACTTCATTAGCCGTGCTATTATTAATGTATTTACATATCAGCATTGATTTAAGAAAGCTGCACCAGTCTTCTTCTGATCATTGAAATCTGTGAATATAGATAGGGTTTGAGATTATCAATAAATATAGTCAGGGTTCGAGAATATCAAAAATATCAAATGACGACAAAGAGTATTATTTGGAATGGCAATGTGACACTTGGATTGTCTCTGAAAACAGTGTCCTTTGTCAGGACTAAGCTGCTAGACTTGAAAGCACCTAGAGAGTGTTAGGTAACAATATAAAAATCAACCAGGAATTCAAACATTTAGCCCAGCTCCCTGGATCATTCCTAACTTGCTTCCGCTATTATCCAGGGCTCTGTACAGCTGGAGACTCCTGAGATGTTCATTAACAGAATAAACTGAAGACTCAGGAGAAATATAGATTTGAAAACTTTTAAACTTTCAGGCAAAAGAGCTCACTAGGACAGTGGAGGATGGGGATAGATGTCTTCGAGGTCACAGAGATAGGAGCATAACATAACAGCTCACTGGTTAACAATTCTTCAGGTTCTTCAAATCAATAAACTACAGGAAATTAATCAAAAGGAGCAACTGCTCTGCTCTAAGTCCTTGAAGCCTGAAAAGTCTCCCTCTCTCCTGGTTCTTTGTTAGTAACAGTAAAAAGGCAAGGATAGCTGCCTGTGACATGGATGGGGAAATGAGAAAGGCTGTAAAGGCAGGAGTAAAGAGATCTCCATTATATTTGCACTGGATAAATATTATGATAGGGCTTTATGCAGAACTTAAACATTTAGACAACATAAATCATTAAATGGAGCAATCCAGGGGAGCTTGGAGAACTCCTGATTTGTATCGAGCAGGGCACCAAGCCTTCTTCAGAATTTCTATATCAAAGAACTGTTTTAGAATTTTGATCATAATATATTCAAATTCAAAAACCCCATAGAAGTGAAAAGGCCAAATAAACTTACCGTAGCAACAGTGAATGTTGAAAAGAGGACTACATAAAATCAAGGAAGCTTGTTAAAAGTAAATTAGGAGGAAATGGCCTGTATTAGAGTTTCTGAGTAAGTATCTATCATCTGTCAAAGCCAGTTAGAGGGTCTCCAAAAGACTAGTAGAGCTCTACATGAGAATAAAGGATATTATTAAAAAGGAAAAGGAACTCCTAAAAAAATGGTGTTCAGATGAGAAAAACAGAAAATAGCAAAACCTCTGGCAAGCTAAATGTAAAACTGTAAAAGGCAGACCAAAAGCTGTTGAAGGAAAATGTTAGTAATGGTATAAAACTTTATTGTAAAACCTCTTCCAAACACATCAGAAGCAGGAAGCCTGCAGGATAGAAAAATGGTTTGCTTATGTGGATATTATGAGAGGTTCCTACAGGGAACCCCTTTATACCACAGAAACCTGTGAGAGTTTTTGGAAAGGTATGTGGAAACAGGGAGCTTGGGTGATAGGAGATGCCTGAATTTCAGTAAAACTTCTCAACAAATCTTCACTAAAATTGCTTAGAGAAATTAAGCTGCATTGCAATAAAAAGAAAGGATCAGTACTGAGCTATAACAAGTATTGTGCAATACCTTTTCATAAAATTTGGTTCTATATACATAATCGCAGTTAAATACAGTTCTTTTTTTCAAAAATGTTCAAAATTGTTCTAGCACACTGCTATTTTGATGTTTTATCTTTATACATGTGTTATTTCTTAACTGAAGGAAGAAAATATTTGTATATTGTAGTCAGCACAGTTAGCCTAACCTAGCTTACTGGTAATAAAGAAAACGACATTTTGGTGCAGGTTAATTGGCCACAGGCTGATCTCAGTGTAGGACAGGCTGTTCTGTCCATCCAAATTCCCACTCCACTGCAGCTAGATGAGCAGGCTTCAGGTTTTTTATACCCCAGTCCATCCCCATCTTCCCTGAGCATCTCCTGGCATTCCCCATGCTCCCTGAGGGCAGGACTACTCACCCTCATTTTAGTAATGTAACAGACTACCCAGGCAGCAAGTTCAAATGCATTTTAGGGCTGCTGCTGCCATTTACACATGATGGCAATGACTGTTCAAGAACCAGCAGCAGACATAATCGTCTGTATTATGTCTTACCTCAGTTCTTCCTGTTTAACAAATATTTATCATAAACCCCAAACTGTTCTTCTCAAGATTTTTTTTTTATTTTTTTGCTAAGTCATCCTTTACATTTGTCTAAAGGTCCAACCCATTTTGAACATTACAAATGTAACAGTTTCTGTAACTATGTGACAATGAACTATGTGTCCAATCAGCGATGGCAAAGTATTCCCTTTATATATTTTTCAATTTTCCACCTTGTAAGTTGGTTACTCTGCTCTGAACGCCAGAATCTGAGTATTAGCACATTTTGCTAATGGTAGAAGCTATCTAACTTCTGTCTGGCAATGGTTCTTCATGCATGAGGTTCTTTCACATGCATGGGGTTCTTTCACAGAAGAGCAGAAACATATTCATATACAAGAAACTCTTAGAGAAGTGGGTAAGACTTTCAGCATCCAAATAATTGTTCTCTTTGTTTGTCCAAGGTGGTGGTGTTTACAATATGACACAGGATTAGAAACTGCCTTCAAGTCTATAAACGTGTGCTTGCCAATAAAACCTGTAAACTGTATATCTGGTGTCACTGAAGTTCAGACTCTTACCTAGTGTAAGTTGGTGTAGCTGCTCTGACTTCAGTGGAGTCATGCTGATTTACACAGCTGAAGACCTGGGCCTTAGCTCTTGGATCTGGAAATTTTAACAAAAAGAAAGAAAATTTAATCAAGTTCATCCTTTCCTTCAGTAAGTTATAGCTGCAATCTTGTTATGCTGGAGACATATAATACTACAAAACAAAAATGCAGTGCTATGAATGAAAATTCATAGCCATTACATCTTAAGCCAGATAAAGTAAATATCCATTCATATGGATCCCATTGGCTTCAGTGGTGGAAATGAGGAATGAGGATGTGGTGTCTAAAAAAATTTCTGAAACCTTGACCATAACTTTAATTTTGCTCTCCCATCTGAATAAAACCCAGGGCAAATCAGACATCCACACCATTGTACCCCCAGTGTTGAAACTCTGGGGTGTCCATAGAAGCAACTTACCTTACATAGTAACACAGGTAAAATTTAGAAGTTTGTAAAACATATTGGGCTTTTTCAATGGAAAGTGATAGATAAATGCATGTCTTGTCTATTTAGCACACAAGTCAATGAAGCCGCAGACCTCATGGAGGTGCATATTTGAATATATTGTGTTATCCAGTGCCTAATTCCAGGTGATAGACCTGACAGCTATTGTAAATACACAGTTCAGGTCTTCTTGCCTGAACTCAATAAAATGTACACCTTTGCAGAAAGGCAGCCTGAGGTTCATGATTAATTAAACACCATTTAGTGTTTACATTTAGTCCTGACATGAGACAAAAAGGTACATACATTGCATGTAGGCACTTTGCCCAGAGTCTAATGTGTCTTTGACCAGTATGTTCTCAATTCCATTGTTACTCAAGAAATTTAATTCAAATCGCTTTATTCATTCTTTCCATATATATAAGCTTGACCAAATTTCCTAATCTCTTGTTCCAACCTTTCAGATAAAAACAAAATGAAGATAAACCAGCATTTGTTCTGCTAGCATCCTTTCTTTCAGCCTGTGTCACAACTGGTTAGAGTGCAATTCTTCCAAACAAGAATTGTCTCTCACCATGTCTTTGCACTTTGCCTGGTAGAATGGAGTCTCTGCCTGTGCTGCAATGCAAATGAATAATAATTTATGGAGATGTTGGAAGGGTGTTGACAGAAGTGGAGCTAACAGCATGAGCGGGGAATAAGTGCATTTATCCTAAAAATAACTATTGTCAGTCAAAAAAGCAAACTTAATTTCCAGTGTTTAGTCTTTATTAGCTGAAACCTTAGAAAGAACATGATTTTCAGTGGCAATTCTGCTAGAATGAGGACTTCAAAATTTTTCTACTGACTTCAGAGCCAGTGTGGGACAAGAAAAATGCACAGAACAAGTGAAATAAATATTGTTGGCATTTTACAATAAAATAGGAGTGCATTTTATAGGTGGCTAGCAGCTTGTAATTCCCCTTAATAAAACTAATCCTTTCCCTGTGGTTATTAAAATGTTTCATGTATCAGCAGGCTGTGAAAAGGACTCACTCCCCATCTCTTAACTTGCACTAAAACTGAGAGATGTCCACTTGAGTCATAGTTCCCAGTGCCAGTCCTGTTTCTCTGCCTGCTACTGGAATTCAAAGCCTCTGAGGGAATTAAAACTAACACATTAGTTCCTAATTAAATCCAAAAGGGTTGTGAAATGTAACCAAATAACTTTATAGTATTTCTTGGGAATATGGTCCCAGGAGGATAAGGAAGGAGCAATGGCTTTCAATTAATGATTTTCCCTCTTCTAACACACAGGAAATGTCTGCAATGTTCTTTTGACCCCTTTTAATTTCTTCAAGGGGAGCATTTGACTCTTCAAGCTTCCTCCTACAAATATATTTTTAAAACTTCCTGCAGGTTTGTAATAATTTAGTAGGATAAAGAAGTACAGTCATTGCTATAGCAGTCCTTTTTTCTTCAATTAGTATTTCTAATCACATTAGACATGTTTTCAGTATCCAGAGAGGATGCCTGATCCCTACAGCTATCGTGAACTATTAACTTTAATTAAAATTTACAAGTCTAATGTTGTTACATCTGCTAAAAGCATTAACTGCCATGTTAATTACCAAAATGTTAATGTTGCGTTAAAATATGAATGTTCCCTTTTGACAGTTCATCTGTGGTTTAATTATTTATTTTTGGTAGAACATCTCCTCAAAAAAAGAAAAAGGCATAAAAGCATAAATGCTGATTGAAGTAATGAGACATAATGGGAAAACTTCATCTAGAAAGAAAACTTAATACTTTAGAATACCAGTTGTTAGCAGAAATTCATTTGCATTCCTTGCTGTGTCTAAAATAAATACATAGCACTTGTGTCATGTCTAAGATGTTATTTATAATTGCAGCACATTCTTCTGCTTTTACTTGATAAGGATATCTAATGTGCAGGACAAGTTCTTAAATCCCCATAGTTCAGCAGTGTCACTGTGTTGGTGCTACAATAGAAACTCCCCCCAAAAAAATGATTTCAGGACTTCACATCAAAAACTTTATGGAATTTCTGAAGGTTTCCCCATATAACTCATTTCAAAATAGCTTTACAAAAGGAGATGTCTAGAACTCAGTCCTGAAGTTACTGTACTCCCTATCCCAAGAGTACAGGATCAAAGTGGAAGTCTTTTTAAATCACTGCAATTAGTAACAAGCATAGCAAAGACTTTGCAGTGGCTCATCTAAAGTAAACAGAAATCTCTGGTTAAATTAAAGCTGTCTCTTGCTATATTTCATGGTAAGATACTCCTCTATGATATTATTCTTAAAGGCATTGTCACTGAACTTAATAAATGAGAAAGTTCTGACAAACCAATGTTAAATATAATTGTTACATGTTTCTCTCACATTGAATAATTATTTTAATAGCTGAAGTTAACAGTCTGCCAAGTAATTTCTTAATATGATTGTAAATAGGTACTGTTAGATTTTATGCCATACTCTATTTTTTAATTTTGCATGAAGAAACCTTAATTCTTCCTGTAGATCTTCTATGGTGCATGTCAGAGGCACATTCCTCACACTGTACTCTCTTGAATGCTGGAAGTAAGCAGCTGTTTAGTGGCAAGTGCATAATTGGTTTTGTGGGTGGAGGAAGATTTTTAGAGTTCAGATGTCCAGTTCACAGATTTAGATTGTTTATTAGGATAATAAAATCTTTTAAATCCCCAAGTAAGACCCCTGCTAGTTGTCAGTGGACTTTGAGCTACCAGGACAGCATGCGTAACACCTCTTGCTTCACCACAGCCTGACCTCTTCTGATGTCCAGATTTTCTCTCCACTGTATGGTGGAATTAGGTAGTTCCAATTATAAAACAGGAGTTTCAATGTAATGTATTTAGAGCTCTTCTTAGAGGTAGGTATCGTACCACAGCAATGGAATTCTAGATGAAAAGTTGCATTCATCTGTCTTTTCAAGTTAACATGGTAGGAGAGTGCTGCAATAAATCATCATTTATCTTCCACAGAGTTTGGAGAATTTGCCTCCAAATCCATTTGCAGGGCCTTTAATAAAAAAGAGCCATTGAAAAAACTGGTTTGAAGCAGAGAAAAGCTCTGCAATCTCCCAAATGTTCAGAGCCCAGATTGGTCAGAGTTTATAGAATATATCCACACATAACCTCACCTCCCCTCATGAAAAACCGCAAACAAACAAAAAAACTAACCCACGCGTTCAAGCTCAGATGGCTTCTTATGTCCTATGAGCCCTGTTGCAGGCACATTCAGCAGGATAAGATTTATTCTGGTGTGCTCTGATCCTGAGGCTTTTTAAAGTACTACTTCAAACAGAAAAGATTTCCATTTAAAAATAATAGTGGTAATTATTTTGAAGAATGTAGCAAGTTGCTAAAGAAATGTTTTCTAATAGTCTGCCAGAAGGCAACCTATCTCCTGGGCTTTGTTTGCTTGTATAGATTTCGTTGCCTGCAGCAATACTTCTTTAAGTCAAGTTTACAGAAACTTGTCTCTCTTGGGGAGATGAATATCTTTCAAAGCTCATTATTTATTTGGGAATATTCAAGCACTCTAGAGAAGACAAGGAAATAATTCAAATGATTCGTTTGCAATTAATCTGATACTAACTTTTGTGTTGCAGTGCTCTAGCTTACATAACTTCTTGTGAAGGTCTGTATTACCACCAGTCTTGGTGTGTGAAATTCACCCCCTCTTTCAGTGTCATAGTTGTTACAGAATGGGGAAATTACTTAACTCCTTTTCTAAGCAAAAAAAGAAACACATTTTTTATGTGGTGGCTTGTGGCTGCCTGTTTGGCTGCAATTGTAAAGCAAAGCATGAAGGATAATCCAGTACAGCCACTGAGACACACAGACAAGGCAGAAGCTTGCCTTTTCATTTATGCAATTATCAGAACTCCTTTTGTTTTGTGAAATGTAAATAAATAAATTAACCCCATTGTACCATGCCCACAGAGTAGCTCCAGCAAAAATGTTGCCTTTTCTCAGTCATTCTGATTAAGGTAAAGCCAGATCTTATTCAAAGATGTAGCATTAAGGAAACAGAGTGCCTCCATTCAGCAGGTTTTGATTTGCCACTATATGTACATTAAAAAAAAAGAACTAAAGTAATTTTTGTTTCAGATCAATGTCTGCCTTATAATTTGCATATCTTCTTTCTCTGCCTACATTTTAATCTTTTTTTTCCATAGTGCATATACTATTAAACTTCAAAATATTTCTGTCATTCCCTTCCCCAAGCTTTTGGTGAAGGCTGCTCCTCTGAGTACACTGTAATAGCTGGCAATCTGCCTGGCACATCATCCACTGAGAAGCTCTTGCTAGGCTCTAAAACAGTGCAGTCTTATTATTAATAGTTAATTAAAAGGCTGATGTAAGGGTATTATTTTATATTCTCTTTCAAGATATGTTCACAACAGTTTTTATCAGACAAAGTATCAATAGGCAAACTGTTTGGTTTTCCTGTGCAGAACTTTTTGATAAGAGTGACAGACTCAGCTTCAGCAGTAAACCTTTTTTTGACCTTTATTGCAGACATACACACATTTTTGAGTGGACATAGAGAAAAGCACTGCATTCTTAAAATTACAGCAAAGTTCTGGAGCTCTGCTGCAGAATCACTGCTGTTATAAATCTAAATTTACTTTAAAGAGAGCAATATTGACCTCACATACCTGATTTCATCCACAGAGATCTCCAATGTGTGAGTATACAAGATCATAGCTAGCATCAAGGAGCTGATTTGTAGAGGACTACTCTATTCACGTGTTTTAATTTGGGCACATGATTTATGATTTACCTTCCAGAACATTACAGGTTTTGGGTTCATTATACATATGCATCTGTGGGTGTATATACAGAAAAAATATTATATGTACAATAGAAATTAACAAATCAGAAGTAAATACATTAAAAGTGTTGTTTCAGGTCAAGGCATGCTGAAAACAAGACCTTAAATTTCAGAATTGAAATCTTGGCTCGTTAAAGCTGAGGGAAATTTTCATTTATTTCTCTGTGACCAGGATTTTCCTTTAAAAACTTAATTTCCACCTAACATCATGCTTTCTGTTCTAATTATTTATTCTTCTGCAATTACCCTAAGTAATACTCCAGCAGTGGAAAAAGCCCCTGATAACTTGATGTTTGGCAGATGTCTTCCATCAGTCATTTTTAGATCTGAAGCTTATGCAATTGGATTGTAATTCTGAAAAACCTAGCATCTGCTTAATGAGGCAGTGCTTTAATATTTAGAAGTCTGATCTTTTAGATTCTTTAAAAATTTTTTGTTCTACATTTCTCATCTGAAACCTTGAAAACTATATGTCATCTCCTCATCTGCCCTAAACTTTAGAGACTCTCAAGGCTGTATGTGAAAGTAATGTCACCTTTTTTGTGTGGTCTCACGAAGGAGCAGTGTTAATCACTCTCCTACAAGTATTTTATTCCTAAAAAATACTCTTGCTTTGCTCAAAGCTTCTTATGAGACACTTCTAGAACACATAATCCATACATACAGTCCATTCACAAGCTTGGTAATGGGATACAGCAGCATTTAATGAAACAGCACTGAAACTGAGCACTATTTTACTACCTGCAAACTGAACCTGCAAGTTAAGGTGTTCCTGTTATTTACTTGTAGTTCCTGTTATTTACTTGTAGTAGATTTAATGCAGCATAATGCTGCAGCATAATGCTCCTACATCTGCACTGGTTTAGATAAACCTACACACACAAACTTACTAGAAGTCAAATACTTATTTTACAATATGCATCCAAAAATAGGAGCATATATACTTACTAAATATTCTCATTAAATGTCTAGAAATGTACCATTTCTTGTTCTACAAACTTCATCCCATCAATGATCAAGCACACTCAAGACCCATTCCTCGTGCCTTTGTTTCTTTTACCTAACCAATCTCCCCCATCTCTGGTTTGTTCTTTTAATCCTACCTTATGCAATGAAAAACAGAAATCTCTGGTGGGATTTCCTTTATAAGTGAAAAATGGAATAATAGTTTTGTTCCAGGTACTCCACAAACTACTGCCTCATCTGGCATGACATTACAGCTGAAATTGAATTTGGAGGCTTCATGGACTGCTCTCCCTAAAAAAATACAAGAAAATATGTATGAATGAAAACTTTGTTCCAGAATATCCAATTTGCAGGAAGTCAGAGCAAGCCAACAATGATTTTCCTGCTCCTGTTGTCGCTCACTTTTCACCTTTTTCCTAATAAAATAGTCATTTCAATTACAGACAAGCTGTTGAATAAAATCTATACAGGTACACTGACTATCCCCTGCTTTTCACTCATGTTCAAAGCCTGCTGCAGTTCTTTAGCTCCTTAGTCCATCTGATTTCATAAAGGTTGCCAATTACACATTCGAAAAATGTTAGATCGACAAATGTAATTATTGTAGCCTATTAAATTACTAAAATGTGAGTTTAGATCTATGGATCGATCCCTAATTAAGCAAACATCGAAGAACAGAAACCCAGAGAAATCAAACAGGGTACAATTATTTGCCCAGAAAAAGACTTTGCTGTTGTCAATACTTCCCACAAGTGAGAACAAGTCACAAGTTTAGGAAAAAAAAGGTTTCACAGAAAATACCCAGTCTCCCAGTACTAGGTTGTGCAAAACTAAGCTGTGTAGGTAATTCAATAGCAACACTGAAAGGGTGGAGGAGCCATCCTCATATTCAGCTTTTAGGTCTTCTGCAAGAATGGAGTGAAAGGATGGCATGATTTTGGGCTGAAAATCTGGTCCTCCTAAGTAGATCCTGATTGTCAGGGTAAAGGGAAATAAAATTTTATTTTTAATAAAATAGCACCGTTTGGTAGAAGTGTAGGATGCAGAAATATTGTTTGTTCCCTCTAATGCTCTTCTACGTTTCCTTTTCATACAGATTTGCTGTTACTGTAACAAAGTGAAACAGGACAAGTTTCTTCCTTTTGGAGTGCTGCTTCCAAAACCCCACTCCAATACTCCTGGAGCATTGTCACAGACCTAATAAATTCCAGAGACCACTGGGAGCAAGGTTTGGAAACACTTCAGCAGATGAACCACTTTCTGAGGACTGAAACCTCTGTTTCAAAAACACATTCAATACAAGCTGACTCACAGGAGGCCTGAAGCTAGAGCCTCCTTCTCTCTTCTCCAGATTCAGTCCAAAGAGAGAAAACATGGAGAGAGAGAGAGAGAGAGAAAGGTTGGTGTAATGATCAGGATACAAATAAACAGAACATATAGGAAACATTGGTATGCATCTGCACAGATATGAGAGTAAAAAATTAGCATTCATTCAAAGCTGCTTCTGCTTTCTGACAGGTAATAATGATTGTTAATGGGACTGACATTTCCACTGTACAATCAAAACATATTCTTCAAAACCTATTGCATAATTAACATTACTTACACACAATTCACATCAAATAACATCAAATTAGAAAGACTTATGGGGCTAGTGAATAGCATCCTGAAAAATATCTTGTCCAGGTGTTGAGTGAGCCCTGATAACACACACAAGGCTGTGCTTGGTTCTTCTCCCAGCCAGGCCAGTCCTCAGTGTGTTCTGCCACTGCAAGGAGTAAAAGGCTGCACACGTGAACACAGGACTCACAGGGATGCTTTTCTTCTCTGCACATTTTCCTGACAAGGACAGGGATTGATTTGCCATACAGGAGACATGTTCCTGCACTGTAATCCACATGAAATAGCAGGAGAGGCAGGAGCAAGGTTCGTGTCTTTACTCACCTGATTAATGGCTTGATGTTGCTCAAGATTAGGCAAGACTATAAAGGAGTTCAAATTCTTTTATTTCCTTATATCTTTATTAGATCAAGTACTTGATGCAAATTCTATTTGTCCTGTCAATAAGCTTCTCACTCGTTTTCTAGAACAGAGACTGATCTATGCCCAGATGTTTCCAGAAACACTTCACCTACTAAATATAAACATTTCAGCTGTGGCTTCTTGGTCAGCCAGAGTGGAGTTAACCATGTGGCCTCTTTGCTGAATAGAGACGTGATGGTCTGCAACAGCTTCCCAAAGGAACAGTCAGGGAAAAAGCCTAATTACTTCTGATGTGATGTTTAGCCATTACATGAACATCATTTTGTGCTGTAGTGCCCAAAACACAAACCTGGGAGGTGCCTTCCCAACCTAGAGCTTGTGTGGTTGGGAGGAACCTTGCAGACAACAACCCAATCATTTCCTGTTCTTCTCTTAGAGGAAACTTGACATATTTTTGGGGGTTGCAGTGGGAGAAGGAGGGGGAAAGGAGGTTGCTATCAAACAGTTGTTAAAAACATGCTAAATAAAAGGTCTAGATTAAAAAAAAGAACCTTCTTCTACAGGCTTTGATGTTGCCAAACATTGATTGTGAATTGAACAAGAAAAAAAATAAAGCAAGCTGAAAATGTGCTGTCAGGACTTTTATAACGCCAAGCTTTTTTATGATTTTTTAATGCTCCAATGACAGATATATGAAAATGAGTGCAAAATGCAGAGAAGAAAGAAAATAAAACCTCACTGTAGAATTTGCATAGACAAAGAAGTGTAATTTCCCAGCATTGACGGCAGCATAAGCACGGAGTAACTTTCAGGAGAATTATTTTTGCAAAACACCAGTGTGTTTCACATGCTTTGGTTTCTAATATGTCATTGTTAAATCAAAGAGTACTTATTTTTTTTTTCCCCAGGCATGTGGAAGAGTTAAGAAATATGAAACAAATTGTAACACAACCACTAAGGCTTTAAAAAAGAAAATAAAGTTACTTTTTTATATTATTCATGTAGATCACACCAACAGATAAAATAGCCTACAGATTTCCAGGACAGCACATGAGCATGCACGAAATATGGTAATTATATCTTGCATCAAAGTTTATGTGAAGTGTAATTTTATCTGGCACTTCAGTTTATCACTTTTTGAGGATTTGTGCACGAGATAGGTGGTACACAAGTCATATTTTCCTACTGAATCTGAGCAGGGCTAAATTTCACTCCATTTAGTCTTTGCTTCCACTTCTCATTTTGCATATCAAAGACTAAATGGCTCAAGCTAAATTTTAGGAAAATTGCATACTTATGCTTTCTGAGAACTTGTCTCCAGAATGTTTTTCCACTCTACCTGTAGTGGAATAATCCATGTGTAGATCACTCAAGAATAAAGGAAATTAATTAGGATTCCTAAATAGGAAATTATTTAGGATTTTGTTTATTTAAAATATTGCATTTATATCACAGAAATAGATCGAAACATATGGTTTTTTTTGGACTTCAACAATTCACCTTCCCAAAAAGAAATATCCCATGCATCTGACCTCAAGCTGCCACTGGCAACAACCTGCAAGTAGGCCATAAGCAGGTTGCTGAACCCCATCTTCTGGATATTGGGAATGAGAAGTAGGAATAGCTGGAGTACATCACAAGCATATTGCTCAAACAGTTCTAAAATTAGAAGTAGTTATATAATCTAAATAATAGAAAAGACATTCACAATAAGGCAGGAGCTGAGGATGATTGAAAGAGGTTCATGCTACCATAAAGAGGAACAAACTTTCTTAATACTGGTTCCTGAGTTTTAAATTGTCAAGGAAAAAAATACTGAAATCTGTGGCCCAAGTTTACCTTCCTCAAAACTATCATTTAATCTCTTTAACTAAAAAACCTTTCAAAACTTTAAGTAATTTTGATTTTTGCTGCCTGTGAAATCCACTCTTGCATACCTGTCAGCACTCCAGTCTACCTGAAAAACTTGGTGTAACATCCCGGCCATAAAAGTCACTTCATATCAGAACTGGGCATTTCCAAAGTGATTGAAGAGGCTAAAATGTAGTCTAAGCCCAGACTGAAGCTAGCACAGTGGCATCTCAGTTTTTCCCATTTTCATTTGTGTTGTCTTGTTTGTGCATTTTTAACATGAAAATAATTCCATGGGGAAAATTCTCCATAATATATTTGCTGGCTGCCAAAACAATAATTCTGAAAATTCTGTAATGAAAAGGATATAAATTTCAGAAGCAGCTTCTTGTAGTAACTTTCATAGATTTCAGTGTGGTAAAAACAAGCTTGGAAGCACTTGAGATCCACCTTTTGGTTATATGCTGTATGTTTCTCTTCCGTGGCATTTCTCTTGCTTTGGGAAGCCTGGAAGGATGGTCCAGTGGAAGTCTGTGATGGATTTCTCTGCCCAGGAGAGTCCCCCCCAGTAAAGGTTAGTGCTGTCCCCCCAGATCCCCACAGGTCTTTGCGATTAACAGCACTGTCCACACTCTTCACCACGACTTTGGTGAACAGTCATCTTTCCCCTGTCCCGTTCTGTTCTTTGGGAAGGGAGCTTTATACCACCCTGGGTCCAGATCAAGCCTTCCTTCCAGGAATTATTTTTCAAAACAGAGGCAACTCCTTCGGAGTTCCCAGAAGAAAGAATACAGGCGGGCTGGAACATAGCACAGAGATACTCAAGCAAGGTTTGAGCAAGCTGGACCAGCACTGAATCAGCAGAGTATTTAATGCAGGCTCGTTGAGCTGGTCTCTGCAAGGGCACTGGGAAGATTTAGTAGTTAATTACGTGTCGAGGCTGCACGCCCAGGGCACCGCGCTGTGACAGGAGACAGAAGGACCCGCTCTCTGCTCTGTGGCTGATCTGCCTCACAACCACGAACCACTTTGCCTCCTCTCCTCCCCTCGTGAATCTGTCTTGCTCATTAGGGAGGGTGAGGTTTTTTGTGGCAGGGAATGGTTTTCCTCACAGGTGAAATCCTTGATGTGTTGCAGGCAACAGTAAAACTCCAAGCTCTGGGCATTCCAAGTTTTAATTCTACGCATTCATAAACTGTTTAGCATAGTGAGGGCCGTACTTGTTTCTAGGTGCAAACAAATTATGGCTAAAAAGGATCTGTTAAATTATAATTTTAGAGCAAAGCAATGGAATCTTTCATAGGTAGGAGGGTGTGTTTATTTATCCATATATCTGATTAAATCCCAATTACTATAGAGAGGAAAGCAATTTTTTAATCATAAGAAAAAGTACATGAAAAATAGGTATAACATTTTTCCCTTGTCCCCTGACTAGGCACACTTAAGGCAGATCAACAGCTTATATTGGAACCCAGACAATGTGAGGCATTTGGAAGAGGGAGAGAGGTTAGGAAAGAGGAAGAAAGAAAAGCAGATCACAAGTTTGGACAACATTTGAATAGTTTGGAATTGCTTTGAATACTGCATTCTGAGCTGTTAAGGTATGACAAATTTGGGCTTTGTTTTAAACTGGCATAGTCTGCTGTTACCGAGAACGCTTTTAATATTTCAACTCAAAGATATCCTTTAGGGTGACATATTGCAAACATGCTTTCTGTTTTGTTTTCAATTCTGCTTTGTTGTCGGAGTTGCAATGTAAATATGCACCATATTTTCCTCTGCATATTCCTCATTATATTCATTTTAAAGTCTTCTCTATGAAGTATCTTCCTCCCAGCACCAGAGCATACAGGAATATATAGTCTCTATTCTGGGTTTGGCAATGAAAATATTCTTAGTGATTTAACTATACAAGGGCAGAAACTGTGACGGCGGGCAACAGCATCTGAAATTCATTAGCAAACATCTGAGATGACTTCCTGAGTGGGCCACAACAAAGTGTGGAATGAGCAGGGGTGGCAGAGGGGAAGAATTCCCATGTATGATAAAGGCAAAGAAAAAAATGCACATTTGTCAATAGTAATCTTTTCTTCGCCCTGATTCTTGTTCCTTCCATGCAAGTCTCTTTTCCCCCTTTACTTAACATGGGGATCAAGAAACTCAGGATTCCTTTAACAACCTATTGCTCCATTTCACTCAGCTGTCGATTTCAACAGGTTCAGTACCACGATACGTGCTCCCAGGAAAGTCTTGCTTCCTTATTTTTCTTTAATTCACTCTTAATTCACCCACTCGGCACTAACCTGTGCCATCCTATTTGAATCCAAAGATGAATTCACAATTACTACATGGTGGCTACCAGAAGCAAAAAAGCAGAAGAGTGCTCTGTAAGAAAGGAAACTGATATTATATTATGGTTTTATGCCATGTTTTTTTTTCAAATCATGCTCTTTAGACTGCAACATTCTTCAATAGCTGTTATGTTACCATAGCAACTACAAGTACTTGCTGTGGCCCACTGTGCAAGGGTCTGTGCAGAACAGAAATGGTCCTCGTTGCTAATTCAAAAAGTTCCAAGAGAAGCACACAGATGCTTGGGAGAAAAAATACAGATTTTCGATACACAAGATGGTGTGTGATATCACTATATGAGCAGTCCCAAAACTGGCGTCTTTATTGTAGGTATCACAGTGAAGGGGAAGTTTGAGGAAGGATGGAGCCTAACACTGAAAAAGTTTTTGTTATGCTCCTTAAAATTTATCAGCAGTTTTGAGGGTTTCTACAATTCCACAAAACTTTGTATCACTATGACAAAAAAAACCCCAAATAATTATTCTGCTGTACGTTCTATAATTTGTACATTACACATTACATTAACTTTAGGTGTTGAAATGAGGTGTGTTATTTTTGTACTAGAGCACTTGTCATTGCTTTCCTGAATTTAAATTTGAGTATAAAATATCTGTCATTAAATTTTTAAACATGCTTAGATTATTAAATTTCAAAACAAAGCAAGAACTGAATTAACTGCTAAAAAAAAAACAAAAAACCCAAGCATTAATTCAATCTGTCAGTTCAGAATTGTCAAATGCATCACTCTAAGTAGCAGTGGTTTTGCCATTTTCCTGTTTGCCTTTAATACCTTCTTTGAATAATGTTCAACTATATTTTTTGTTTTATTTTATTTTTCTAGGAGAGACAAACTCATCTTTTATCTTGAATTTATGGGTACAAATCAAACAAATCTCATTGCTCAGGCATGGCATAGGCAGAGAGGGGTTTTCAGCATCTCACTGCTAAATTCAGCAAATGACAATGCATTGCATGTCTCACACTGAAATATTATTCATGTATTTGTTTCTGTATTTCCTGATCCAATTCTACTGCGATGTAGAGAGTAACCACACTTCCATTTTTCTGAAGGTTGTATTAGAATAACCACCTTAACTTTTTGTGAAAGTCAGTGCTATTTTTAGCACTGAGTTCTTGAAGGTGAATGAGATTTGCACTGGAGATAAGGTCTGTTTTCAAACAAATTTCTTGAGATGGTCTCATCTCTAAAGAAGGTGTTTTAATTTATTTTGTGAAGATTAGGGAAGTTAATCACCCCCTGCTAGCAGGTAGTTAATTTTTCATTTACAAAATCATTGGTTACACACAGAATGTGGGGGGATTTGATGTTTTTGAGTTGGGTGGGGTTTTTTCCAAATATACACATTTCGAGAACCGAAAGCACGAAGTTTTATCTAGGTTCTGACTGTTGTCATATTTGAGCAACTGTTCAAATGTGCCAGTCAGGCTTTTGGAGGAAAACTGGCCATGTTCTCCCACAGTTGTCATGTATTTGTCACACTGCCACCAGCTAGAAAAATCAAATTGGAACCATTCTGTTACGAGCTGTGAACATCCTTTGCAGCAGTGCCATTTGCATCAGAATGGCTGGTATTGTTTTCAAACGTCAATATCAATACTTCAAATGGAACAAGAAAGGCAAAGCAGTCTTTTGTTGAAAGTTAGCCCGTTCATGAGTGCAGTGAGGAAAACAGACTGAGGCACAAAGTAGATCAGATGGGATTTAGATCCTTCAACAACTTCCATGTACCTTCCATTGCGGATAGATACAGCTCTCACAAACTGCATTTCCGTCTTTCAAAACACTAGCTGGCAAAAAGGCAGAAATAGACATCTACAATGAAGAATTACAATCCAGGACAGTTTCTATAGTCATTAATTTAATTTTTGAAGTGGCAACTACAGCTAAAAGTCTTTCCAATACTGGTCCTTCTAAATACTCATCCTCCCAATCTGTGTATTTAGAAAACAGACAATTCTGTAAGCTATTCATTCTTCCAGAACTTAAGGAAGAGATTTTTGTCCTGATAAGAAAAAGGACGTATTTTTTAAAAATTGAATAGATAACTTGACACATAAGAATAAGATAAAAAGTAATTCTCTCAAACCAGAGGATACACTGAATCATTTAAGAACTCTGCAGCAAAATTTGCTTCTTGGCAAACTGCTTAAGCATATTTCTATGACAGTGATTTGTCTTTATTCTTTCCACTGGCACTCCAAGGTATGGATGGTAGATTTCTAGCATTTTTAGTATCTGGCTGTTGTGCTTCTTTATCATAACGATATAGACACATGAAGAAGTGTGAAATGCTTGCTTGTACTACTTTCCTTCCATTTCTTAAGTTCAAACAGCTTTTCACTGCAAGATATTCTAATAATATGTTCTCACACCTATTTGTTTATTGTCTCATCTATTCTAAATATTATTCTACCCATCCTGTTTGAAGTTCTACACTGCAGCAAAACACCCGGGTTCCCTAACACATGACTCTGAATAACAATCTACTAAAAATAGAAGTATGTATATTTATTTATATGCAATATCTGTCTGTACTTGACAAATAGAAATTGATTTCATGATCTCTTTTGAAACTGGGAACTCCCCAAAGATTGACCAGTGGTGGAACTTGGAAGTAGGCTGCATGTGGTGTGGGGGAAAAATGAAGTTAGGTGGGTTTAGAGAATTGAGTCGTGAACAAAATGAGAATGAAAAACATTTAACAGCACATTGAGCAGACATAAACACAACAGAACTGAAAACGATATTGACACGATTGAATATTTTAATTATATATTCTAGTTGTGTGAATAAATCAAAAAACAGAAATCTCAGTTAGTTATGGAAAAATCCACTATATTCAACTATCTAAATCTGCAGATCACAAAAGAGATGAAGAGAAAATAATTAGTGCATGAGTGACAAAGTTTAATTTTGTTCACAGTTATTAAAAAGGAGGAAAGGAACAACATGATAAAAACACTAAGTTGTTTAGTCTTCTTGCATACGAACTAAAATGCAAACAACCATCAGATCATGTCAGAATAGCTGAAGCCGTAGTTTGCATGGAGGGAAACGGGTGTGAAGATGAAAGAGTGAGAAGATGGATCTGCATGTCACCTGCACAGCAGCAATTGTTAAAAGACAGAGTCCCTGGTTTATGAAAAGGGCTTAGACAGCACAAAATCAAGGAGTCCAGAGAGGAAAAGATTTAGAGGAAGGACACCTGCCATTTTCAGAAGGATAATACCACCAGTCATGGGATTTTGCTTGGATGAAGTAAAGACTTTAGCAAAGGTTTTTTCAATTATGATTAAGGCATGAAGCATATTGGAGAAGAACTAGGACGAAATAGATGTGTTGTTCTTGTCTTTTCTAAAAAGAGCAAACACTTCTGGGTATCTTTCTGCACAAAAAATTAATCATTCTCACTGTCTCTCTCAGGTTTCCGAATCCCACAGCAATATATTGGAAGTTTGAAAATCCAAGACTGATTATTGTTCCATTGTATGATTTTGGAGTTCATTTATGATGAAAACCAAGGTCTGGCTCTGAACTTGGCATTATTTCCAATGGGATCTGTGTATAGATGTGACAAAGTGTACCCAAAGACTTTTACTGCAGATTTTAATTTCTAGTACCATTCATGTGCTCATTTGCAGGTCTAGACCTATAATGCTTAGTTAGCTTGAACAGCTGTGTTTTTATGGCTGGAGTAGGTTTGAATGAAAGTTGAAAAGCTTGTGTGTACTTATTGTATATGTCCAATTAATCTTCACTCTGCAAAATCGAGGTTTTCCCTTCTTTTTGCTACATCACAGTTTTTATGCTTGCTTTGGACTGCAATCCTGGCTCACACTTCAAGTTAACAAGGCTGTGGTACTGCCCTAATAATCCCTAACATGTTTAAACAGATGTTTATAGCTGCTGGTGTACCTAAGCTCTTGTTTTAATTCGTGAGGTTGCTTGTTAAACCTGAGTATGACACAAGGTTTCTGGCGATGAAGTGGGATTTTTGCTTTATTTGATGGATGATATATGAATGTCAACACCTGAAGCATCTCAGACTGTTCAAAATAAATGACAAGTACAGAAATACAGGATTTAAATCTCATAGCAACCCAGCAGAATAATTTTATCTCAAACTGGGAGAAAACATCTAAAAGGAATATTATTTGACCAAGATTGCCACCATCTAACAAGCTTTTTTGTGATAAATTTTGAGGGAGGCATATTTAAAAATCCAGTTCTGGATTTATAAAATCCATACAAACCGGCTTATTCCAAAAGGGCCAACAGAAGAGTTTTGTAACTCCTCATTTAATTCATCAGATTGCTCTGCAGATGGCAGTAAAATTTATTTTCTATTTAAAGAGCGTCTCGCCTCATCATAATCAAGGAAATACACTTTCCAACTTAACCAAAAACTTGGCAAGGACAAAGTTCTGCACTGGCACCAAGTAATCCCATACAAAAAGCCTGTCTCCCATCTTACTTGTTTTGCTGTGCCAGAAATACTTTTAAAAGACCACAAAGTAGACCTTTCATATTTTACTGTGAAATATTCACACTCACTTTAAACACACACATGCTCTCATGATCCCAGCAATTGGTTCAGCCTGGCCTGCACTTACATGAAATAGGTGTTTCCCTTCCCCACAAACTGGCCTGTGGGAAGTCAGAGCATCTCCAGGCTGTCAGGACTGGGGCAGAGAAGCACAGCTGGATAATTGCCTGCTCACACCTTGTGGTGTGAATGGGAAATGTCCTGAGAGGAAACCAAAGTCTTCCAGAGCAAACCTACACAACTTTCCCATACAGCTGTTGAGTCATTTTTCCACAAAGGAGAGAAAGAAAAGGGCTTTCCCAGGAGACTGGAAAATCAGAGCTATCAGGATAGGTGTCAGAGAATCCAAGGCAAAGGATGGGAAGATAAAAGGGGAGGAAGACTACAGTTAGCTCCAAGATGAGCACAGAGCCACTAGGACAAAGCACCGCATTCCCAACAGCAAGTGGCAGTTGGTGGACAGCAAACCTGAAACATTTCCATGGAGCACTGGGGCAGGAATAGGCTGCAGACAGGATAATATTCTGCATAAAGGGCATTATCAGAAAGGTAAGTTCTATATCTTACTGCACTTCCACACTAATGCTTGACTGCCTTTTCCTGGAAGCTCCTCTGGAGAAAATGACCACAAGGAGTCTACAGGTGACACACAGGCTTGGACAGTTTGCTTCTTAGCTGTGTTATCAGTGCCAAGTGGTTTGAAAAGGTGTACTTTTCCTCACTTGCACTTACAAGCTATTCCCGTGACTGTGAATCCAGGACATTTATCCTTCAAATATTTGAGTAAAGCTGCAACTCTGCTCAAGACTTGTCATCACTTGGAGGAAGCTACCACCACTTTATTTGTGCAGCTCTCACTTTGCAAAACATTTTCACAGTAAAAGTTAATGACAACTTCACATGCCTTCTTGAGACTGAAAATTAGGTAGTAAGCTAAGAATCAAGATCTTGGAAGACTCTGAAGCATTTCTGGTGACTCTCCAAAAGAATACTTAACTCTGTTAATTCATCTGCTCCGCAGTTCAGCTACATATTTTCCTGATCAGGTGGTTCTTGGCTTTAAATGGATAAAAACTTCTTCATTAAATAATAGAAAATATCTCAGAAATAATTTATCAAGTCATTCAAAAATATATCTGTAGATAAGAGAAATACTTCCTCACCTCCTAAATTGTTTCAAAGGTATATTTACAACTGTAATATATACAGCAAGAAAATCTTTATAGTATAAAGTTTTCTGGCTCCAAACCTGCTGCTTGGAATGAAACTCAGGATAGAATCAAGGCAGATCTCTGGGGAGGTAATGATAGGAGTATGTATTGAGCTGCTGGGAGCATGAATATGCATAGCTCAGTAAGGGCAAATGACAGACAATGGCCTATTGTATCCAGCTGAAATGGGTGTATATGTTTGTTTTTTCCTCAAAAAAACCTAAATTCACCCAAAAAAATAGCAACTAAATATTTACAGCCCTTTATTAAAGTAGGTTTCATCTTGAACTTTAGTATTGAATGTGTTTAGATTTGAGGAATCTTGTCAGGTTTCATTAATGCAGCATGGTAGCATCTCCTATATTAATGCCAGGGGGATAGTTACAAACAGAACATAAATGTACATTTTAAATTTCACTTACTAAGTTTTATCATGTAAGAGGAAGGAAGGAAGGAACCTGAGATTGACACCACAGATCATACACTACTTTGAAATTTAATTGCTAAATAATATTTTAAGGTACAAAATGTTTACTTGACTTGAATGCCGAGTAATTATTTGCCAGTACCTGGCAGTTTTTGGCAGGGCTTCTCTTACTCAGTTGCTAACCAAAATGCAAAATGATAGCCTTTAAGACAAAACCAGGATAACAGATGAAACTACTCTTTTGTTAAAAGTCTGTATAATTTTAATTCTACTTGGTTTAAAACATCTTGAGAGATGTAGATGCTTATGCCTGAGGCAGCAAAGAATTACAAACCTTGCTGTAAGGGTACTGCTGCAATACACCAGCCAAGCTTCAGTGGGACTGTTTATCATCAAATATACATGAAAGACCAGGACCCCTACTTGACTAGACATGACAATTTAACTTTGCCTCTTCCATCACAGTAACATGATCATAAACATATTATCAAGTCCTGCAGTTTGATCAACTACAGATGTAAAATTAAGAGCTGACAAGTTTTAGCAGGTAGCTGAGTCCTACTTATTTTCTGCCAAATTTAATTTTAATTTCCAAAAATCTTCCAGGCAACTCTTTTTTTAAAGACTTCAGAAACCACTCTTATTTTTCTCTTTTATTCTTGCATTTAGTACCAGTGTTCCGAAAAAGTAGGATTTACATGTTGTTTCTTTCAGGACAATTTGCCTTTCCTTTTTTGTTTGCCTCTATTTTATTATTTTATACAGAAAATACATCCAGGAAACAGGTTGTGTACAGTTTCATTCACAACCTGAGTGACAACACACCTTGCTGCAGCAAGGAAAGCCAACAGGATGCTGGGTTGCATCGAAAAGGGCATCACCAGCAGAGATAAAGAAGGCATTATCCCACTCTGTGCTTGCCAGGCCACAGCTGGGATGCTGTGTTCAGTTTTGGTCCCCACTATAAAAAAAGATGGAGATAGGCTGGGCAGGGTCCTGAGATGGGCCACAAAGACGACCCAAGGACTAGGAAACCTGCCATAAGGAAAGGCTGAGATGCCTGTGTTTATTCAGCCTTGAGGAAAGACGGTTTAGGAGAGACCTTGTCACCGTGTTCCAGTATTTAAAGGGTGGCTACAAGAAGTTGGAGAGACTCCCAAGGAGTCACATGGAAAAGAGGAGGGGTAATAGGTACAAGTTACTCCTGGGCCAATTCCAACTGGACACAAGAAGAAAATTTTTCACAATGAGAGCAATCAGCCATTGGAATAATCTCCCCAGGGAAGTGGTGGATTCCCAAACAAAGACTTTGGCTGGGTCGTCTTGTCTTGGCTTTTGCCCAAAAAGTCTGGACCGGACAACCCTTCAGGTCCCTTCCAGCAGGGTCTTCTATGATTCTCTGATAATAAATTAGCAATAAGCCATGGCAGGTAATGCACCTGTTATTTGAGAATTAACTCCCATGGCTTTGTAAAGCATAAGGTACCAATGAATGTGTCTTTTCCCTTTGGGTGCAATTATATTTCAAAAGCCATTTCCTGGAGTTGCTGGTATAGCTTCTCTTTGGTTAAAAGTTTATCTTCCATGGATTGCACTCATATTTGTCTTGAGCTGTATACTGTGATTGGCAAGTGCTGACATGAGGATTTACTTATGCTATGTCAGGTTCAAAGTTTAGTGCTCAACTTGATATGGCTTAACCATGAGAGCATTATATTGAAACATGAACACCAACCTTCTAAACCAAGTTTTAGTCCAAAGACTAAGCGTCATTCATTCTAAACAGTAAAAACTTAGAAACAGACGTTTCTGATCACTAATTCTTCTCCTGGGAGTTCACGGTTAAACCCTTGCTAATATGGTAGGAGCAATGGTGGTATAGCAATCACATCCATGAGATTTATTGAAGATCTTAAATCTATTCAGTACCACTGTCAACTGTCTTTTTTTCAGTCTTAAAAAAAAAAAAAAAAGCGAAATCAGAATACAGTCATCTGCAGCATGGTGAAAATAAAGGAAAAGGCCAAGGAGAAGGCTTACTGCCAAGTATTGGGAGCATTTAACCTAAAATATTATTAAGACCTAAAACACAACAGGAAAGTGAAAGTTGAACAACTATATGCCTGGGTCATTTAAGTTAAAATGAATATTTACCTTACCAAATAACATAAATACCTACTGTGGTTGCTGAGAAATAGCATCTTTAATGTAATCACAGTGCCTCTCAATTAGCTTGTTTGGGGTTTTTTTTAATTGGGATTCTTCATTTAAATGTTCCCTGTCCTTGAAATTTCTATTTGCAACCTTGTACAAGTCACTCCCCCCATACAAACTTTTATAAATGTAATTTTTAAACTTGAAAATACCTAGTGTGTACTACAGTTAACTGCGTATTTGTGAGCTGGGCCTTAAATAGAGTTTAATGAATGTTTATGCCATTTAAATAAAACATTTTCAGGAGCTTGAAAACAAAACTCAGTTTCTTCATAAGGAAAAATAATTATGATTGTGTTATGAAGTACAGGTAGTTAAGTACTAAAGCAGATCAACAGGTTATGAAATCAACCCTTATAAAAAGGTAGTGATAACTACAGGCAACTAGGAGAGAATATTGGAATGAAAAGGTGATAATCCAGTTTAAAAAGTTTGGAACAAAAACTGAGAATTGCAATTAATGAATAAAACAGAATTGAGGGAAAGGGGGAAGGGATAGCCATAAAAATCACATAAAATGAGTTTGTCATTTCCTCCAGTGAGTGATGGGGACTCAGACAAAAAATGTTAGGTTTGATCTGTTTTGCTATACTTTTTCTTCTGAAAAACAAAAACAGAAATCCTGCTGACAGATTCAGGGCACACTTTGCAGCAGTTAAAAGTGGTGATTGCTCTACTAATATTCCTTCCCATTTTGTTCTATTCAGCTATGACTTCTATGACCTCTGTCTACACCTTCCAAAAAAGGATTCCAGGACACCTAACATAGAAAAACAGTCCTAACCAAACTCATTATATAGTTATTAAATAGCAGAACCACTAAAACTACCTCAAGATTTCTTTTCTTGGTTTTTTTATACATTCTTATGCTCTATCAGTTTGTTTCTTCTTACTTCTTTTTCCTAAATTAACTGTTCCTATCTGTCACTTGTTTGTTATCTGCTTCATTCACTTCTAAAATCTGGCATGATACCGCAATCGTTCACTTTGACATCAGTGGGCCACAGTGGAAAGCTGCCAGCAATACTCTTATAATTCTGAGGTATTTCGCTTCTTATATTCTAAATTAAATATTTTGGGCTTCTTCATTAATTTGAAAGATTTGCTACAAGAGAAGTCTACCAACATCTTGATAATACTTTTCTTTCTCTAACCAGAGGCCTGAAAGTCCCTTCTCCCCCACCCCCCAAAAGAGAAATCTTGTCTTCATTTCTGTGAAACTCTTTTGAAAAAAACTTTTAATTTTTTCCACCTTTATATACCAGATGTTGTCTGCTTCAAAACTTTCAGTGTTACTTTAATGACAAATTTGTCTCAGTTCACATTTTCCCCAAAACACAGAGCTCAGACATGCCTGTATTTTATAGAATAGTGTTACCGAATTGAAAGAATCACAGACGTAAATGAAGTTACTATTTTATCCTTAGGATGTTTAGGTTTTCCCAGTTGTTGGTAGTTATGGAGAACTGATCCCAGACCTCATGATGTGCCATGAATTTTTATTTGTAGTTCTCAAGCTCTATGCAGCATAAAGAAAGAACACGTTGTAGCTCATCTGCACGTTAGTAGTTCTGTAAGCTGAGTCAGTGTATGTGCAGAGATCATCTCTCAAGCACCTTGAATGGAAAAGGAATGAAGGGTGACAGAACACTGCTGTCCATGGCACGACAAACAGCATTAGTGAACAGCAACATTTCAGCCACAGTGCCCTAGCAAGGTATGATCTGTTTACTGCAGCAACCCAAAACCACTCAGATAGCGTGATTATACTTTATAAAACCCATTCAGTTCCAAATACTGTAGGGTATATAATATTTAATATTTCATGTCAACTAGTTATATTAGTATTGCCCTGCTGTATGCAATTGTGAACTTCAGTAACCTTGGTGCAGATACCTTAGAATTCCATATATTCTGTAACAACAGGCCTCATACACTGACATACATCATGTGTCAAAGCTAGTGTGACTTATTCTGTTTGGCTGTGTTGTAGAAATGCTCTTCCTACTTATATTACAACATCTTACAACATAATGAAGAATTTTAGGGTTTTTTTCCCCCACCCAAAGTGACAAAAAATATGGAAATAAAACTTGATAGTCTGCAATGGTTGTATTTTCAAGTTTGAGTTTGTCTTGCACAAGAAATGGTTCTCCAAGGTGCTGTGCAGTATAAAACCAGCTCCTTACATGTACCTGCATGTTTGAAAAAACTTTACTAAGGTATTGCATCTTAGTGTAGAATATAAAGGAAGTGCATTTTGAGCATTAGGTGTATTTTTTTTTAGAAATTTCAATCAATACTTTGATGATTTTTTTTTTAATTTAAAATAACACTTTCTCCACAAAAGCAGATAAATGTGTCAGATTCATAGCAGGAGAGTTTTCCTCCAAGAAGATTTCCTTCTACTAAACTATCTTTTTTAAACCTTTCTTCTGCCTGGAGCTGGATGTGGCTGGGAAAAGAAAAAGAAAATAGAACAAGAACAACAACAAAAAAACCCTGTTTGTTGGTTTTTTCATCTTCGTTCCACAAAAAACAAACAAGTAAAAATATATTTTAAACTTCCAGTTCATCATATACAAACATGTTCAGAATTATATCCATTGTCTTACCATTTATTTCCTTCTGGCACTTCCATAAGTCAAAACCTGACTAAAAGTTTCAGATTAAGTTTTTATGACAGGCATGATCTTTGTGATGTTACAACATGATCCAAAAATATAAAGTAAAAACTAAGGTTTTGGAGTTCCCCCCATCTTGTCTGGTTGGACTGTTTGTGTCCTGCTGTCCCAGTCATTGTCTTTTGCTTACTGAGATTTCTCTATCTCCTCTGATTCCTTAGACATTTCATAGCTGCTGGTTAGATGCTATTACCATGTGACATGTTCAACCTTTAAAACAAATAATTTACTGTGAAAGTTGAAAACTGTTAGAATGATGAATTTGAATGTTTATCACTGAGTTCTTCAGGCCTAAGAATACTGTCAAACTCTAAAACAAACAAGTATAATAAAATTACCCTTCTTTTCAAGGTCTCAGAAGGTGGAGGGCAGGGCTTTTTCTGGCTCTTTGCTTAGTGCTGTGTAGCCTGTCTGGAGGTGCTGTTTGCAGAACAGCATTTTCAGCTTTTATCTGACATCCCCATTTGGAATTAGCAGCAGATAAGCACTGTGCTGCTACCTGCCATTCCCACTCATGTTTCTGTGGGAAGGAACGTCACATCAGCTAAAGCTGGAGGCCAAGCCATGCACGGAGAAGAGAAGGAGCTTAGACAGGGTAAGCAAAGTTCCCCAAATCCCAGAGCACTGAAGTGGCACCAAAGCAACAAGCACTGCTGTTGCAAGAGAGCCTGAGGAGCTGCTCTGCACAGCAGAGGACACAGAATGAAAGAAAAAATGGTGCTTAAGTGGCTGTTTTCTGTCTTAGCTAGACAGCAAAAGAAAGCATAAACCCAGCTTTAACTGAGTTACTACTCTGAAGGAAGCTGCAAAAAATGCAGAAGCTCGTGGTTCCACCAACCACCCCACAATGAAAAGGTGAGTTTTCAGTCAGGCCTGGGCTTGGGGAGCTCATACCTTCTACCATAGCCTGACAGCCCCTCCATGGCCTGCCTGAGATGTTTCTAGTACTTTCTAGTCGTTTTATTATTGTTCATCTATTAATCAAGTTAAACAGTACCAACCCTACCCTAAAATCATTTTCAGGTGTCATACAGATGTGTTTTTTCCAGCCTCTGGTATTTTGATTCGAGGGAAAGATAGCAGCAACACCTTAGAAAATGAGACAGGGACCAGGCTTTTCACCTCAAGTTATTTGTTAAAATCAAATCATGCCTCAACTGAAAGAGACTTTCTGCTAACTGCATTTTGAGACTCAGAGAGAGTGTGGTTGAATTTAATAAGTTCAGTAATTTAATTTGGCATTGGGTCTGGCTCTAAGCCTTAGAAACTAGTAGGTAGCTAAGATCTAGTGGCATTTCTGTAATGGAGGGAGATAAAAGCTGGACAGATCTCCAGTTTTCTCAACCATAAAACCTGTGTTCTGTTGTCCAGAAAAAGATGGTTTGTGTTGAATTCTTGAAAACTGCTTGAATAGCTGCAAATCCTATAGAAATCATCAAGCAGAAAGATGCTGAAGAAGATGCAGAATAAGGAACTGTGCTAAATATGCTAGTGTTGTAATAAAAAAAAAATAATTATTGTGCTTTCAGCACTTTTCATTCAGAATATAAAACAATATTCTATCTGATTGTTCTGTGCATTTTCATTTGTGCCTGCCAGGAAAGCTTTTGGATAGGTTTGAGGGTTAAAATTATTTTATAGAGTTCAAAATAATCTTCTTCTGAAACGAAGAAAGCAACCATTGCCTCCAACTGTAAACGCTCTATTACTTCTATGGTATTTAGGACACTAAAAGAAAAGAGCCCATAGAAAAGGGCCAGGGATTTTTAATGTCAGCACAAGGGAATGTCATCATTTGTTTCCTTTCAGTTAAAATCCTCAAAAACAAACAAACAAACAAACAAACATAGAACCAGCAAGCATTCATTGCTCTGGTAACACCTTATTTAAAAAAAAAAAAGGGAAAATCCTTCACACCTTCTCTGAAGTTATGCAAATATTATACAAGAACCAAAAATAAACCAACAGAAACAGCAGAATTAAGGTAATGTTAAAGAGAAACTAATGTGTTCCTAAATCCTGTTTATTTCAACAAGGTTCAGTAAGGACTGGTTCTATGCTTTGAGTACACAGGCAGCAAAATCTGGGCATGCAACTAGTCTGGGCATGAAGAGTTTTCAGGCCAGAAAATGTAAAATCCTGCACGTAACTTGAAACTCAAATATTAATTTCCCTAAAATTAAAATGCTGTTGCTAACACAAGAAGCTTTCAACAAAATTCTGATCACTCTGCAGCAGAAAACTTTCATTCCCTAAACAAAGATTAATGCTGCCCTTTCCTAACTAGAGTAGAATCTCAAAATTTCACTCTACTTCTTGCCACAATTGTCTTTCACAGAAGTTGAACAAGTTGCTAAAGTCTCTCAGGCAATAGTTTAGAACTGTTTATGATACTTAATGTTTTCTTCTCTTTTTCCTCTTCTTCTACTACCACTTAGTGACACATAGTTTTGTTTCTTCTGACCCTATACATGCCCTTTAGTATTTTTACAAACTCAATATCAAAGTCTTTCTTCAGGAAAAAAGGAAAGATTAATTTGGACCTTCAGATTGCTGAAGCAACAACAGAGTAACAAGGCAGCAGGCATTGTCAAAACATATTTAATGACAGAATTCTTCAGAGAGCTTTGCAAGATCAAAAAAGAAAAAAATTACTTGATGTTACAGTTCCCTGCGGGACTTGATTTTTGTTTTAAATTGGGAAATATTGTTCCTGAAGAAACAGTGTATTGATTTGTTAAATCCCTGTTTTAAGAGTAGCTTTTTAGAATTGAAATGTAAATGGCATCTTTTCTTTGTGAGTTAAAAAAGTCTTCCGACAAAACAATCTTCTAAGAGACTCTGCAAGCATCAAAACATGACCTATTTGTAAAACATTTAGTCAAGACACATTGGACATGTTAGTAGGAATTAGTGCTTTTTGCCAGGACTAGGTGCAGAGCCATACTAAACTACACAAAACAATTAATCTGCATTTCTGTAAGGTACACCAGGGCAACTGCATCAAGCTGTCTTGTAGCAAAAAGAATTGAATACTAGGAAAGCCAAAAAACTACAAAAAAGCAAGTAAAATCTTCGGTATAGATGGTACAGATGAAAAGCAGGCAGGGAGGAGACCTTTTTTCAGTTTTTTTACTAAAAAGCTGAAAAGAGACAAAAATTTAAGCCAAAAATAGTTCTTTGTTGAAGCAGAACAGCTTGATTCGGTACTTGTGTGAAGATCAGAACTTAGTTTTGTAACTATGCCTCCCCAAGGCCCAAAAATCTATTGTTTAGATAGTGAGTTTTGTTCCACTGTTGTTAATTATCACAAACTCTTCCCATATTTCTTCACAGCTCTGGATTTAAGTATATGAGTGTGTGCTGTGCCCATGGCATGCTCCCTTTTCTCCTAAATGTGAATAACCAAGGTCCTGTCTGCACATTAACTTTTTGTATTTGTACCTTCTATAGGAAAGACTACGATTTAAGTGTTTGGTTTGTAGTTGTCTCACCCTCTAGTGGCAGAGAGGCTTTAGTTCTCAGGGATGAAGAAATGGGAGATGGCGGTTTTTTCTTCTGGTCAACTGTGCTGTGTTGCCTGTTTACAGCAGGCTGTTAGAGAACTGAAATTGTTTTATTTGTTTATAAAGCCGCAGATCGTTGTCTGCAATGTGTGCCCATCACTTCTAATGGAGCAATGCAAAATATGCTGACCTACAGGCACTGAAATAATTAAAAAGGTGCTAATGAAGGGTAGTTGTACGCTCAGATGTACTCTTTCAGTTATGTGAAATGACTGCTATTAAAGCCTTCCTGTGCCACCACAATTAGTAGTAGTATAATGCTGCTGCCTGAAGACTAACAGAGTTAGAACCTCTATTTTCCTCTAAATTCAAATTCCCTATTAAATTTTAATTTAAAAGCAGAAGACAGACACCAGATTATTTTTGTCCCTGAAAAGGCTTAAGATCATAATGCACAGCTTTTATAAAATAACATGCTGACCAGATATTAACTGAAAAATTAATAGATTCCCTATCCTCTGTTTGGGGAAAAGAAACAAAAAATAAAAATAGATAAAAAGAGTATTGAGTAATGTTGGCTTCTGCAGAAATTTATCTGCTACTTTACAAGATTAGAGCCTTGGAAACAGAATTAATTCAAACCTGGATAATTTAAGTTTTGTTATTGCTATTTGATCTGTACAGTTGGACCAAAGCAGAAGAAAGAAAAAAACATGAGGCATTGCCAGCACTTCCTGAGAGGTAGCTGCTAAGTGAATGGAGAACTCTTGAGATACCAATCAGCTGTAAGGAAAGGCCTTTAGCCATATTTTAGAGGAGGATGTATAAAGTACAAAACCACAGGGAGCAGCAGCTTAGCTGCCAGTGTGCCAGCACATTTGTTCAAACAACTTTACCATTTTTTAAAAGCTTTTTGAAGGCAATTCTTAGTTGTAAATATGTTGTTGTTGATAACCAGGTTAGGTTCTAATGTCACCTGTAGCTGTGATTGTTTAATTAAGAAGTATGATTATGGTGTATCATTCTAATTGCCTGCATTCTCCACTATGTTTCTTATGCTCTGGTCTCTTGCAATTCAGCCAGATTTTGGCCAGTTGGATTCGTTTTTCACATGGCAATACAAGACAGGTATTTCTGAAAATTAGGGTACAGAGAGCTACAGTGTTTTTGCTACATCCAAGAATCCTACTGGTGTTTAAAAGGAGCACTCCTAACAGAGCACAGAGAAATTTGCATCTAACCATATTTATAGGACTGTGAAGCACAAAATACCCTTATGGTTGCTCCAAGCACATGAGCAACAATAGGATTTGCTATATCCAAGAAGCCCAAACTGTAGAATTTTGATGAAAATAAGTCTAACAATCCAAGCACGATCCCATGCCAACACTACTATTTTAATACCAACCATGAAGTAGCATTTTTGCAAGGATACTGGCCCACATTTGCACAGTCATTTTGTAGATACAGCGATCAACAGCGTCTTCAGAAAGACTTGTGGAGAAAGCAAAGGTTCAGAGAGAATAGCTGACAGTCACAAGGTGCAGTGTTCAGGCTCCAGAGTGAATCTGTCTTGCTTGGTTACAAAGTCCAAGTTTAACCTATTACCATGGAGCTGGCTGCAGTCATTGCTGGAAAAATCTGAAATTGTGCAGCCCCACTGTCTCACCATCTGAGATAGGGCGCAGATGCTGACTCAGGTACAGCAAGCTCCCTTAACCTACTGCCCTACACACTCAGTACTTTCTCCATTTTCTTATGCACTTTAAAGTGTCTAATAAAAATGTTTTACTTAATGTTTCCTCATATATAGGTCTGAAAGCATGGATAATGGGAAACAGGTGATGTGAGCACATACAAGCAGGCTCATTTTGTATATATAAGAAGTAGCTTTCAGAAAAGAGATTGAATTCTTGTGAGCGGGATTGGTTTAATTACACCACAGACTTTGATCCTGTTCACAATTCCAGTGTAAATTTGGGCAAAACTTCACTGAAATGGTACAATTACAGGCAAAAGTAAAATAAGAAAAGGTGTTTCATGACTCAGGGCTGAGAGAGCATCTCTGAGCAAAGAAGATGCTGTTAGACAGAGTGCACAGGTCATACCTGTGTACCAGCCTACCAGCCTCATTTATTGCAAATTCCACACAGTGTATATTCTGGTCATGTAAATAAGGCCCTTAGAAGACAATAGTGCAATATCAATTCACAAGGAACAAAACTTGTAATACAGTAATACTAATTTTTTGCGTGTGTTACATTTGTCACCCTATTAAGCATTTTTAACGAATTTTGACTTGCTTTTCCCCATTATTCTGCACTGGATTTCGCTTTCACTGGCAGTACTGTATTAATGATAATAAATGTATTGCAGCAGTAGCACAGCAATGCCCACATCCCCCAGCCACCTCTCCTTGCTGTTAGGGGCAACAGGCAACCACCAGGTTAATGCCTGCTGCACTCCCTTTGACAGGCTGCTGAACTTGAGGGTAGCTACAAATGACATTGATTAATTCCGATCACGTGCTCCATGTGTGTAGTGGCAAATTCTCACCTATGACCCTATTTCCCTTTCAAACAAGGTGCAGTGCAAAATCAGGAGGCATGAATGAGGATCACAGAGGCTGCATTTGGAGCCTACAGGTCTGCTTGTCCTGAAAGCTGCTCGAGTGTAATAACTTCCAACTTAGCTGAAGACGGGAGTGGCCCAGGTACGTGCAAGGTCACAGTGAGCTGCCATTCGCCACTGAAGAATTTACAGGCTGGACAACACTGTCTTCTAAGGAGCTGAGCCATGAACCTTTCAGTCCATCACATGCCATTTTTTGCATTTAAATACACAGCATATAGCACTTCCCTCTGGAGAACAACAGATACATTTACCTGTTCAGCCTACTACTGCAATTCCCCATTTTGAACTTTAACAATAGGGGATAAAAGTTTACCTTAGATTCAGGACAGACTTGAGTCTGTAGAGGACTCAAACCACACATTCTAAATTCCATCTGTAGGCACCACAGGGCTAGCTGAACATCACAAAAGGATACTGCCTACCCCCATAGCAGTATCCTGCTTTCTGACATTGGTAACCGGTCAGTTATCCACACAGTGCTCCTCAGGAGGGAGAAGAGATTTCTGGAGGATGTGCAAAGACACTTCTCTGAACAGGACTCCCATTAGCACTCCAGGTGAAGCCCCAGCCTAGGACACAGTCCCTGTTAGCCAGGGAGGGGATGGCAGCCCAGGCTGTGACACAGCAGCAGGAGCACGAGCAGTGATGCAGGGACCGGCCTGTGTTCCACCACTGCCTCTGCTCACGCTGCACTCTGCACCCAGAGTAATTGACAGTCACCACACGATGGGATTTATGCTCTGGGCAAACTATTATCCTACTGAGGTGACCATGTGGGACTGCATGCGGGGGATGGAACTGGGTTTTAAGCAGTTAGCATGGTTGTGAAGGCATTGTTGGACGCTGCTTCCCTTTCCTCCTCAGGCTTTGGGTTGCCTGAATCTTTTTACCTAAAGGGAAGGAGCAAGAAACCACTTTTAGCTGTAAGCAAGGAAATCAGGATCAAAAAACTCCTAGAAATATTGCTTGAGTTTGAAACAGCTTTTTTTTCTACAGCTTTCTAAAAGCTGGTTCTTGCTTATTCTCTTCATGGTTCAAACACGAACTAAAAACCCTGGTGCTTTGTATTTATACACTGGCAGTAAACCCCAAAATCTGGGCATGCTTTATAGCTATCTCTGTCTCTCATACAGCTACTTAAAGGTTGTGCTGAATATTAAGTATCATAATTTGGAAGCACAGAAGAAATAACATCTGTTGTAACCTGAAATAACAAAAGTAGGCCTTTTCATTCCATGCCAGTCAGGAAACTAATAACATATGTGCAGAATGCATTTCATATATGGCAGTGACATATTTGCAAAACATTCAAATTATAGTTTTATCCTTTGACCATTTGTATTCTTGACCATTAATCCAACTGCTTCCATTCCTTCTAATGCTAATTCCTAAGCAAATGTAAGCAATTGACAGCAAACAAGGCAAAATTCAGAAGCTGTAGGGATATTTCACTGGTATTCTACTAATATGCCTAAAAATCTTTTAAATCATTAAGAAGGAAATAGAGTTTGTATATACACTAAACTCTTGATTTCATACCTCCAGTTAAGTCCAGTACTGCAAAAATAATCCCATTTAAATACACGTCAGTGGTATCACATAGGATAAGGAAGTTAAAGACAAGCATAAATGCTTTCACTACCAGGATCATAGCATATGGATGCAAGTTGGAATTAGAAAGAGGAGTTTAAATTAGTTTCTCCTGCCAGGGTTCTGCTGCCCGTTAGAGTTACAGTGAGTTGCGTGGGTTGGGTGCATGAATGCCAGGCTGGACAGGCCTTGAACAACCTGGTCGAGTGGAAGATGTCCCTGCCCATGGCTGGGGGATAGGAAGGGGATGAACTTTAAAGTCCTTTTTAATCCAGATTATTCCATGATTCAAGAAAGCAGTCTGACCAAATCATGAGGTATTCCTTTCTTACCAAAAGCCAGCTGGGCCTGAGGGTGCATGGGCAGCCTGGGATAGAAGCAGGCCCTGCAGCATTCCTCCTGGAAGCAGGACTGGAGGGAGGCAGGGGAAGCACAGCAGAGCTGAGGGCTCCGTGGGGCTGGTCAGGGGGTGAGTGCCCTCAGCCCAGCAGGGCTCCTGCCATGCACACCATGAAGGCCAAGCAGTAATAAAAGGGATAAAAGTTGCTTAAGGAAAGCAGCTGGGTGTGCTCAGCCCTAGGACCGATACCCAGTGCACGATCTCATCCCCAGTGCAGGCAGTGCTGATAAGGCTGCCGGAGCAATCCTGCATGGACCGGCTTCACACGGGCAAAAATGGGACAGAGGAAACACAGGTGGGCAAAAGCACTGAAGGAAAAAAAGAGACTAAAATAATTTGGAGGATTCAGAGGATTCAGCTTGCTTGAAGGAAGAGATTTTTGTAATGAAGTGTTATTTAATTTAATGGCAAAATTCTTCAGAGACACTCAAGAGAGGCCTTTGGAAACTAGCTATTAGAGTGCCTGATCCCAAAAAATGGGTTTCCCTGATACTTTTCTTAGGAAATAAAGAAAAAAAGCCCACACGTTTTAAAATTCTTAATTCTGTAAAGTTATTTCTTCACTGATGCTATTCGTTACCTCATTTTTTAGTTTTTTCTGAAGACCAGAAAGTCCAATAGGCTATTACAAGATTGATTTTCAGTTTCAGCAGATACAGATAAAGAAATCAAGAAAATTTAATCAAAAAGCTCCAGATTTCACCAGAATTCAGCAGTCCATGTTAGAAATATGATTAATTTAGACAGTTTGAATTGGTTCAAGAACACCAACATGCTTATAAACTCACCAGTTTTAATTTGACCATGTTATAGTACAAAGAGATAAGAAGATATCAGATTCTGGATGTTATTTAAATAAGGTCTGAGCACTACAAATCATATAGGCTTTTAATGGTACAATTTTAGAGGTAAATTGTGACTTGAAGAGCTTCTCGATTTTAACCCGTCCACAACAACATAAGCAGTTAAAATTAGTGTTTTGAACCACATATAACTATGTAGTTGCTGTCATGTTAGTGCTCTGTTACAGGTTAAAAAGAGAAGAAATGGATTCATTCCAGTGAATTCTAACATTATTGTAAGTTTAAAACAATTCTGGACAGATAAACTATTTCTAATAGATCATAATGAACTAACTTCTTAATTTACTCCAGCCAGATTCACAAAAAATCCTATATCCGTCCAAGGGTTTGATTATTAAGAAATGTTTGACAGAATGGGGTAGGTAATTACTTCAGCTAATGTAGTTACAGCTCGTCTATGTAACTTCATATATAAGAAGCAGGACACCTTCAAATTATGAAGCAGAAAGAAAGCAGTAATATCAGTCTGTGAGACTGGCAGACAGAGCCTCAAAGCCACAGCATTTTATATCAAATATGCTAGCAGGCACATAAAAGGCACACAATCCCATTCATGTACTTTTCAGTGTCCATTTAACTTCCTTTTCTGTAGCCCACTCTTTCTCATAAAGTAAAAGATATTCTGCTGGACAGCCAGAAAAGAAAATGAGGGGCATTGTCTAACACTTGTGGCTGCAGCCCGAACAGTAACAATACAAGTTTCTTGGCAGATAAAAATACTCACCTCCAATCTGCCAAGCTGGTTACTTTCTAAACTGATCTCAGCTGTCCCTACTGACATTACATGCATGGCTCCTTATTGTGATGGGATATGTATTTGTTTAGTAAAGGTAATTATCATCCATGAACTAAACAGAAGCCATGAGACTGCATATCTCCCTGTCTGAGATATTGTAGTAATCAGTGCTTTCGGCTTTCCTGAGACTGCATTTCTTTTTACTGATTTTAGGACACTGGGCAACAGTTTTTTATCTTGCTGGAGAATAATTCCTGCAAAATTCTTGTTACAGGTTGTTCTTTATTGCATCTCAGTTCTGGGACCAAGGTGCATGTGGCAAAGCAAGCTACTTGATCATTTACTCTATGGTAGGTCCAAATTCCTCAAACGAAATGGTGAAATAAGAATTCATAGGATGTTAAATAAGAAAACAACACCTCTTCCAGGGACTGCTTGTATTTGCAACTTGATAACCATTTCTTAGTTTGTTCTTTCCCTTATTATTTACTCGCTATAGGCAGCGTTCTCACAGATTCAAAATGCTATGTATCTGTTCAGCCTCAAAAATCTATACTGAAGTGTGCGACCGAGGTGCAAAAGGGAAGCATATATAACTTTTATTATCTTGCAATAAAATAATTATTTACAGTGTTTTTATTCTCTGTTAAAGCCAAACTTGAAAAGAGAGAAAACTGGAAAATAACACTGATTTTTGTCAAGCTAGGGCTGCCCTTCAGTCTAATCCCCTATTCCTAGCAGCAGCAAATACCAGGAATTTCAAAGGGTGCTTTTTTTGCAATCCCATTTCCAAAAACAGAAGCATACTTGAGCCAGAAATGAGTACAGCTAAAAAAAATGCTATCATTTCTAATATTAATCATATTAGTTAAAATTAGAATTGTCTGTATTTTATATTGTTTGTTGTGATAAAATCCATCTGCAGAGGGGAACACCTTACAGTAACATGCAAGCCAGGAATTCCGTGATTACCATAAATTTGTTTTTCTGGATATAGCAAGAAAAGCTGGCAAAATAATCTGTACGCTTAGATGCATCAAGCACTACAATTGGGTTGTTTTTGTCAAAGCTATGAAAAGAAAAAAATAAACCATAAAAATGTACAAACTTCTAACATAAAACCTACTCCAGAAGAATGTTTTACGGTAAAGGAATATCAGAACAAAAATTATGACAACTGCCTTTGCTAGAACGTGGAAGCATGGAGAGTTGCTTCCTGTAGGTTTGAGTGACTTAAATAAATATGAAAGTACTGGTTATCTGAAGGCAAGACAAGGATGTGTGTATAGGTATGTGTCGAGATAAGTCTGTGTCAAGTGAGAAGCGCAAAAGAATTGTTCAACATTGCAGAATAACTGAATAAAGTCTCTGACACTATAGTAGCTTCTGGAAATTCCAGTAGTATAATTTGTGTCCTGCATTTGGCTGAAGGAGGAAGAAATATTTTGAAGTCAATTTAATGCATGTGCCAGGTGCTTGGATTAGCAACTCTGAAGGATGAAGTCCAAAGCACAGAGCGGCGTTGCTGTCCCATATATTCTATCTCATTCTGAAGGTTATGCTTTCTTTAGAGACAAGAGGGTAATTTAATCTCCATGTTCATTCAGCTCCTGGCTCAAAGCCCACGGAACTGGAGAGAGAATATTTCACCAATTGCAGTGGGCTGCAGTGTCATCCTCCTGTCACTTGACCCGGTCCTGCGAGCCATTTCTCTGGTGAATAATTCTGAGTGAGATGTTCTAGGACCGCACAATTTGCCTTCATTTTCGAGACCAGGACAGCAAAGAAATGCTGTGTCTAGACATGGATATGTATCCACTAAAAAGACCCCCAAGACATTTCTCACTCACGACAGTACTGAAAACCTACCTTTGCCTTGCATTCTCTCAAGCCTTGTCTGAAATGTTTCCTTTTTTTCTTTCTCAGATAATGCTGCCCTTTCAACATGTTTGCTTTCTTAATGCAGGAGACAGTTCTGTATCTCTGAAAAAATTTGGGTTGTCTAATGCCACTTGCCAGGTCAGTCAGAGCACTGTGTGCAGGACTGTCTCCAAACAAAGCTAAGTGTCGTTAAGAAAAATCAAACCTTAGTGTCTCGATCAGGCACAGAGAAATAAAATTTTCCTGGGTTTATTTTAGATTTTGCCAGTATTTCAACAGGATTATGTAATTAATTTATTTTTCTTATTTACATGAGGTGAAAAATGCAGCACATGGACAGGTATCTAGACTAGAAATATCTCTGTTAAGTGTTAAATTGGGGGGCGGGGGAGAAATCCAATTTATTGAAGAATGCAGTGATTTACAAAAGAAAAATTATAGTGCATAGGTTTTTTTCTAGATCCTAAGCACCACCAAGTTCTTTACTGATTGGAATAATTAATGGTTGTATATATTTTCCTAAGGACAATGAGGGGAAACCACATTGTGGCTGTGACATGAATAATTGCTTTCCTACATTTACTTACTTTCTGCAGTAATAAATACACATAAGGCTCAGCTTAAGAATTTCACAATATACTTAAATTTCTGATCAAGCTGATTTGAATTAAGTCCACCATGCTAACCTTTTTCAATAGAACTTTACAACGTACTATAAAACTGTTGTTTAAACAATGCTTCCCATAATTACCACCAATAAATGATACCTTTTTACTGCCATTAGAACACTCTCAGTTACCGCTTTCCAGAGATTGCTGCAGTAACCTGTACATAACTTTGTGTTATGTTGTTAATAATTGTATGGTTTTCTTTTCAGAATTCTGAAACTGGAAAGGTTTAAGAAAACATGCAAAATGCTGAGGATACACGTAAGTGAAATATTTAATGTCCATCATTCATAAAAGTTACATTGTTTACATAGGGTTCATTAGTATATAATAAAAATGTCATCTTAATGAAAGATTTTCTGGCAAGTCTTTTATATGTTAATTTGTTTAACATATGCTTTGGCTATACAGCTAAATAGGAATATATTTTTAAAAAACCTTTCTGCAAATAGTTGCTTAACAGTTACAAAACCTCATTACTAAGAATTGATTCTTGTTACACTTGCTTGTTGGCTTGTAAAAATCATCTGGGATTTGGACTGGGAATCTTAGGACCAACTCTATGTAGCAAACTTGCTCATTGCATAGTGACCGTGTAAACAGCTCAGGGACCCACAAATTATATCCTTGTACTCTAAAGTCACTGGGGATTTTACACACTGTACTGCTCATGTTTTCTTATATTGATGAAGAATTTGGGGATTGTTTTGTTGTCGATGCTGATGGGAATTTCTTTTTAAAACATGTAAGTTTTATACAAGAAGTTAAAAAATTAAAAAATTAACACCAAAGGAAATAATTTTACACTGTGCAATAGTATTGCTACCTCATTCTTTTTGATTTTAGATATATATATAGCATATTGGAACTGCACTGTACTGCTTCCTTTCAAAAGAAAAGTTTAAATTAGTTGGAACAATTAGCTATGTGTTTACATAAAGTTAACTATGTTTGCATCAAATAAAATGTTTATTAATGAAAGGTATTATACAAGAAACATCAAAGAGAAATTCATCATACAGAAATGTACACTATATGTGACAGATGGAAAAGTGCATGCAGAGTTGTCTCATTTAAAAAAAATAATTCAGAAACAATAGTACTAAAGTTACTGGGTTTTGATTCCTATGATCTCGGATGGGTGAAAAGTTTTTGAATTTACAAAAATCCATTTAACAGATATGACTAGTACACATTAGCAAGCAAGTGGAATGAATGCACTCAGATTTTATTTTACAAGTACTTGTGCTTGACAAATGTGATTTTTTTTTAAAAAAAAAAGAAAAGGTTTCTTCGAATATGGGCTGGGTAGATTGCTGCCAGGTTGCTCTGGTTTTATACATAGTTTCTCTAAATTTGTTTTTGATACCACACAATTTGTTGAAGCCTTCAGTTCTGTTAATTAGACACCATAAAATAACATATGTTTTGTTAACATTCAGGAAATGACATCGAGTCTTTTATTTTTATTTTTTGGCTCAATAGATTTTTAAATGTATGATTATCATAACCTAATATTGTCTTTGTCTTCACTGCAGTGGATTTCCGATCAAACTTTTCCCCTTCTTTTAATACTTTAGGGAATTTTCAAACGTCGGGATGTTTGGCTGTAATGCCCCATGATTTGTTCTCCCTGAAAGAAATCATAGTGACAATTTATTAAACTACAGAGCAACCTGGCTTTTCAGGGTCTGCAATTCTATTTTGTGCTCAATATACCTAGCATTAAATCTGGATTCATTTCATCATACTATTTAGGTTATATTTGTCATGCAATTACTTTAGCTCCTACTTTTCTGGCTTTTTTAGAGGGCTAAGACAGGGTTTCAGTATCAAATCAGTGGGGCATTACTTTGCATGTTCAAAAAAGGAGGTTAAAAGGCTAAAATCTAAATTGCACCAGCAGTAGCATATACATTGAATATGAAGAAATTGAAAACCTAAGGCAGAACCGTACTTTAAAATATTTAAAAGGCTGTGTTTCTGTGTTTAATACCAATTGTTCAGAGGTACCGTAAAAGCAAAGAGACACACAGGTACATGTAGACCTTAAATTTTTAAAAAGAAGCAAAAAAAAAAAACCCAAACCAAAAAAAAAATACCAACAAAAAATTGATGGGAAATAAAACTCCTTAGATTCAAAATGGTTTATTCACACAAATTTAATAGGATATATCACAATTGTTTGGTCCATAAATATTTAGGGGAAATAGTTTCTATACAATGCATTTATCAATAAACAAAGAAACATGGACAATTTTGCTAGACCACTTACTGTACTATAAACACGAAGCTCAATATATAAGATTATTGGATTTATCAACTATATCTGAAAGAGTGCACAACTGCTTTCTATGACATGTTTGTCCCCTCTAACAGGATACACCATAAAAAGAGTTTCAGAAATAAGAGGTAAAACAGTACAAAACTAGTGAGGTGTCAAAAGGGCTTAAAACAGTTAATTTAACAAACAACACATATATCCTGATTTTTCACAAACTTACTCCCAAGGTATATCATAAGGCACATAGTAGAACTGAGTTTTAATTAGTCTACTTAATAAAGTAGATCTCTAGTACCATATATTGTTCTGTCAAAGAACAAAATTTATAAGTATCAATATTTTTACCTGTAAAAGTGTATTAATAAAGATCTCAGCCTTACCAAGGTCTTTTGGTCTGGTTAGTGGTAAATGCCCATAAGGTAATAGAAATAGGAAAAGTCAAGATTCAATATCCGTAGAAGATGATAACCATACTTGCTAAATATATAATGGCAAACACACCTTTCTTCTATTACAGTGTTAACATCTCTTCCGTCATCTTTTTTAAAAATAAGCTACTTTTCTGTGCTAATTTTCTAAAAACCCTGAGCAAAAATTACAATAATGCACTTTAATGTGGGCAGTGAACTGTCAATATGTAACCACACATTTATACAGCCAAAAAGGACACCTTTAAAATATATTAAATAGCCACTTTGACCACCAAAAAGAGATTTGATGGTGTCTAAGAAGTGGGGTATATGTGCAAAGTTATTCTTAACAATCCACTAAAAGCAAGACATAGATCTTGACTGGTTTTTGTTCGTTTTTGTTTCTGAGACTCTCCACAATCTAATTGGTGTTCAACTACAATAAAAGGATACAAATGAACATTCACCACTGCCCAGACCATTCAGACTTTTAGCTTAAATAAAACTAAAAAAAGAAAGATCACTATTGTAAACTAAGAAATGTATTCAGATCAGCATCCACAAGGCTTCTGAGTTTATCAGCTTTGAAGTTATTCACTGCCAATTCCTGGTTTTGTATGATTTTTGCTAACATTTTTTTCTTTTATATAAAGTTTAAAAAATTAAAGTATATGTTAGAGATATTAATGAACTAAAGATTTTAAGTTCCTGTGTTAAACAAAGTGTCTGATACAATCTCAGGAAACATCTAAAGTAAATTCAAAATAGTAATGAATAAATTGTACTGATTTTTTTTTCCTTAACATCTTAATAAATTATATTTTGCTTATTTCCATTTTCCCTGGAAAAAAAAAAAAAGTAGGATTTATCAAAAGTTTATTTGAATAGTACACATGCATACACCTTCTTGAAAATTATTTTTGTGCTCACTAAAGTAGCTGGGCAACCTCCTGTTTGCTTTAAATGTACGGCATCGAAGCCATGTAGCGAACTGCAATTTTTATCCTTTTTAATTCCAAAACTTCAGAGCTGCTTGACAGACAAAAATTAAAACCCCTCCCTATGGAACATTTCAGATCAGTAGGACTCTCCGCTCACATGGTTACTTTGCTATTGTTACTTTAATGACATCCTTATAGGAGTGAGCTCACTCTGCAGGGTTTTTCCCAGATCTTGCCTCGTCAATGTGCAGGGCACAAATTAGGAGGCCAACAGCCTGGTCCTGCCATCCTCACCCACACGTGCTCTCATCACTGGGTCTCTCTCCAAGTCCTCCATCCAGGCATGGCTTTCAGTGGTGGCCAAGGATGTCCCAGATGGGTGAAGAACTGGCAGAGGAGCGTTTAGCTATCCCAGTGAGACTCCCCAGTGCTCAGGGAGGAGCAGGCTTGTGACTAATGCATTAGGGAAAGAGCACTGGTACTTCCAGTCTGACTGTTTCCAAGATTAGTTTCATTCTTTTTGTATTTATTTTTCAACATTTAAAAAATAAATCATACAAAACTTTTGGATGCATTATAAAAATAAAATTAAATTTGTGGTTCTTAAATGCTGTAAGTGAACATACAATCCTGAAGCAGCATTCTTTTGGCTATAATTAAAATGGTTTTTATCTGGTTATCAAGGAGGAATAGAATCTTCTTTTTTTTTGGGGGGGGGAGGTGTAACAACCAATTTTTTTCAAGGTTCTGGAAATAAGTAACATACAATTTTAAGAGGCACTTATTAGAATGATTCATAACCTTCTCTTCAATCATTTGATAAATTTAAAGAATTTGAATACAATTTAACAACAATAACTTTTCGTTTATTATAGCAATATATTACTTCAAACTCATTTGCCAGGTGGCTGCAGATGCTACACATCAAGCTGTTTATTTTCCCAAATATTTTGTGGGTTTGTTTGTTGTTTTCTTTTTTTTTAAAAAAAGGCTTGAAAATAATAATAATAATAATAATAATAATAATAATAATAATAATAATGAAGAGTAAGAATTAAAAAAAAAAAAAAAATGAAATGTTAGAAAAGGTTCGTTAAGGTAGTTTGTGAGGGGCTCCCGGATTCGTGGCTGTCCAAGTTAGAGGTCACTGATGTCACTACAGTGATAGTGGGATTGGTCAGGTCTGTTAAAGTGGTCGCAGTGCCGGGTGGAGTGAGTGCGCCGCTGTCTGCTGAGGGCGGTGCCGGGAGCGAGGTGCCGTCAGCTTTATCGACACCCCCATTCTCCTGCCGCAAAAGGTTCCTTCTGAATTTGGCTCTTGCGTTTTGAAACCAAACCTGCAAACCAATCCCAATGGATTTCTTTACCGATGCTTGTTTTGCTTTGCTTATTTTTTGTCTTTGTTCTTGCTTTTTAAAGTCATTTTTGATGTTTGATTTTGCGTGGCACAACACCTAAGTCATTCTATAGCTTTTCTGCTACTGGTGGTACTGACCCTCTGTGTACAGGCCCAGTGCTACAGGTGCTTACAGCCCTCAGAGAGCAGCCTCGAGAAAACTCTGCTCGCTCGCTTACCCAAGGAAAGCAACTTCCTTGATGGCCACGTAGTGTTTCTGGGGTTGAGTAACTTTGGGGTCAAGACACATAAAGATTGAGGCAAAGGGTGAGTGAGCAGACTTTTGCCAAGGCTGAAAGTTTGCCTTGATTATTTGAAAAGACAAAGGAGGGGTAATTACACCATCCCTGTCATACAGATTGTTGATATGGGTCATCTAGTCTTTCTGTTCTGTGAGGTTCACTGGCAGTGGTTTAGGTGACATGTAACACAGACAAGGAGTTGCTGCTAATAGATTCTCCTTCTACCTTACTCGCTGCCCTTCTTTGGCACTCTGCGTATAATACACACCTCGTTTTAACTTCACTGAGCTATCACACACCATACAGGGATTTTTAACATAATTTGCTAGGCTGTCTTTCACAGGGAAGTGCCTTTTGGCTATGTAAGCCCTTAAGAAAAACAGTTGTCGAACAAGCATTGAGAGGGGGAGCCAGCTGGTCCTGGAGGATCATATTGGTCAAAGCTTGCTTCAAACACATCGGGGATCTGCTTACTGAAGGACCACATTAACTCCTTCAGGGGAGCCCAAAGGCTTCACCCATAAAATCAGTAGATTTTCCACTTCTGTTCTTAGTGCAGTCACCACAGAGAGACCACTGACCCCAGGATATCTACTGGGTGGGTGGACTCTGAAGACATTTTCCTCATGTTGAGGATGCAGCTAATCATAAACCACAGTTTGGTGTTTGGCTGCCTTGGGGCAGTAAGGCACACATTTGGCACTCCTGCCACGGAATACAATACCCCTCTGCACACCCACTAGGGACACACCCAGAAAAAGTACTTTTCTATGTATATTGCTATTGTTACACAAAAGGGAAAGGCTATTGGCTAGCAGGGGAAAATTCCGTCAAGCCTGTGGTGTGGCTTCTTACCTGCAGAACTCTCTTGGTCAGGCCTGTTTTCTGGGCAAGCTGCTTGAGGTCCTTGGCATCTGGGTTGTGGTTGATAGCAAAGTAGGACTTCATGGTACGAAGCTGGTGATGTTTGAAGGAGGTACGCATGCGCTTTGTTTTCTGGGATGGGGGATAAGGCTGCTGGTCTCTGTCCAGGTGATCTGCCTCGTTCTCATTACAACCTGTTGAATAAACAAAGTGGAACAAGGAGTCAGAGGCCATGCATCATGTAGGATAGATCAATGAATGCAGAAGTCTTGAGTAACCGGAGGGTGGGAGGGAAGGAAGGAAGGAAGGAAGGAAGGAAGGAAGGAAGGAAGGAAGGAAGGAAGGAACTAAGGTGGCACAATGATAAGTACAGATGTTATTATTAAATGAGACCAAAAAAGATCCAGAACATTATCACTTCCTGTTCTTATAACATGCTATGACCCCCAGGCCTGTACCTACTAAGGGCAGACTTAGAAAGTTCTCTCTCCTTTGGCATTTATTTCAAACAAGTCTTTTCCCTGTGGTGATGGTTTTGCTTTGGGCGCTCAGAGTCATTTGAAATCTCATTCAGATTTTGAAATCTCACTCATTGAAACATTCTTAGCTTGAGAGAAAAGATCAAACCAGTGTTTTGAACGCTCCTGAGCTTTTCCCCCAAATCACAAGCACCTATAAAAAGAGATGTACAGCAGGAAAGTTTGTTATGACAGTTCATCAAGAAAGCTGAGTTTTTTGGTAATAAAATAAATGCTTTTGGACTCTGCCTGGGAGTTTATATGAACTGCTCAAAGCCCTTCATCTATAAGACATATCTAGGAAGCAGTTGCATCCAGACTTGATCCAGTCCCCCAGTCACAATCAACAGTAGCTCCTAGCTGATACTGGTTTAGGACATTTCTGCAAGCAAGCAGCTAGGGGTTCAAAACTTGAAAAGAGCTTCTCTGCTTTCCCTGATTCCATATTTTCAAAGTGTCTATGGAAGATAAGTTTGTTTCAGATTACACTTTCATGGGTGTGAATTGTACACAAGAGTTGCAGCTGTTTCGGGACAGTGGCACCATTACTTCATATTGGAGAAAGAAATTACAGTATTAGCAAAAAATAAAAGTAAGAAATACATCTGTGTTTTTCTTTCCAGCTTAAACAAAAGGGTTAGCAATTTCTAGGATCTCATTTTATAAAGGTCGCTCAGTCACACAGGAGAAAATTAATGGTGTCATCATAGCAGGGAATATTAATTAAAGAAGAGCTAATTAAAAATGTTTCAGAATGTCTGTAAATTAGACTGAGCTTCATGAGTTGCTCTTTTTGATTTTTGAACTGCTTTCCAATAGTTACTGGATTATTTACAAGGCCTAGCTGATCCCCATTCCTAATTGAGAGAGAGAGAGAGAAGAGAAAGAGGGAAAGCACAGAATACAGAGAGACTGATGTCGGCAGTGCTGAAAACAGAGGCAAAGCAACTTGAAACCACGAGAAAATAAAAAGGTTCTTGAAGGTGTTTTCTCTTTTGAATTAAAAGACAAGTCAACATGAACAGATGCTGGTAAGACAACGCTTTGACAGAAAATCAGGTGAATATTTAATTATAGCTAGCTTTACTCCTAGTCTTGGTAAGAAGTATATCTGTACTTTCAAACAAAGTAAGCTGACACTTCTGAAAAGACCAGGAGTTGAAAGTTGCCTTAAAAACAATTTCAGACCAGATTTGGATTGTATTTACTACTTGTTTTCACAAGCAATCACACTGCCTTCAGTCAAACTGCGTGGGCTGTAACTTATGAGCTGACATAAATCAGAGTACCAGAATTCAGTCCTCAGGTTTTACTTCAGAGTTGCAAGCTGCTTGTTTGTGTTGTTTTCCTTGGGTTGCTCAGGCTTACAGCAGCAACACAAACTTCCTCAGGCTCCTCTGTACTGCTTACTGCCTTTGTTTCTGTACTCTACTTTTTTTGTTGTTTTTTTGGTTTTTGGTGGGTTTTTTGTTGGTTTTTTTTTCATATGGTCTACTTTATCTTGGTTTTTATTTTCCAGAGAAAATGAAAAGAGGGCTCCAAGAATCTTCAGACAATCCTGGTTTATATAATGATCACACTCTCTGTTTTACATGAACAAAACAGTGTTGTAACAGTTGGTTTGGCCACATCATAGAGCAGAGTTTTGCACTATCTCCTGGAGAATTAAGGGAAAGCAAAAAGTCAGGCAAGACACTGCTCATTTCTTTGCAGCAGGATTGGAGGGTTGTTTGATTTTTGCTTTCAAAAGAGCAAGAACAGTTTGCTTCTTCTTGCCAAGAATTCTTCAAGTGAACTCTTCATAGTTTTTCACACACACACACACATATAATGAAATAAAGTAAACAGCTCTTTGAGGAACAGCTGTGTAAAATATTTTCCTAGGGAAATCTTCTTCACCATCTCATTTCTATATCCTGTAAGCTGTAAGTCAACACAGTTTCCCTCAAAACACATATTAATTATGTGATATAAGATGTAATATAGAGAAAGCCTTGAATGTTTTAAGCACTTTTGAATAGTTTCTTCCATTTTTCACATTAATTCCAGGCAGCTCGCAAGTATGAGTGACTNCCCGCCCGCCGCTGCCGGGGCTGCGGGGCCCCGCTCCTCCCGCGGAAGGCGGCAGCCGGCTATCCGACATTTAATTTCTGCCGACTGCTTGCCCTTTGTAAATGATTACGTGCAAGAGCAGTTACTGAGTCACAGGGCAGGGAACGAAACATGTGTGTAGGGAAGTGGCTGCCAGTTAGTTAGAGCCTTTTTTTTCTCTCAAGATGCGATTTCATCTACTGCAACTCATTTCGTAGCTGTTCCAGATTCGCTTTCCTCCCCCTGGATCTGGAGCGCAGTGGGTCAATGGGCTGGAGCCGTTTGCACCGGATGCACGGTTTGGCTGCAAACTTTCTCAAGACCATGTGTCAACCCTGGACATTGCTAGATAATACTTATTTTAAAAAATAAAATCACGGCCCTAACAGAACGGATTTCTCAGCCATCTAGCCTCAGTCCAATGCATCAGAGCGTTTGCTGATTTGTTTTGGTTTGGTTTTTTTCTCCCCGTTGCCCCGAGGATTGAGTTCTCAATGCAGTGAGCTGTATTTTCATAATGGGTGGTGCGTTTAAATCTGATTTGGAGTCAGTGGTCCATCTTATATGGCCCGTTGTTGTAAAGAAGGGTAGTTTTAAGACACAAAAATTACTTCAGCTTTCACAAATAATGTCTCTCTTGAGTCCTGATCTGAAGTTTAAGGGGTGCCTTATCATATCCACAACTCTTAATCCTACCCTAACTTCTAATTCTAACGCTAAATTGTCCTTAGAAATATTTCCCTTTAGGAATCTGGGGATTCGGGTGATGCTGTGTGGACCAGGGATAGAGACCAGAGAGGAGCGCGGGCGCACGGGAAATCCACCATTGGAAGCTGGGGCTGAATGAATCCTGGCTGCGCTACAGGTTCCCTTTTCTTTAGCAGCTTTCAGGATTGATTGGAAGCCGCTCCGTAGCCAGGGATTCCAATGTCATCTTCAATTAACAAGGAACAATTAGCGCAGTGATTACCCTGGCTCCAAGGTCTACGCATCAGAGGAGATGAAATCGCCTTGCACAGCTCTCCGGTTCCCAGCTAAAGCCCGTTTCACGAGCGGCCCCAGAGGAGGTGCCGGGGGAGGGGTGGGGAGGGCAGGGGGGCGGTGGAAGATTCCTTATGGATCTCAGTGGCAGCGGGTTGAACTTGGTGGAGGGGAGAGAGCTCCGGGCCGAGAGCGGTGCGCTGTTACCGACCCGTGATTGTCGGAAGGGGAGGCCCTGACCCCTCTCCCGGCTCCCCGGTGGGGCCAGCGGTCCGCAGCCCTGGGCCCGGAGCCCCGGACTCCCTGCGCCAGCCGGGACGGCTCCACGCTTCACGGGGAAGCACATCTTGCATCACTCTTGCTGCCCACAGCTTTTTTTCCTCTATTACCGTCCATCGGAAGCTTTAAGTTTCGCTAAAATAGTTTTGGAGTCGGGAGTTTGCTAATTCGTGTTTATCCTTACTGCTTTCGTCTTTTATCTAATGAAATTCTGCCTCAACTGCTTGGTCATACCTGAAACTCCTTCACCTCTGGCCGCTAGCACTATTTATACACGGTTTGGGTACTCAAGTGACTGGAGTTAGAGAGGATATTTAATACAGGGCAACACTTGTTCCTTTCCTACTGTTGAGAGAACAGAAACCGTTCCCATTAATTACATTTGTTAGGGTTTAGTTACAGGGAACATTTATTCGTTGACCTCTTGTACAGGTTGATCATTTATGAGTCAGTAAAACAAAATTATTCAGCCTGAAGAATTAATCACTATAACTTCAATATATAAATCGATATGTGCATAGTACATTGGCGTTGTAGGAACCATATACTATAACTTTTATTCCTTTTTTTTTTTCTGATTAATTTNAAATAAAGTAAACAGCTCTTTGAGGAACAGCTGTGTAAAATATTTTCCTAGGGAAATCTTCTTCACCATCTCATTTCTATATCCTGTAAGCTGTAAGTCAACACAGTTTCCCTCAAAACACATATTAATTATGTGATATAAGATGTAATATAGAGAAAGCCTTGAATGTTTTAAGCACTTTTGAATAGTTTCTTCCATTTTTCACATTAATTCCAGGCAGCTCGCAAGTATGAGTGACTTCTACCTCATAACATTTTGAGTTATTTATTGTTGTGTTTCCACTTTACAACCAAGGAGCTGAGAAAAAGAAATTAAACTAGCAAACAAAATACAGAATAGAAAAGCTGTTGTAGATCCTGCAGCAGAGCCTGATTTTCCATTCTGGACCAGGGCTCAGCTCCCCTGAAACATAATGTGCACACAAATCTAAGCCAGGGCCTGCTGGACGGCTGTGAGCACACACATACTCATGCTCAGCTGGGTGAAGTTGTTGGCTCCATCGGAGTTTCGTTTTTAAAGCTCGGGGTCATTTTCCATAATGACTTGGCACATGGGTACGGACACCGCTGCTGGGACTGTTTGGGAAGGTACTTGACTTACTGGGGAGGTCACAGCCGGGATGTCCCCAGCCCCGGAGTGCCGAGAGAGCCCCGGCCGTGGGTGAGGAGCTGCGGGCGCGGTGCGGAGCGCGGTGCCGGCTCGGTGCGCTCTGGCGCAGGGGCGATGTGCGGGGCAGGGCTGTGCCGTGCCTCGGCTGTCCCCGGCCGGGGCACCGCGCCGCGCCATCCCGCGGGGCCACCCGGCCCGGGCNTTTGGCTGCAAACTTTCTCGAGACCATGTGTCAACCCTGGACATTGCTAGATATTACTTATTTTAAAAAATAAGATCACGGCCCTAACAGAACGGATTTCTCAGCCATCTAGCCTCAGTCCAATGCATCAGAGCGTTTGCCGATTTGTTTTGGTTTGGTTTTTTTCTCCCCGTTGCCCCGAGGATTGAGTTCTCAATGCAGTGAGCTGTATTTTCATAATGGGTGGTGCGTTTAAATCTGATTTGGAGTCAGTGGTCCATCTTATATGGCCCGTTGTTGTAAAGAAGGGTAGTTTTAAGACACAAAAATTACTTCAGCTTTCACAAATAATGTCTCTCTTGAGTCCTGATCTGAAGTTTAAGGGGTGCCTTATCATATCCACAACTCTTAATCCTACCCTAACTTCTAATTCTAACGCTAAATTGTCCTTAGAAATATTTCCCTTTAGGAATCTGGGGATTCGGGTGATGCTGTGTGGACCAGGGATAGAGACCAGAGAGGAGCGCGGGCGCACGGGAAATCCACCATTGGAAGCTGGGGCTGAATGAATCCTGGCTGCGCTACAGGTTCCCTTTTCTTTAGCAGCTTTCAGGATTGATTGGAAGCCGCTCCGTAGCCAGGGATTCCAATGTCATCTTCAATTAACAAGGAACAATTAGCGCAGTGATTACCCTGGCTCCAAGGTCTACGCATCAGAGGAGATGAAATCGCCTTGCACAGCTCTCCGGTTCCCAGCTAAAGCCCGTTTCACGAGCGGCCCCAGAGGAGGTGCCGGGGGAGGGGTGGGGAGGGCAGGGGGGCGGTGGAAGATTCCTTATGGATCTCAGTGGCAGCGGGTTGAACTTGGTGGAGGGGAGAGAGCTCCGGGCCGAGAGCGGTGCGCTGTTACCGACCCGTGATTGTCGGAAGGGGAGGCCCTGACCCCTCTCCCGGCTCCCCGGTGGGGCCAGCGGTCCGCAGCCCTGGGCCCGGAGCCCCGGACTCCCTGCGCCAGCCGGGACGGCTCCACGCTTCACGGGGAAGCACATCTTGCATCACTCTTGCTGCCCACAGCTTTTTTTCCTCTATTACCGTCCATCGGAAGCTTTAAGTTTCGCTAAAATAGTTTTGGAGTCGGGAGTTTGCTAATTCGTGTTTATCCTTACTGCTTTCGTCTTTTATCTAATGAAATTCTGCCTCAACTGCTTGGTCATACCTGAAACTCCTTCACCTCTGGCCGCTAGCACTATTTATACACGGTTTGGGTACTCAAGTGACTGGAGTTAGAGAGGATATTTAATACAGGGCAACACTTGTTCCTTTCCTACTGTTGAGAGAACAGAAACCGTTCCCATTAATTACATTTGTTAGGGTTTAGTTACAGGGAACATTTATTCGTTGACCTCTTGTACAGGTTGATCATTTATGAGTCAGTAAAACAAAATTATTCAGCCTGAAGAATTAATCACTATAACTTCAATATATAAATCGATATGTGCATAGTACATTGGCGTTGTAGGAACCATATACTATAACTTTTATTCCTTTTTTTTTTTCTGATTAATTTGGTTACTCCTAATTTGAGGTTTAAGTGGTGAAATGCTTTTAGCTAATCAAATATAAATAATGATAAGAGTATCTCTGAGGTTCCAACAGAGAAAGAGCTATATGGTTTTGGGGTTGGGTTGGGGGGTTTTTTTGGGTTTGGGGTTTTTTCTTTTTTTTT
>VZRS01007982.1:225436-280467 GCA_013398055.1 Ifrita kowaldi
GTGGGGGTTTTTTTTGTTTTGGGTTTTTTTTTTTTTTTTTTTTTTTTTTTTCTTTTTTTTTTTTTTTTTTTTTTTTTTTGTCTTTACCCTGGGAAGTGGCTAAGTTTGGGTGTTTGACATTAATAGGCAAAGACAGCCTCTGAGGAGGGCTGCTGTTAACTTTCCTGCAAACGCTCCAGCCCTCAGAGGGCTGTTTGTTTGATTTTCCAATGGTTAAGCAAGATTTGGCCTGGCTGAGTTACTCACGCACTGCCTGGCTGAGGGGAAGCCCGAGAACGCTCTGTTCGGGGGAGCGGGAGGCAGACTCGGCGTGTGTTTCCCACCTGAGTTGTAGCTGACGATGTCCACTCCCAAGGCAGGGCTCTTTCGTTTCCTGGGCCTCCCCTTCTGGACCGTGCCAGTGCCGTTGAAGTAAGGCAGGGCCAGCCCTCCGCTCTTGGCAGCCAGCTCGGTGTAGCTCAGCTGAGGGGGGTATTCTCCTTGCAAAAGGGACTCGAAGTGGGCCCTGCAGTAAACCAGGTTGTCCTTCATGCCAAAGTGATCCCCCGTGGTCAGAGTCTTGTTGCAGGTGGTGCAGGTGAAGCAGCTCAGGTGATAAACCGATTCCCTGGCTCTCATGACCATTTCAGAGGCTGAGATCCCAAGGTGGCAGCGGGCACATCTCTGCACGGAGAACCTTCTGAAGGAAACAGGAAAGTGGGCATCAACTAGAACGGCAAAGGCAGAGCTGGCCCCGGTGCCTCCCGCCTTCCCTCCCGGCCACGTGAGGGAGCCTGTCCCGGACAGGGTCGCGCCCCCCCGGCCCCAGGACGGCCCGTGCCACCGGCTGTGGCCCCTGGCCCGCCTGGTGTCGGGACATCCTCGGGGAGCCGTCTCTGGGGTCCCAGGGTGAGCGCCTCGCACTCTCCGCCGAGCTGAGCTATTCTCTCAGGACTTTGGCGAAAGCCCTGCCGCTGCCCGTGAGCACGGGGCCAGGCAGGCCGGAGCGTGGGGAATCGGTCCCCGCTCTCCTGGCATTCCCGTCAGGACGAGAAGAGCCGCGGGGCGCTGACCAGCGGGACAGCTGTAACACACGGACAAGCGGGGTCCGCTCCCGGGCACGCCCGCGGGGCTGGGCGGGGGCGGCGGGCTCCGACCCTCGGGGAAACCGGCAAGATGCGGGCAGAGGGAAATTTTGGTCGGGTCTTTACGGAGGAAAAGCGCCGAGCAGCGGGAGAGCCTTCGCCTGTTTGTGCACCGCGACACATGCTCAGTCAGCGCGTCCCCTGACGGCCCGTTCAGTTCTGAAACGTGCGAGACTTTTCTGAGGGGACACGTTTACAGGATTGAGGAATAGCTGACTGCGAAAAGCTACCTTTGAAAGCCCGTGTGGAGAAAAGAGCGTTTCGGTTCACAATGCTTTTTGAGGGGATGTGTTTTGAACCCATGGGGACTGATTGCTGTACCTGTAGTAATCCTCCTTGCAGTAAATACTGCCGTCCTTGGCAAAGCAGGTGAGTTCTGACTCCAAAGCCAGTTTACATTCACAGCACTTAAGACACCTGAGGTGCCATTGTTTGTCAACAGCCAGCAGGTAATATCTGTCTGAGATCTTCCCTCCACAACCAGCACACAAAGCAGGCTTCTCGGGGCTCATGGGGGGCATGTTCTGCAAAACAACCACACCACAAGGGATGAGACAGGGAGAGAAAGACAGGCAGGCAGGCCGGGCTGGGGACGGGTCCTGCGCAGGGTCCGGGGCTCGTACAAAGGCACGGCTCTCTGGGACCAAACTCTTGGCTCCCGGCGGGAAGTTTAAGGGGGAACCGGGACCATCCCCGCTAGCAACGTGTTTACCGCGATTCACAGTAAACCTCTCCTAACGATCTAATGTCATTTCTATACGTGAAGGCAACGGATTAGGCCGCAGTAAAAAAACCAGAGCCCATTATTTTCTGAAGTTCTGAATTTAAAGTCTGAGGCTTCCCCGTTTCTTTAGCGTTTTAATCTTAAAGCAATTCACAGGAACAGCATTTTAAAGTAGAAAAATACCGGTTTGCTGTTCCTAAAGTTTATGGCAGAGGGTTCAGGCTTGCATTCATTCTACGGCAAATTTGCACCCATATTTAAACGAGCCGAAACCGCGTCTCTAAAGAAACACAGGCCTTTTAAAACAGGAGTAAGGGAAAGGAGACAGGTGGATGGTGTAAAGAGCAGCGAGTATGAACGCTCACGAGCCCGGCCAGGGACGTGGGCAGAAAGGTGGCACGGGACGTTTTCAGCTCAAACCAGTACCTTTTTGTCAGTAAACTTCTGCAAGTTCCCATTGATCTGCTCCCCACGAGGAGTGTCGCTCGGGACAAAGGGAGACGGAGGGACGGCGGAAACAAAAGCTCGGCCGTGAAACTTGGGGCAGCATTTGCTGATAAAGTAACAGGGGAAAAAAATCCAAAACATCTTGTTCTAAAGTCGCAACTGTTTTAAAGTGGCAACTCTGCATTCATTTTTCAATCTGAAGTTGTGTTCCTCGCCCCCTTTTCTTTCTGCAGCAATTGAAAGGTGAATTAAATTTACATTGCAAATCCTCATGTAAGAAGGCATGAGTTTATTTAAGAGAGGGGGTAAATGACCCTATGGCCCAAAGCCTTAAAGCAGTTTTCCAGGCCGTTACTTTGTGTGCAGAGCCTTGTGCGCGACCGGCGGAAGCCCTACAAGTTGGAGAAAGGGAGACCTCGCTTTGCACAAAGCCCAGCGTGACACTCCATTTCTCCGCCATCCCTTAGTACATTTCTGAGGACTCCTGAAGACTAAGGAAAGAGGAGATGTTACTTTCTAAGCAAAGTAGTCGGCCGGCATAATACTCAGAGAGAGCGGAGCCTGTTTGTATCAATCACACACTTCAGACCAAAGACCGTTGCGAAAAGTAAGCAGTCGCGGTTTGAGGTTTAATTTAGGAGGTGCCAGGAGCTCAGAATAAAAGCAAAGCACACCTCGGGAGCTCCAGCTGCAGCCCTGCTCGCAGGGGTAGAGCGGCCGCAGGCAGCCGAGCAGGGGCAAAAGGCTGCTCCGCCGCAAGGGCTGAAATCCCGTCCCTGCTGCGATTTAAAGCAGTTTCCCCGTTACTCCAGAGAGCGCACGCAACGACAGGGATTAGACAAATGTATAATCGAGCCTGGCCAGCACAGCACCCAGCGTTACGGGTGGGTTTACAGGGAGCCTCGGAAGGGGTTCCACAAGCAAGGGGGGACAGGGAAGGGGCAGAGGGAAGCAGCGTCTTTCTCTTCCCCAAAGTCAGAGTCTGTCCCGATGCGGATCCATGCTTGCAGGGATTCCCTCGCAAAGAGCGCCAGCTCCTTTCTTACCGTTTCTCGGCCGTTCATCTGTCCCCCTTTGGCCAGGCGGGACTCGGTCTTGGATCGCCTCTCCATCTCCTCCATGATTCCTTGGATGTGGCCTCCGGAGATCCCGTGGAAAAGCATGGCTGGGGGACGGAAAGGACAAGTATTTTCTTCTGCTCTGCACCCCACTATTTCCATATACAGACCCCAGAGTCTTTAGATCATCCAAAATGTTTACACCAAGGCGCACAGCGCAGGGAGGGAGGTTGCAAGAAGAGCTTCTCTTTGCGCAAGCACTGAGGGCTTCCTGAAGATGTGCAGAAAACAAACAAAGGGGAGAAAATGTAATAATAATTAGTTTTAAAAATAAAATAATAAAAGCGAGCTAAAGGATCGGTTACTGTTCTGGAGAGCTGGGGCTTCTGACTGGAGAGACTTAGACCTGGGGCGGTAGAATCAGTCGGGAAAGGATATAGTTTTGAATACAAAGAAAGCAAAAAGAAGTGCTATTTTCAGCAGTCCCTGGTTGCTTTAAAGTTCCCAGTGCCTGTAGGTTGGATTTGGGACTGCTGCTTTCCGGAGCTCTGTCCAATTTGTTAAGAGACTAAAGCCAGCCCATTTTTGATAATTTAGTAGGAGGAGTTCTCTCCCTTGAGCTGCCACTGATTTTTATTCAGACAACAAAGACCTGTCATACTCCTCTCAACCCCTAGTGATGGGCAAGCAGTGACAAACATTACGGTCGGGGCTGTGGGTGGGGTGGGATTTATTACCTCCCCCAAACACAGAGTCCCGGGAGTTGGCAGCGACGGCGCCTGGCGAGGGGCAGGGTGGCCCGGGGCCCCGCTCTCCCCCCGGGGGCCCCGCNCTCTGTCTGCTCTCCCTCCCCTCCTTTTCCCGTTTTCCTTCTTACTTTTCACACCACTCTTCCTTGCCTTTCCCTGAAACAGCTGCCGGCTGTTTCCTGACACCTCGATCCCTACTGAAGGATCTTCCTGGCGGCAGTCCTGCGCTCCCTGCTCCCTGGGGGACACTCCACACCAAGCCGTAGCGCGACTAGTGAAAGAAGTACCCCAGCCCCCACTTCCTTTCCAAAGCATCCCAGAGACATCCTCAGGGGCTCCTCGAGTCACCTCTTCCATGTAACCCAAGATTCAGGCAGCCAGTTTCCTCCCCTCTCTTTCCCCCTAAGTAGCTAAAATTAATGTTATTTGCAGATTGAATGTTGTTACATTCCTCCGAGTGCCAGAATACAGCTCATAAAACACAATTTCACACAAAGATGAAGTCAATCAAGTGAAATAAGCCGGGATTTTTTTTCTCTGTTGGCACACTAGACCCTGGACAGCAGGGCTGCTATTTACTGTAAGTAATGTAATTAGCCCTTTTGGATGGAAATCAATGCGTTGTATATATGTGCGTGTTTTAATAAGAGAGTAATAGCTATAAAACCAACGAGACTCAAAGGGCTGAGGGAATCTCCCTTAAAAAGGGCAGATCCCTTCAGAAGCCGTAGTCTTCTGCAGAGCACTCTAGGTCTGGAAAAAAAAAATATATCTATGTGTGGGGAAGGAGGAGGGAAAGATAGGCTTTCCTTGGAGAAAACAAGTCAATTAGCACAATAAGACATCAGGAAAAATAAACAAGGTGATTCAATCCGGGATACGGGAGCTGTTCGCTCGGGATCCCCAAGCCTCCCCCACCCCCTCCTTCCCGTCTCCGCTCCGCGACGCCCCGGCTGCTCCGGGAGACGGGCGGAGGTGCTTCCCTCTGGCCTCAAGCCCCGCCGGGCAACGGGAGCGCGGCCGGCAGCCCCGCGGGGCTGCGCTGCCCGGGCCAGCCCGGTTGCGGGGCCGGCGCCTTTGTCGAGCGGCCCGGGGAGGAGGGAAGGGAAAGGAGGGGCCGCGGCGCTGCGGGCGGGGGCGAACCCCTGTGCGGGAGGGATCGCCCCGCTCGCCCTGCGCCCGGCAGGGACCGCCGGCGTGCGCCCGCCTGGCTCGGGAAATCGCAGCGGTGGCTGTCGACACAGGCCAAAAAATCTCACTTAGAAACGAGTTTATTTCTAATTGTTGCAATATAGTCTTTCCACTCTACAGGCACGTTCAGGGTGTGTTCTGGGTGTTTTCCCCTTCGAAGGAAATTTTTCTGTATTCCCATCCAGTTGAGTTGTTGGGGTAACTTACCCTGCCCCCGCTTCGTGTTGCATCTGCTCTCCTGGAAATGGTCTGCATTTCCCGTGTCGCTCGGGTTGCCAAAGACACCCCGGCATGTGCCAGGCAGGGCCACTCGCCGACCCCCGCCCGCCCGGGCTGGCCCCGCAGACCCCTCTCGGAAGCGCCGCCGCCGCCGTCCCGCTGTGACCGTGTCCCTGCCGGGCTGAGGACCGTCAAACTCATCGTACCCGCCGGCAGCGGAGAGAGGAGGGGTCTGGGGGAAGCCCTTAGCTGCCGCTGGGCCCAGTTCCCTCGGGAGCTAAAGTGGGGATCCTGTGCCCCCCGAGCAGGCTGTGCCCCCGCCTCGGGTGTCCCGGGTGCAGGCACCGCTGCCCTCTCCTCCCGCTTATCTCGCGTTTGCCGTCTCGGGCTCACAGAAACACTCTGCAGGTGCGGCGTCAAAGCATCGGTCCACGGCAGAGACACGGAAAATATTGTTTGTTAAACTCCCGTCTCTACCTTAGCTCGACGACGCCGTTAGGAGTAATTGGTCAGACTCATAACAAAACTCAGAAATGACTGAGCCTCCTCCGGTTGGACACACTTAATTAATTAGAGGGTCCTTTCTTTCTGCTCCATCAGGTACGGTTAAGGATACGCTACTAGCTACTGCTGCTCCAGTAAAGGAGGCCAGGGGTTTCCAAGGCGTTTTCTGATTAACATCCTAATGCTGGCAGACCACTTCTTACCTAAAGGGACACTAAAAGTTTGTTGCTAGCATCAAACGTGACTTCTCCGTTTCCAAAAGGCCTGTAGGAGATCAAGGTAAATCTATTTCAATGTTCCTGAGATCTCGTTCCTCGCTGTGAACTGGAGCTCCGCTGCTCTAAGGCAGACTGGTAGCGAGAGGTTGCCATTATAGCACGAGGGATTTCGTACAGTTTTGCTGGTTTGCTTGGCGAGGGGAGAGAAAAGCTCACAAAGAACACGACAGGGAATCTAAAATCCAAATCTACGAGCCTGTCCCTCATGAATCCATCGGCATTAGCACTTTGTCTATGAACGGCAGTTTCTCATAGCAGGGTGCTTTTATCTCCTGTCGCCGCAGCATTTGGGGAATAATATCTGATGTGCTATATTCAGAATATTTTAGTAACATGACAGGCGATCTCGGTCTTTTCCTTTCTGTAAGGCCCTACCCGAACCCCCCAAGCTAATGGGGGGGCTGGGGGAGAGGATGAGGGATACATCGCTGTGGAGATTTCCGCAGGTACAGCCTTCTCCTGCCCACGCAGGGCTGGAGAGCTCCCGCGGACATCCCGCTGGCCCCGCCGCAGCCGCTGCCCGCAGCTCCGCGGGCGCTGCCTGGAGCCGCTTCCACCTTCGCAATTAGCGTGTGCCCTGGGAAGATTTCAGCGTGCGGTCACTGGGATCCGCTCTGCCACCGAGCCCGCGTTCTCCCTGGCCACGGGCTACGGGCTAAAGCCTATCACAGCGTGAACGATCTCGTGTTTAGTTCGGAGGATTTAGGACAAGGTCTATATGCAAATTAATAATTGACCAACAATAATTAGGAGAAAGGGGAGGGTGTTCAGGCGGGGGGTGGGGGTAGGGAGGAGGAGGTATTCTTTGAGGAGAAATGGTTTGGATTTCGCCTGCCGCATTTGAGGCCGTGGCGTGTCCGGCTGCAGGCGCGGGGCACTGTCCGGGCCAGCCGCCTCCCGCCCCGCAGGGCACCAGAGTTTCACACCCTCTCCGTCAGCACCTGAACTTTTCAAGACACTTCCAGTTTAATCATTTCCAGAAATTTAATGTGCATAGTAATAACAGCAACAGGATTACGATCCTGTTGCCTGAGAGTCGGGTGGTTAAAGCCAGGTCTATTTTTAAATCCTAACGCTATTTTCTGCTCTACGAGCTTGTGGTGGAGTACAGTGCTATTAATGATCAGCCTCATCTCTTTGTAAAGTCCGCGGGCACTGCAATCAATCTAGACACAAAGAAGGGAAATCTGAATAGAATTACATCTCTCGGCGGTGGCACCGAATGTAGCTAATAGCGTTTTCAGTATTCAAATGGGTTGCGGTTTATTTTTAAAATTTTATTTTATTTTATTTTATGTTTTTCTTTTTGAAGACCGACATTATTTAAAAATCCACTTCGGAGTAAGATACAACGTATTTTACCATCACCATCTTTCTCCTCCCCTTAGTCCTCTCGAGCGTGCCGTAGACCAACTTTCGGATCGCTGTGTTTGGAGCATGTTAAAAGCCGGTGCCTGGCAGCCAGACTCGGGCAGCAACCCCTCTCCTCCCCTGCCAGGCTGCGAGGGCTGGCGGTGCGAGGGACACAAGCGCAGGGTGCCTTTAATCGTAACCGGCATCGGATTAAAAACCCCCAAACCTCCAATGTGCTTGTACCTCCCGGTAATCTGAAAACATGTCAATTAAGACACGTATTCATTTGCTTGGGGAGATGATATTTAAATAAGAAACAACTAGGTGCTTTGCATAGCAATCCCAAACACATATCTCCATAGCCAAGCGCTGTGACTGACCACAAACAAGTGATCACGCAGCCAGAAGAAAGCAGGAGAGGCAGATTATTGTCTAACATGAAACTGTTCACCGCCCAGGACCTCAACACTGTCAGCTCCTTAGTTGTCTGCTATTAACTGTAATCGTATTTGCACTCCGGTTGTAATTAAGCCATCGGAAATTATCATATATTGCTGCTTCCGAAAAGGACTCCCTTACAGATTGGATTCACAGACAGGTGAAAGGAGCCATTCCATTAAAAAATAAAAATCTAAAAGAAGAACAAAAAAAGGGACTTTTTTTTTTAAATTGAGCTGACAGGCCCAGCCTTCCCAGGCCGAGCTATTTTTCTAGATTAAAACATAGATGCATGAAATGTTATCTGCGAATACACCTGGGGAAAGTACCATTCTGTGTTGTTAAAAAAAATCCCAACCAAACAAACAACGCCACGACGCCAAAGAAACACCCTGCAAATTACATCCGTGAGGTCCAAATAGCTGCATTGCTAGCAAAGACTCATGCAGGAGCTTACCTTGAGACCTTAGAAGCTTCTTCCAAAATTGTACCCTCCTTAATGAGAGATGAGGGATGGGTTTTGAATGGAGAAGAGACGCAATGATCTAGCCAGTAGATGGAGGTTGTTCCTTGCTCCTAGCAGAGGATCCCTATGTTAATTAAAATAAACAAGCTGCTTGGTGGAAAGATTTTTTTTTCCTCCCTTCTCTCCCTCTCTCTTCCCGCCCTCTACATAGCCTCTGATACAGAACTGACGTGAATTTCTAACCTCTGACCTTTCGCCAACATACACTGATACCTGCCTTTTATTTTCTGCTTGTTTCGAAATATTTCCAAAACCAAAATAAATAAATAAAGAAGACTGAATGAAAGCAAAAAAATAAATCCCACCTCTCGATTTTGGCTGGTTTGCTGGATTTTCTTGATTAGCTGTCTCAGCTCCTCAGTAATCAGGTGAGGTGTTAATGGGGAGCTGGTTGTAAATAAAACTAATAAAGCAAAGAACATATTAGGAAATTAAAAAAAGGCGAGGACTGAGAGGCTGTTAAAAATATTGTAGAGAGCTGAGCGTTTCCCCGTCACGTCGTTTTTTTCGTTCTGTGCTTATTCACAGCTGAGCAGCAAACCCCGGGCTGTTGCCATCTCTCCACATTTTTTTTTTCAAATCTCACTGAACCAGCCGTGGACTGCATCAACCCTTCCCACTTTCATAAAAAGCCTCTCAAATGGAGTCGCTAAACAGCAAACTTCAGCCTGATCTGATGTGATATGATATACGGATTCATGGAGCAACCTCGCTTTGCCAAACCCGATGAAACTGTGAGTTGTCATGCAATACTACGCAGTCAAACCTGGGATAATTGTAAAAGTGAACCCAATTTAACCCATTAGAATAAAATCAGATGCCAAGATGAATCGGAATCATTGCTTCTTAGGTGACAATACTGATGACAATTGATCCACCGGCTCAAAACAATAGAAAAATAGAGGGTCGGGAGTCATTTCTCGCACTCCCTCCCAGGGGGAAGCGGGGAGCCGTCGGGGAGGCAGGAGCCGGCTCCCGGCCGGGCTGCGGAGGGGCTGCAGCCGCGCCTCCCGCCGGCCCCGGCGGAGCGGCTCTCGCAGGAAGGGGCTCACTGCGAGCACCCTGGGGCCGGGGAGCTGTTACTGCAGCAGCCACACGAGGTGACTTCTCGCTTTGGCTTTGTTTGCCCGTTCCTCTTAACTCCTGCGACAGTTTCTGTCCTTCTCCCCTGAGCCATGTGACACTCAGGTCTACGTGGCCAGCTTGGCAATCTACCTAAAAAAANAGCAAAGGGCACGTCCCACCCAACAGCAGCGGCTCACCTGGAGAAACCGGCCAGGGAGGTGTGGGCCGGGGGTGTGTGTGTGCTTGTGTGGGTACTTCTGGCGGAGAACCGAAAAGCCGAGTATGTCTCTGCAGGAGGAGTGGGTTTAGGGCAGGGACCATGAGCTCTCATCACGTAGGGTTTGCTGTGCCAGCTCCGGGGCCATTGCAAACCCATCTTGCTCCCACGGTTCGGATGGCGGGAGATTTTAGAATAAGGTTTCGTTAGGTCTGCTGGCGACCAGGAAGTTTAAAGCCGTCCCGAGCAAAAGCGGGAGCAGCCCCGGGGCAGGGGTAGCTGAATCCGTCTGTTTGTGCGTGCCGGCAAGCGGCTGAGAGCTCAGGGAGAGAGGGGCCTTCATGGGACTTGCTGTCTTCTTAACCTCCCTGGGAGAGCAGCCGCCATCTGCGCCAAGGTACAACAATAAGAATTATTAGTATCATAATCACCGCGGTTGTTACTGCTGCGACTTTGAGGGAGAAGCCCAGCCCGGCTCCGGCTCCGGCCCGCTGGATGCCGCAGTCGCGGGCTCTGTCCCTTTTCTCCTCTTACTCTCTAAATCGCCTAAAATATTTTTTCCCCAATTACCAGCGCTCTGATGGGAGCAGGAGGCAGAGGAAAATGCAAGGCTCATAATAAGCCACCTGCTGCGTCACGCCTAACTAATGTTATGCTTTATTTCATTAGTGCTGCCGCGGCAGCAGCACCGGCCCGTGCGTTACAAATTCCCCACCCAGCACGGACAGCCGGCACAGGACCCCGGCACGCCGACGGGGCCGGTGCTCGGTCAGCCACAGGGACCGATGCTCGACTCCTGCGCACCGAACGCGGACCCACGGGCGGTACCTCGGCGCGGGCCCGGGTCCCGCCCGCTGCTGTGGGGCTCACAGCTCCCTCGGTTCGTTCAGAGCCGTCTCTCCCAGCAATGATCCCCCTCTCCACCTATTTGCATGCATATACGAAGCTATATAAACAGCAGTAATAGCCTCATACATTAAATCAGTATTTGTTAGCACAGCCATTCCGAGTCATTTCAGATATTTGGACTCAGTCTGTTCAGTGTAGCTTCAACCTATTGACTTGCCAGACGAGATGTTCATGTGGACCCAGTTGCTAAAACGATGAAAACAGACTTTAGCTCTAAACTGTGCTACTCTCCCATCTGACGGATGTTAACACACAAATGAAATCCATTTGGATGTTTTTTGTTACCAGAAGGCTGCGCTGACGTTCAAATGATCTAAATCTTAGCATCTGGAAGCCTGTACAAGCATCTTTTTGGAATAGGTTTCAAGACATTTCGTTCAACCCAAGCTGAGGAAGGATCAAAATGGGACACCGGGAAACTGACAATAGTTTCCCATCTAAATGAAACTGGCTGTTTCCTTTGAAAACACCAAAAAGAAAAAAAATTATAACCCCCCCCTCCCTCAAGCCTTTCTATTTACTACAGTCTCTCCGGGTAACCCCAAACCCTCCCAGCCAAGGTCCATCGCGGAGCTGCTGCGAGGCATCGGGATGTCCCGAAGGCCACCACCGCCTGCGAGACCCCCGCTGGCAGAGAGCTCCGCGGGGACAGCAAAGCGGCTTCACCCCAGGAATACTTTTTGTGCTCGGGATTCGTTTAGTGTTTTCTGCGTGCAGCAATTCATCGACACTATGATAGAACATGTTATGTGAGTGCCATTCAGCCTTAATGAAGATCTGTGGGAGAAGTCGTGCGAGACAATAAATACAGCGGCCCGGATGTCGGTGACTTTAGCAGGAAATAAAGGAGGGCTCCGTGTTAATGAAACAAAGATGTGGGAGCTCCTGGCAAGGGCCTCGAACGTACAGGAGTGCTCAGTACCTCCTGGGTGCTCATGAATATCTGTGGTGTGCGTTACACTTCATATTATGTTTGCAAACAGAATTCTTCTGTCTTTCAAAGGTTTTTGCAAACTTGGATACCAAATAGACCGATGTTCAATCAAATACAAAGAATTTAAATTATTCAGGAACCCAAGTGATTCGGTGGAGCCTTTCTTTCTCCCATCCCCCACCTCAGTGCCGGGGATTTAATCCGGTAGCAAGTGTGTCAGGGAGCCGCCTCGGCCCTGCCCCAAGGCGAAGGGATCGTCTCCCGGGTCCGGGGGGCCCGGAGACCCGCGGCGGAACGCCGCAGCCCGGCCCGGCCCGGCGGCGGCTTCTCCGCCTCCCCTCGGGAGGGCTTCGAGGCCGGGCCCCGCGCTAGTCATGGCCGAGCTCACTGTGCAGAGACGTGGGAGCATCCTCCGGAGCAGTCGAAGGGGATGGGCTTATCCCAAAGGGCGGATTTTCCCGGTACGCGGCGGGAGCGCTCCGGGAAATCCGCCTGTGCCGGTGAGGAGCGGCAGCCGAACTCGGCGGTGCTCACAGCACACACACAGCACACAGAAACACACTCCACAGCACACAGAAACACAGATCACAGCATACAGCACACAGAAACACACTCCACAGCACACAGAAACACAGATCACAGCACACGGCACACAGAAACACACTCCACAGCACACGGCACACAGAAACACACTCCACAGCACACACAAACACACTCCACAGCACACGGCACACACAAACACACGCCACAGCACACAGCAAACAACACACACCACAGCATCACACATCACAACACGCAACGCCGTCCGCCCCTGCCGCTCCCGCCCTCTCAGCAGCCCAAACTCCTGGGTATCAACGATTTTTGGCCATCACGTTGCTTACAAAAGTAAGGTTAGATACACCCGTGGGATTTACAGATCGCATATGCTCCCTTTCTTAGTTTCTTTTTAAGTGAAAATAATTGTATTATGGGATTGTAGCCTGTTACCTGCAGCGCAAAAGAAAGGGAAAGGGACTCAGTGATGCGCTGTCGAAAGCACATGTTCACATATGGTTCAGTTTGTGGTTTATGACAATTAAAATGCATTCACTGGGAGCCAGGATCAGGTACAGCAAATGCCAGTATTCCAGCAGTGGAAGCCACAAAGACATGATGGGCTTCAGTTTCTCAGCCACTCTCACAGAATGAAAAAAGCGAATAGTCATACATTAAAAAAAAAAAAAAAAAAAAAAAAAAAAAAGAANAAAAAAAGAAAAAAGAAAAAAAGAAAAGAAAAAGAGTTGAAAGGCTTCTTTTTGGACTCGTCTTTTCGCATTAACTTGCTCATATGGACACTGCAGAAGAAATAAAACAAGTCCTTGTTGCATTACTTGGTAATCAGTATGGAAAAGCCCAACCCTGCTTATGGTTAACAAGAATTGTTAATGATATATAAATCATTTGATCTATCGTGCCCTCCAGTCTTAAAGGAAAATAATGGCAACCCCAAGCAAATGGTCCTAATTAGTGTCCAAGAAACCACTTCCTAAATGTATCCTTCCAACTCATTCCAGTTTGACTGTCCAGAACAATCTTTTGTTCTTAAATCCCTTTATTTTGTGTGTAACTACAAAAATGCTCTGCATACTGGTGCTCCAAAAATAGCTCCTTTCAGGGCACAGACCAGCACTGGGAGCAGGAGTGGGGACGAGATGATGCCGGTCTCTTGCTGTTGCCTGTAAATAGGTCCCAATCATTTGAAATTGTATTCCCCCGAAGCCTTGCCTCCTGACAAGTCTCCATAGAGAATTACCAAGGGAGAATTCATCAAAAAATCGAGTCACTGCTGCCACTCGGACTACAACCAAACTTTGAAAAGCAAAAACCAAAACTGGATCCAGAACCTGACTGTGCATGTTCGAGCTGCCTGTCACATGCCTTCACCCACTCTTTCCACTGTTTCCAAGGGTGATCTGTAAGTTAAATGCACCGTGGTATAGCCATAGACACCACACCTCTTGTGGTACCCAGATGAGGATTCAGTCACACCCTGGAGGAGAAACAGAGCTTTTCCAGTGGGTTGTTGTGGCCTTGATCTTGTCTCCACTGAAAGCAGCACAACTCTCACTGTTTGCTCCCTCGGAGGCCTCTTTCGCTGATGTACAAAATACAAACTGCTATTTCTCATTAGCTGGAGTACCAGATCCTGTTGCTTCATGAAAAGCATCCGCTCTTCCACCGAGTTCAGCATCTTCTGTCATCTTTCTATACCATAACTACTCTATTGCAAAACATTATTCCTAAAGTTTGAAACATTGCTGAAAAGCTGAACTACGTTGGACACAAAACGCATCTTGGTCCCTTGGTCCTAGCATCTTGCTGTTGGTTTGGTGTGGGCTTTTTGTTTTGGTTTGGGTTTTTTTTTGGTTGTGTGGGGTTTTTTTTTTTTTTTTTTTTTGTTGGGTGGGTGTTTTTTTTTTTTTTTGTTTGGTTGGCTGGTTGGTTTTGTTTGGGGTGGTTTTTTTGGTTTTTTTTTGGTTTTTTTTTAAATGAAAGGTGGAAGGAAACAGACTTTCTGGCATGGGTTCTCTTCCTAAACGTGACGGATTTGCCAAGGGAAATAGAACTTCTATAAAACGACAGTCAATTAAATAGCTGCTTGTAGTGCTCTTTATGTTATTTCCAGGAGATAACGCTAATGGGAAATGCTGCAATATTTTAACTAAGGGAATCTGTCAACGACCTTCCCTAGACTTAAAATGTCCTTGACTCATTTAAAGTCACGGTAAAACACTTAAGATGGTTTGCCAACTCTTACTACCCCAGCATAAATAATTTTACTAAGTCGCGGAGACAACATACAAGCTGATGCCGAGAGGTTTCTTACTCACGTGTCTGCCCGCAGAGCCACAGCAGTTACCCCTCTGCGAGCGGGCAACTTCGGAGAGCACCACAGCCCCAGCAGCTGCATCCACTGCGCTCTGCTGGCCAGCCTGAGAGCAAAAGCAACCAACCTCGGCTCTCTGGAGCCTTCAGCTCTTTCAGGTTTCATATTGCAAGCGAGTTTGATATTGTCCTCTTGTAACTTACTTAAACGAAACATGCTTGCTTGGTGATTCATGATTAAATGCGTTTATAAAGAAATTATAGTCTGTGTTCACAAAACTTGGCAAACAAGTGGATGGGGACAGGTTACAGAAGGGACTGCGGCGGCTCTAAGGTAACGTTTGAGTGCGGCCACAGCCTCGCCGTTCCCCCCCGTCCCCTGAGGACACCTCGCAGTGCCCCGGTGAGCCCGAGCCGTCGGTGCGGCGGGACGGGGACGGAGCGTGGGCCCGGGGACAGCTGGGCTGCGGGGCGGCCACAGCAGAGCTGGTTTCGCCGGGGACCTTCACACCCCTTTCACTTGGGACCATGTCCCCTGGCTAACACTATTTCCTCTTCTCTTTCCAAATTTCAGCTTCTCGAATTTTACACTTCGGGCAGTTACCAGAACGTATTTTGACGTATTTTACTGCTTTTCAGAGCTCCTTGATCAAAAGCAATGTTTATCCCTCCAACCTCCGCGCTCTAAGGTGCCCTGCGGTGGCCAGCCCGGGGCCACCGAGCCTCTGCTGTGCGCAGGAGAGCAGCGAAGGCGCCGGGGAGCGGGAGATGCCACCGGGGAGCGGGACCGGGAGCGGGACCGGAGTCACTTAGCACATCTGCACGCTGCTGCCGGGCGATTATCAGGTCATTTCTCCCGTAATGCAAACCATGCCCTCCCGTATCACATCAAACCGCTAATTGCGAGTGATGCGTTTCGTGTCGGAGGTGAGGGCTGCCCCCGGCCGGGGCTCGGGGAAGCGCCCCGGGCAGAGTTTGCGGGACGGTCCCTTCCCCGAGCCGCGGCGGCGGCTCCCGCGGAGGCCTGGAAGTGCCGGGGTGGGGATATCCCCTCCTGGGCATAGGCGGGGTCCGTGGCAGCCCGTGCCTGTCCCGCCGGCGCCATCCCCGGCGGCACCTCCCGCCCGCCCGGCTGCTGCTCCCGAGGGAAGCGGCGCCTCGGAGCGAGAGTGACGGAGCCCCAGCCCAGGCCCGTCTGTGGCTCCTCTGTGAGGGGCCGGTGGCCCTGCTCAGGTATGTGGGTAACTTCTAGGGATGGGGGTGTCTAACGTAGCCGTGCTCCCCTGGGATGCCAATGCCGCACATCTGGAGCCACTGCTAGCGAGGACTCCTTAGTCGGGGTGTGCTTGAAATCAGTGTCACTGCAAACATAATTTGTGTTCTGGTATATTTCGATACCACTTTAAACTGCACAGTTACACAGCTTCTCTTTTCCCATACCTGTCTTCTTAATCTATTTCTTCTGTTAGTCCAGTGTCGGTTTTCAGCCCAATCTCAGACTGTACGTGGTGTTTCTCAGCAGATACACTCTTACCTTCCAGATCTCCTCCTCAGGTCTTCTGCCTCAGTCCCATTCCCAACCACAATGCCTGTGATGAAGCATTTCCAGCTTCCTCGTCCCAGGTTTCTTAGTCTTGACACTGAGAGATTCCCCACGGGCGAGCATCTCCAAAAGCCCAGAGCAGGAGCTGAGCGGCTCAGGCACCTCGGTGGAATTGAAGCCTTGCAGCTGGACTCTTTGTCACCAAACTTTTTGTTCAGCCTTTTCTAGTTACCTACATGGATTTTGACCTTTTTCTGAAGTTGTGGACTCAAGGTGACCCACCTCCCTTTCTGGTTGCTCTCCTGTTGCCCATTCCGATGTAGTGATTACCTCCTCACTCCTTTATTTTTTTTTTTGCCTTCCCAGACATGATGGTTCTCAGGGAACACAGCTGCTCATCAGATGTCCCTTTATTCCTCCTCCATGCTGAGTGTCAGTTTGTTGCCTCGGTTGAAGTCTACCCTCTGTTCTCTCCCACTAAAGTTCAACCCTTTCTGGTTCTGTGTGTAAATCAGACACTTTTCTCTCCCACAAGCTCTAAGGCCAGCAGGAAGTGCAGACAGCACCAGAGAAAAGCCTTCTTTCACTGATTCCAGACCCAGACAGCCTAGGAAGACCCGAGAAACGTCCAGAAGAAATTTTGCAAATAAAGTCATGTTTTACCCTGAATCTGAGCATTTCTACCGGGATAATCAGAGAATGTAGCTGCATGTATTCAGCAGGTACAGCAGGACACAGGGGTACTCGCAAGGCATGGCTTGTTACAGTTTGTGACTTGGCCAAATTAGGATACATTTTCACATATTTGGCAGAAGTCACATTCCCAGCACACAGAGCTTCTAGCATGATATCTCCCTGGCAAGTGCACTGCTGCTCCAGAGCAGGGGACATGAGTGGTGCTGAAAGTCTTTGGAATTACTAACGTGAACACAACAAATTACTTCTTTTTTTCACAGTCTTATATAAACTTATACATGTATGTATATATAAAGGCTATATCTCTCTTGACTAAATTTTCTTGTAAAACATTTACCCTAAGGCAAAGAGGAGTCTGGAAAATAGGATCTTAATTTATTAAAAATTATAACAGTTCTAAGGAGCTGAAAACAATGCAGCTTTACAGATAGTGAGATACTGACTACACTTAAAAATTTATGAAAAGTATATTGTTCAGCAATATACTCACAGGAGTGAATAGCTCTAAATAATTCTCTTTATGATTGAGTGGCTGTATCAAATTGGTTTCCCGCATTTAATTTTATTTATAAATTCATATACTGTTCTATGTGGTGCCTTGCAGGATCCAAAAATGTGTACAAACATTGTGCCCAGTCTGGAAGCTTATTTTCTTTCCTAGCACTGCCTTTAATTGCTTGATGTATGCATCATCAGTTTAGTTCATAATTTATATAAATTATGAACCTACCACCTGATGTCACATTCCATGAATCTGTGTTGCTAAAACTAGGCTCTAGGAAAATAATCAAGGAAATCAGCATTTGACCCAGTAGTGTAATCTTAATTCATCTGACATTAACATCTGAATTTATAAAAGGCTGTGCAGGTTCCCTTTAAGCTCCCGGTGACCTCACTGATGCAAGTCCTGCAGTGGAAGATGTGACCCCACTCTCCAAAGCTGCAGCCCCACAGGAGTCCCCTGGAACTCCTGTACCTGGCTTCAGTGCACACATCGAGTTCCCAACAGCCACAGAGCTCTCAACTAACTGAAAATCTATACCTTATATACCACATTATTGGGATTTATTTGGAAAAATGGTATTCAAGATAAGTATTGCAGCTTATTGAGTTTGGATGACGAAGAGAAGATTGAGAAGGCATCTGGTAGAGGGGGTGTTGATGGAGTGCTGAATGACAACCACTTATTTTGTCCTTACAGATTGAGTTGGTGGATTATGCTGTTTAACAGGTCTGACTATAACAACAAATAATGATTTACGAAAATCTGTATATACTAAAATGTCACAAGCTGAAGATACATTGGTTTTCCAGCTGAGTAGCCTATTTTATAGGCGTGTGAGTTATATATCTCAGTTAACTGAAAGCAGTAAAACTAGACCTGCTTTTGCAGATGTTGGTCCCAGTTCCATAATATTGGTAGGATTCAACTTCAGTAGCAGTTTGATAAATTCTCATTTTCCAATGAAAAAAAAATTATAAAATTAGGAGCCAGTTTTCTTCATTTATTCCAAACCATCAAAGCTCTACTTTATGAAATAGTTCACAAGAACCAACAGGTAAGGCCTATAGTGATCCATTTGTCCACAAGCATCTGGAGGCATGGGTAAATTGCTTATTTTTGGAGAATAACTGGTAACTGTGTTCTGGATATACAGAGCAGGCTCTGACTGACCGGTGCTGACTTCAGTTATTGCAGACAGGAGGCCCCAAACATGTGAAGGCAGAATGTTCTGCCACAGGCTTTAGCCGCAACTCTGTAAAATTCACGTGGACGAGAGTGCTTTGATAACAAGGATTTAAAATCAGTTTCAGTGGTGAAATTCAGAAAGGAGTGTTGTGATAAGAATCTAAACTCTTTTCAGTGCAAAGATGCTGCTGGAGGCTATTCTCACGTGGCCATGTGTTCCATTAGGTTTGTGTTGCTGCACATGCTGAGATAGTGTTTAGGGCACAGAAAAGGGGCCCATACAAAAGGTCATATAGCCCCTGTATGTCTGAAGAATATAGGAGACTAAATTTTCTGTTGCAGTCTACTGAGTCCTCCAAGATGATGGGAATTTTTCAGAAAATTTTGTGGAATTAAGTCTTTTAAAAGTTGAGCTTCCTTAGATCTCTCACAGAATGCACCACCTTTGTGCACATTTTGGGAGCAATGGGAAGGAGTGGGGTCTGTCAAGAAGAGCATCCTCTGCAGAGTCTCTGTTAGGCCATGTCCATGGGAACACATCTTGCTTTGCCACTTGGTACCTCCATACACAGCCCAGAAAACTGGCATTTGTAAGAACAGTGAGCAGTGCCAGAAATGGATTAGTAAACTCTTCAAACGGGCAGCCTGGGATTCTGCTGTTTCTCAGTGCCCATGGCAGGGATTACCCAGGCACGAGGTGTGCAGTGCTCTGCTGGGACTGGTGCTTGTTTATGGGCTTTCCATGCATGTGACTTCTGAGCCAAAGCACTACACATTTTTACCTACTTTTGTCATGGTTCAATTGCTTTCCCCTTGTTTGGCAGCTCGTCCAAGGCAGCAGTCCCTAAATAAGGACATGTTGACATGTTGCACATCATTCAGCCCTCTTCTCTGCATGTTAGGAGAGTTTCAACCCTGAGTAAAAGAGGTCTTCCTATGGCTTTGCAATTTACTTAGTAGAGTCTGTTCCTTTCTAGTGGCTGGCTCTAATTTCCTTCTGTATTTTTTCCTGTGTTCTGTGGAACATAAATCAGTATTTTTTTCAAATCACAATTACAGACAGAAAGCCATCTGTGACAGACATTTGGAGAACATGCAATGTATCTTATTGAGCATCTTTTAATAGACTCTGCTTTTTTGTATTGACTAACCTTTCTTTGAAGAGAATTAGAAATTTTTGTGAAATGCTTTTCAGTGAACCTTCTCACATTCTCAGCTGTCTACGCTAGATAATGTAGTCAGCTGTGAGTTTAGCAATGACAGGTATTTTTAAACCCAGAAAGGAAAACAGCATTTCAATTTCTATGTGCTGATATATTAGAAGGCACATTATAACACTAAATGGAGCATCTACTACTACATGGTGTGGTGCCATTGTGACATCTGAGCACAGTAACAACAAAGTAATTAATGAGCATGCAGATAATGTACAACTTAGCTTTGTTTAAGATTGATTATCTCTGCTACTATCTGACTCTGGTTTCTCTCTTGGTGTTCCCCTCATCACCACTGCATTCTTATCCAGAGAAAAAACAGGCAGCTACCCAGTTATGAGAACCCGATGCCTGCTAATGCTGCCTTACTCTACGATGATGTAAGGCAATCTTAGCAAAAATGAGAATTAGCTCTTGAATATCAGCTCAGGACCTCTGACTATATCAGCATAAATCCTCTGCACAGTTCCTCATGAAAGATGAGATTGTCCAGTGCCTACGGAGCACTTTGAGGTCAAGGAAACTGGGAAAGGGGAGCAGTCTGAAATGCTCAGGGGTCTGAGGGATTGTTGTTGTGTCAAATTCCCCTTAGCAGTAACAACCACTGTGATTTTTACAGTGAGCTAGCAAGGAAACGAAAGAGCATAATAGGGAGACTGCCATTACATCCATGATCACTCACTGCTGTGCCTTTTCCCTTGACTTAATTTTTCTGTGTTTTGTAAACTTACCTCCTTTCTCGTTTATATTAATATACATTTATGGTACTTAACTGTTAATAGGAAACTACAATTTTAAGATCAAAGAGCAGCTAGTGAGTCATAAGCACTTGTTCAACAGTTGGTGATTGCAGTAATTTGCTGTTATGTGTGGCACGTGCAATCACCAACATACAAAATTACAGTACCAATATTAGCTAATTGAAATGCTGGATATGGTAGCCTTTAATGGGAAAGGGCTGATTCGCTTTAGCCTCTGCTTCCCTCTGTGATTCAGTGCTTTTTCTCTAGCACATATGGAGCGAGTCCATTGCAAGAACTAGCACTGGCATTTCAAGGACTTGGCAATTTTGTTTGTACAAGGCATATAGGAATGTAAAGGGCTCCACTTGGGAAGAGAGCCTCTTTCCTCTGCAAGTTGGATGAAGATTATGTTCTGTCACAGGAAAGAAATCTTCTAAAACTGTTTTTTCAGGATTTTAAATGAGGACGCCAATTAAATATTTGTGGGTACTTGTAGAAGACTTAGAGTTATCATGTAGTTTTAACTCCAGTAAGGAAAAGATACAGCACTTCATGTCTTTCCTAGAACAAAAGAGTTAAGCTAATTATTTAAACTAATAAAAAAAAAAGGCAAAAAATAGCATAATTCAGTCTACTTCAAACTAGCATTGAACTTTTTGTTTTCTTTACCCGTGAGCTGAAGTAGCAATTAGCATAAACCAGCACTCATGTAATCCATGGGCAGATAAAAACCAACACACTTGTTTTTGTGATGTGAGGGGTGGATTCTGTCAGGGGTGATTTCTGCCGAGCTGGAAACACCATTTAGTGGTGCATACAGTAGACACATAACCTATGTGATCTAGAATCTGCTGCTGCCTGCAGGGATTGTGTACATGCTTGTCCATAGCTCCCTTCCATCCCTGCAAGGCAGGAGGTGGGAGTATCCTATCACACCTTCAGACTGAATGCTTTATTACCTGTCTTCTACTGTGACCTGTGGATAGCAAGAAACATATTTTTGTCAAGGGGTGATAGTTCTGGTGGAAGCTCCAGTAAAAAAAGGGATTTTGACCACATTGTTTTTATCCCAAACCGATGGCACAAACCACCTCACATTATTATATGGCAGACACCTCCAATTACTTGGATGAAGTCACTTACTGAGCAAGATAGTGAAGGCTTTCCTACAGGAGAGAATGTAGGTGTATTAGCTGATTTCAATGGTAGGCAGAGCTGGAGAAAGTGCTCTGGGGGATTCCTCTGTGTGTGCATATATGGGACATACATGGGTTCTCCTGAACCTAAAGAAGGTGATATAAAGTATATTTGGCAGCTAGAAGGAGTAGAAGTAATTGCCTGGTTCCTGAGGGCACCAACAAGCCTTCATGCCCTGAACAGCCTCACCTGGGCTGCCCCTGGGGCCCAGGGCTCTATTTAAGCTCAGCCTAGGGGGTCCCTCTGTGTGTCAGCTATGTGTAGGTGTGATGTTATCCTAAAGGAACCACATCAAGATTTCTGCTACTAAGAATGTTTGTGATTACTGGGCTTCTTTTTAATTTTATTTGGAGGAGTGGAGTATGTGTATTGGTGGGTTTCTTTTAGGAGAGAAGCTTTTGGGAGTAAAGTATTGTAAAACTATTTTGTTTTCATAAATAATCAGTTGAACTGAGCTGCCTTCACCTGCAACAGGTGTAATGGCTGCATGCTTTTTGCCTTTAAGCAAAAGATACTGGTAAACCCAGATAAAAATACCAAGCATGAGGACTTCCATCTCAGAAAAAACCAAAACTTTTTCTCAGCAGCTGCCTCCAGTGGTAGGTTTTGACTTTCCTTCAGTGCTGTAGGTAACTCTCTGCATTGAACACGTGGGTACCCTCGGTGGTTGCAGGGAATTAGCTCCCTTTTACTTGGGTTTAGCTTCCTCCCAAAACTGCCTTTCCCTTACTGTAACTCTCATGCCCTTAGTCAAGCTGTTTATCTCTGCTGACACTGGAAAAGAAGAAAAATATCTTGGATGATGTTTGAAGCAGACTGATTGTTATCTACGAGCTGCTGCTGACTGCGGCTGGCACGGATCTGAACTGAGGTCTGAGGGGGGTGTGCCTCACACCTAGGAGGTATGGAATGCTGTTCCTGTCAGCAGTGGGACACAGCTTCTGGTCCCCATTTAGGGCTGCATTTACTTTTGAGTGATTCTTCACCTAATATTTCTGTGCTTTAAAATAATGAGTAATTAAGGATGGTTGCCTTGAGATAATTATCAGATATTTGCTGATGACATGGTGATGATGAAATTATTGATGGTTGTGTTATTTTTACGAATCTCATTTTAGTGGGGTTGTCACTTTTGAAGCCTTGGGAGCTAGGAAAACAAGCACAGAGCCTTTATTGTAGCTCTCTTCACCCAGACCTGTGCCAAACACCAGCCAAAGGCTTTATGTGCACTGCAGGCTGTTGAGTGCAGCTTCTTTTGAGGGCTTGTTTATGACTTAGCAGAGCACTGTAAACAAACATCTTCATGTAGTCTGAACTGCTCAGTATTAACATTAGCTTTTATTGCTTGTGCCTGGGAATAGTCTAATAAACCAAAGTACTGCTCTTGTCCTTTATATTTTTTTTTAGTTTAGTTAAACGGAAAGGAGAAATTTGAAGATCTTTTTTTACATTGCTTTTCAGAGACCTAGAGTCACTGTTGGGGTGAAGAGCTTTGTTTCTGGCCTACAGAGTCCTTTTACTGTTTCTGTGGCAGTGTTGTTAATGCTTTCTCACTGGCTCCTGTACATAACCTGTGAGGTCTAGGATCTGGCATATTCCTCTTGCCTGAATTTTACCCATGTGTGGCAAGAGCTTTACAGAGCAGCCATATAAACAGATAAAGCTCTCAGCTTGGATAGTTAGGTGTCCTTTCTTTCTAACCTATTCTGGATCCTTGTCTCTAGAGAGCTCTGCTCACTTTCCTAGTTGTGTACAGGATGATAAGCCACCTGCCTGATTGGATCAGTGAAATTCACTTAGCTCTTGCTCAGAGGGATCAATATTTGCCAGTAGAGTATGGATTTCATGTGCATGCTGCCAGCTTGATACAGAAGAGTTTTTTTCCTTGAGGTAATGCTCCAGGGTAGTGTGCATCACGAGCTCTCTTGCTGTGCATATGAAGAAACCCAAACCAAATAGTTTTGTAGAGGAGTAGTATTGTATAACAGCAACATAGGAAAGAAATCTTTAACTAAAACTAGTATTGTTGTTTTCCTGAGAAACACAAGTCCTCTCTTCCCCATTGCCTGTCTCTGTTGGTAGCCATTTAAGAGATCTCAGACTCTAGGATAAGGTTTGAGTGGTTATTAAGAAGAGCTATTGCATTTGTAGCTAACTCATAGTCTTTGGTTTTCCTTTTAATATTAGAGAACAGCAAAAAAACCAATTAAATAGGGATAAGTTAATTTGTTTCTTATGCTGCAGAAAAAAACCCCAAACAAACAAAACCCCAAACCCATAAGGGTTAGGAAGATAACAGCTCTTTATTCGATTTCTTAGGCTGATTAAAAACAAAGCACCTACTAACCAGCCTGACTTCTGTAAAATTCCCCATATAGGGCCCAGTTTCAACTCCTCCAAGACCTCACTCTCATTGCCTTTAATGGGGTGAGCGCAGCCTTGTGTGAGGAAGGACAAGGCCAGGCATAGCAGTGTGCCAAGGCACTGAGGGTTTAAAAGGCTTCACGTGTCAACTTTGAATGTCCCTTCTGTTTTCTGGGCTCTGCTCTTCAGCTGTATGACAGTGCCACCTCTGTATGACAGAGTTGCTGAAGAATCAGGTTTTGAAGAGCCCCTTGATTTTTCATATCCATTTTACTGTCCAGTAGCTCAGCACTCTTGTAAGGTTATGTTGCTCACAGCATGAGTGATGTCACTTATTTCTCTTTCTCTATAGAGAATGTGCTTTAAAAACATCCCATGAACATTTAAAAAGCAATAACCCGAATTAATTCATGTTTTATTATAGTCCAATAGATAGCACGCCAATGCTGAGTTTGTAGTAACCCTGCACATTGCTTAAATAAGGAAGATTTGGACTCATCGTAATCTTGGACTATGCAAGTGTTTGTGTCCCTTTTCTAAGTGCTAAGTAACCAACTCGTAAGTGGAAAGTTTGTTGCTGGCTGGTTAGTATGTTGCTGGCTAAAAATATTTGATTTAACAAAAAGTTCTCATTTCCACCATGCAATGTGTTACTGTATTACACTGCTCAGAATGACGGGAAAATAATTCCCAGTAGAGAAAGACTTCTGATGTGCATGCAGTGCAGGAGACTGAGTGCCTGAGCTTACTGACCCTGTGTCCTGTGGGGGCTCTAGCACTCCCCACAGCCAGGTATGGCAGAGATGAGACACACTTCACATCTGAAGAGGTTTTGGCAGTGGATGACGTAAAGGCTTAACGGAACGCTTCTAAAATCAGCTCCCTGAAGTCTTGAAATGTGTGAGCATTTTGAGAGCTGGAAGCTCTTAGTTCACTTGCTCTTGTCTAAGCCACAGGTCACCCCCAGTGTGGAGGTATCTGTGTTATCTGGTGGGATTGGGCCTGTGTGGGAGAGCAAGGAGCATCAGACCTCCACAGAGATGGAAGAGAGACACTATGGCAGTGTGTCCCAGCCTGCTGGGAACTGGAGAGGGCAGGGCTTGACAGGCTCTGGTGTAACATGATGGGAACATAATTTTAAGATATATAATATTTGCTCTGCCACAAAAGCAAATCTTTCATTTCAGATCTAATATTCATACTGGGTTGGTTGAAGACTTGATGCAATTGCTTCTGTATCATGATCTGCCATAGCAATGCATTCACAAAGGGAGAGACCAAGGACTGCACACCTCAGTCTTGGGGCAGGCTTTCCAATAATTCTCTCAACCATCTGAAATTATTACTATTACCCATGGCAGTTGATACCTACCCAAAAAAAGAGATATTTGCATGTGCTTTTGAACTGCAGCTGTCTCTGCCGTGAAATATGATTGTTTAAACACCAAAGGCACAATAGAATAATTAAAATAGCTCTTGATCTCAGTTTTACTTGGACTGCCTGAGGAGCTGCAATGAAAAAAAACTCTCAACTGACTGCTTTTCAGAGGTGCTGGACTCATGTTTCATAGATGGGGAAAAAGGTTGGTTGTGTTAAAACGTGTGAACAAGGACAGGAGATGCTTGGTTTTGGTTTGCTTGTTTGTTGTGTATTCCAGTGATTCGGCTGGAAGGGGCCAACCTTCCTAAGCAATCTTCTCTTTCCAGGCAAAGGGAATTGTCAGATCAATGGAGGCACTTGGAACAATGCAGTCAAAGTCCTCCTTCACAAAGGTTTGGGATGGAGTCAAGCCTTTTGACTGGATTTTAAATTCATACCAGAAAGATATACGAAAATTATGACAACCTTTAAGAACCTAAAGGATCCAAACCAGTAAATGAGCTTATAAAAAGTTAAAAGAAGTAGGGATCCTCCCATATGAAAGGTAATGATTTCAAATTTCCTAGACTTCCTTCAAAACTGAGCTGTGTGCTTTGCTTTTGCTCAGTTCCAGGAAACAAACTTGGATGAGGTTATAGTTTCTTTAGGACTGGGATTTAGAATACTTCTGTGTAGATTAACACTGGCAATTACACATGGTAAACTGAACCATAAAGAAAGTGTTATTGCTCTCTGATGAAACAATTTCAAAATCCAGTCTTGGTTTTAAAGTTTTTAGAGTTGGCAGCAAAACTGCTTCATGGGATGGAAACACAATTGCAGACTTTGAGCTACATTTTTTTCTGAGTTAGAAGCACAAATACAGGGTTTTTTTAGCAGACTGACACCTGGCAAAGCGAAAGGTTTGATCTTCCTGGCCATCTCTAGACTTGGTATGTATGGACTGTATTAAACAACATGATTTTGAGCAGGACCTTGTGGTCAGGGCAAGGGGTGTTTTAAAGCATGGGGACAACTGGTTGTATTTAACAGACATGTTGCTGCCCTTGAGTACCATGTGCAGAATTGCTCCCTGTTTAGACACCTACACTGTACCTGCCCATACCTGACCTGCTGGCTACTCTCTTTGTAGTCCAGTGACTGTGTTCTTCTGAAGTACAGACAATCTCTCTGAAATATCTGTCCTCTAGTCAAGTTATTTATGCTTTTGAGGTGCTTGTTCTTGCCCGTGGATGATAGACTGATTGTCTCTCACTTTAGCTGTGGGGCTTCTGAGGTCTGCCGTTCAGGGAGATGTGATTCCACCCATCTCGTCCTTCCTATTGTGTGCCAAGTATGCTGACAGCCTGCTATTTCAGTGTGCTGGGTGTTTCAAAATACACTTTTTGCTGCTATAATTATAGCTTAACATGAAAATGAATGCATTTGGTCCCCTGTGTTACTGGGGAACTGTTTTGACAGCAATGCTTCAGCTGGATATTGAGCCTTGGGATGAACATGTAAATCACCTCAAAATAAGCAAGAGTTCTTTAGCCAGTGACATTTTCTGCATATAAGGTTCCCTGGTTATTAGGTATTCATTGGTCTAACTTCTTCATTAGGGTTTTTTTTATGCATTGGAAGTGTCTGGAACATAGGTAAAAAGCAGGGGCACATGAGCCAGATGGAAGAGCTCAGGAATGCCATGCCATCCATAAAGTGTAGGACTAGGAGCAAATTGTGGGAGAAGCACAGTAATGAACATTCAAGGCTTGCACTGTGATGCAAAAAGGAAAAAATAGAGCAGGAAGGGAAGATTCATAATGGAAAAAGCAATATGCTAACCTGCCAAAGTTAGCTTAAAGGAGTGATTTTACAATGGCAAATATAACTGCCACAGCAAAGCAGATTTCCCACTCTGTGTGGGAGGTTTCCATGCCGTGGTGAAACCTTGAGCTGCATGGAATTACAGTCTGGATACTGTGTGTGTGGAAGGGTTCCTCTAGGTTGTGTTGGTGGGACTGACCTGATCTGGGAGGGATGTACTGATGCAAATGAATACTGATTTCTGGGAGTCATAAACCAGCTTGTGAGCTGCATGACTAGGACTTCAGCATGCCTTGACAATAATGAGAGAGACAAACCATGATTCAGCTCTAATTTATGCCAGTTTCACATTAGTAAGTCAGCTGACAGCAGTGGAATTAGTCCTGAATTTTTGTGATATAAAATCAGGACTAAGAACAGTTTGTGTTCTTGGAATCTGGGCTTCCACACTCCATCAATTTGTATCACAAAGACTACATTATTCAGGCACGAGTTGTTTCATATTTAATATCATATTACATATGTCCCTTGATGAACAAAGGACTGTAATGTAATTGGGTTCAACCATCAGGTTAAACCCTCAAGAGAACAGAGTTCAGGCTGTTAATAAATTACTGCAGAATCCTGACATAAAATTGAAGGTTGGGAATTCCATCTGTTGTTTTAATAGAGAGAGAGAACGATTACTTAAATATTTTAGAAAGGCTTGGCTGAGTAACAACCAGAGATGAGGTAGGACAGTATTTACAAGTCTGACCCACTGATTCACTGTGATAGCATTATAAGACAAACAAAAGGAAGCTACTAAAACACCTTCAGATTTTCTTTTCTCAGTCTTTCAAACTTCCCCAAAATTCTCCATCCTGGAATAAGACATAGCATTAAAAAATTATGAAGCTGACATGGCCTTAACTTCATTTCTGGAGGCATTAGTGCTGTAAAATTGCAAGGTCTAACCTCGATTTAAGTGCCTTGAGTCTGAAACATCTTGTTCTGAAGCAATCCAGTGCAGTTTTATTGCATGGTGTTGGAGTTGTTGGTGATGGAATGTAGAAAACAAGCGACTGGCTGCGTTGAAGGTGAGTGGTAGGAGCTGGGTAGAGAAGGGAGGAATAATTGGTTGAGCAAGCAGAAGAACTTGTGGTATAATACAAAAGGAAATACTATTAATTAGAGCACATGTAATTTAGGCATTTTTCTTATTCTCAGAAGGAACGAAAGATTAAATTAGTGCTCAATTCAGCTTTGAAAGAGTCTAGAACTGCTTAGATATGCAATACAGAAACTGGAGATGCTGCACATTGAGCTGTAGGTTTGCTGAGGGCATGGAGGCAGCCGATCCTCTTTTCCTGCAGCCTTTCCTTTGCAGAGGCTGTGACTGAAGGGTTCAGAGCACTCTGCTGGGGTGGTGGAGAGTGCTGGCCCCCTTTGCTCTCGTCAAGCTCCTCCTTTTGGGGCCAGCAGCAGCTGCTCAGCAGCGTGGCCTGGAGACTGAAGGAACAGTGGCTGTGCTGGCCAAAACACCTTTGTGGCCACAAGCAGAGTGCCACTGCTGGCCTGAGACTGGGCAGGCAGCAAGGGACACTGCCCACCCAGCCTTGGAATGGCAGCTCCATTGTGACACACAACCCTGCTTCCTGCGAGGGAGGGTGCCAGGATTTCTTTCAGTTAAAACCGAACTTGTGTTTCTGTGTCAGAATGTAAAATGTTTTTTGCGTAACAGAAGGCTTCTGTATTGAAGTATATTCAAAGAATTAACATTGTGAGGTTTAAAAATACATCATATTGAATTTTTTTAAAACCATTGCATTTTTGTAACTAGGTCATCTATCCATTAGTTCATATCCTTTATTGCTCAGCGATATTAATATAGATTTTTTTTCATAGCATTAATCTCCTGTAATATGAATCTTTTTGTTTCTAAAATAAAACCCATTAAGCATTTGCTGGTTCATAAAAAAATACAATAATCTGATAGCCTGATTAGATGTTATTTAATTTGATAATGGTGCACCAGTAGCTAGGGGGAAACTGTTAAATAAACATGGAAGCACTGCTCTATTAAATAACAATTAAATTATCCTCTGGTATCTATCCTTAAACAGATCTCCCACTTCCTTAGCAGCATTTTTAGGAACAAATTAATGACATCTGTGGAATAACTTGCAAATGCAAATTATAGATGCAATTACTTTTTGTAGTCACAGCAGACACAGGTGACAGCACAACTGCCTTCGAGTTTTTGGCAAAATGTAGAGGTATCCTATTGGATTGGGTAAGTTAATGCACGCATCTTCAGCTCCTCATGTGCAGAGGGAATGAACAGGGATGGCAAAGACATTCAGGACAGAGGCAGCATTGGGGAGGACTGGTCCTTGTGCAAACTGCCCATGCCTTGGCTGGTCAGACTGGGAGCACAGGGCCTTCCTCCCTCCTGTGTGGGAGGTGCTGATATGCCCTGACACCACCTCTGAGTCCCAGGAGGCTGAAAACATTGAACAGAAAGATGAAAAACCTGCTGTTAGTCCTGCCTATGCACTGGTTTAGGGAGAGGAAGGCTGGGAAGGCAGTGGAAAATGGAGCACGGGGAGCTGGCCCAGGTGTCACACAGAATCTCAAGGAGAAGGGTTGCAGCTTTCTTTATGGTGCTGGAGCAGTGATCCTAAAACAGGAGCTCTGAGAGGTGTCAGGGCAATTTTTGGTTACTGCAGTAACTTGCAGTCCTTGCAGAGAGAAGTTGCTGCTGTGGAGGAGTGAGCTCGTTGAGTGGGATTGGTGCTCGTTACCATGGGTGGTGCCACTCCAGTGATAAAAGTGTTGGGGAATCTTTTCCCATAGCTCCTGGGTTTCTACAGCAAACAGAGCCTGAGTGTCCATGTGCAGTGCTGTGCCTCCGTGAGCCCTGCAGTGCCCAGAGCTGTGGTGTGTGCATCCTGTGATACCTCTGCAGCAAATTGGATTTGCTTCAGTGGAGTTGCTCCAATTTATGCCTGAACAGAATTAGGCCTTCTACATGGTTTGGATTCAAATTATTGCTTGTCACAGCCACCAAAGTCATCTGATGTTAATTCATTGGAGTACTGTGGATTGTCTGTGCTCTCATCTTGTCTCTTACTGTCAAAGAAATATCCCCAACTGAAATGTATCCAGAGCTCATGCACAGCAGCTCGTCAGGTTTTTTTTGCAACTCGGAGGAAAGGAAAAATCTTTTGCAGTACACAGTGACCAGAAACTAGCTTGTAAATCAGGTATAAACGATAAGAATGTTAAAATAATTCTGTGCCAAAGAAATATCTTATAAATATTCCTTGTGAGGATTATGCATGAAACCAGTTAGCAGGAATTACTGGGTTTTAGGCAGCTGGAAAACATTGGTGTATATATTAAATATTTTCTACTGATTAAGTGCAGCCTGTGTGTAAATATCTCTTCTTACCTTGCTTGCTGCTATGTTGCTACTTTTTGTACTATACTATGGGGCTTCTCTCGCTCTTTGACTTGATTTTTTTTTTAAATTTTTTTTTTTCCCTCCAATCTCTTGCGGGTGACTAAAAGTCTTGGGAAATGATGATAGAACGTGGTTTGTTTTACAAATCTGTAGGAGATCCCTACAGAAAGCAAGATGGGACTTGGAACAGGGTCTTAGTTTGAGGATTGCAGATACTATGTATGACCCCTGAAAACATATGCGGATCTCATTCAGTATGAAAAAGATGTGAGAGAATAGTTTATTATTGCATACTTTCAATAGTTTTTCTAAGAAGTGAAGAGTAACTAAACTGGAAAGATGGTTTTGATGCTTTTTTTAAAATTTCAGTTGGCTTAATATCCAATAGTTATTTACAGTTTTAAGCTTATGCTTTGAGAAGTTTTAAAATTCAAGAGAATTTTTGTATGTGAGTGTTTTCAGACCTTGCTTCTGTTTGCATTATCATTCACATGCCCCTGGCATGCTTTAAGGGACAATGGCTTGAGTCCCATAAGAATAAAATAATTTTAAATGGCAAAGGACATGTCAAAAATGTCTACTTTATTTCATAGTAGAATAATCCGTTGGATTTGCAGAGGAATTAAAAAAGGTATTTATTAGAATATATTGCTAGATGATGGATAAGTGGTTAGTTTTTTGTATTATCTTAGTGAAAATATGTTATTCTGATCAAAACATTTCAGTGTATGTTTCTCAGACGTGGATGAGAGAATGGCTATTTTGGATGGCTTTCTTGTGCTCTTTTTGCCCTTTATTTCAGCAATAAGGTCTTGTGGCTTGAGCAGGTAACTAAAATATGTTACAAATCTAACCTAGACTACTGATGAATCTCATGGCCTTGGGCAAGAAATTAAAAAAAGAAAAGAAAACTTGTCTCTGAAAATTATCAGTATGCCAGGAGTTGGAGCTTTGTGAAGGATGATCAGCTTTTTGTAAAGAGCACTCAGGTTCTTCTGCATAGCACTCTGTAAAGATGCCTCGTGTTTAGCAAACAGCTCACAAAATCCAGGGCATGAGAATTTGGACGTGATGGGCTAAAAATGCCACCTTCAACTTAGTCATTAAATGAGCTGTGGAGAAAATGCCAGTGGGATCATTCACAGGCCTTTTATCTATGGACTTTCAAACTCCTTTTAAGGATGCTTTCTAGCAGATCCTGTATGTCTAAAGAAGGTATAGGTGAATAGATCCTGTATTTTGGGAGTCAATGCTTATTTACAGCTTGTCTTCACCCTCATCCCACTGACCTTTGTGAGCCATTCTGTCGCTGATCTTTGGGATTTCACAGAGCAGTTAGTTCTGCGGAATTAACTGGCTCTGGTTTGCTCCAGACTGAGGTAATGGTGCTGTGCTTGGATATATTTGGTTTCCTGAATCCCCACTAAAGTTCACACAGAAGCATTGCCACTGTTGGAAAAGGTGAATCAAGCTGCTAAGCTCCACTTGATTTTTCACACCTCTCTATTTGCTTTCTCCAGTGAGCACCGAACTTTAAAGGACTGTAGTAACTATTTGAAACCATTGAATGTTTCAAGATTTGGACTATTTTGGCTGGTGGGATTCAGGAGTTGCGGCTGGAGTGGAACTGAACACTCAGCCCCAAGTATGGTCAAAGCTAAGGTACCTTATGCTGCTGTAAAAAGCCCAAAACAACAGCTTGGCCTAGGTGATCTTCTCTCAATAAAACAAGCGCTTTCAAAAGCACTCACATCTCTGTTTCTGGGCCTTCTAGAAGTGCTGAGCAATTACCTGTCTGCGTAGGCAAACAAGGGCCTCGAGAAGCCACATGCCTCATGCCTTTCTGTACTTACATTGTCCCTCTATACCATGAAAATAACCTGGTACTCTCAAATATGTAAAAGCCTGACAAAATCTGTTCAGTAGCCCTGGAACCAACAGGTTCTTAAGGGGTTTTTTTAAGCATCTAAACTAACATTAGGTTGTCAGGTGGAGGAAGGCTGTCTCTCAGGAGGTGAGAGAGAACGGGGAGCTGTACCTTCTTTGTGAGTGTTACAGGGCACCGGTGGTTCTGGGCAGCAGAAGTCAGTGAGGTTCAGACAGCAGTATTCATTTCAAAGGTGATGTTCCCATACCATCTGGGATTAATACACGCTACAGAATGATTCATAAATCTGCACGGAAATGATGTATGTTTATCCAATACCTTTGGCACTCAGCACTATTCATAAAAGTGTAAGTGTTCTGTTCCCTTTGAAATAGGGATTTGACAGTGTATAGGGTTCCCTGCTTCTTGTTAGCATCTCATCTAAGCTAGCAGTGGACAGGGAACATTTTAATTTCTCCTGTGTCTCAGGGGAAGGGCAGATCCGTCTACTTCCCCATTATCCTGCCTACCAGTGGTCCTAGCCATAAAGTTATAAATGGTAATTTTTCTGCTAAAACTGTTCTTGGATGAGTTGAAGATCAGCTATGCAAAAGAGTCTGGTACTCACTATAAAAAGATGTAAAACACCAGCACTAGAATTCTCCTTGGACTGTACCCAAGCTCTTTAAAACTACCACAAATGTTACTGAAACAAGCAACCCCAAAACAACCCCCAGCATTTTAAGGCAAAACAAGCCCTGGGCAAAACTAGCTAGAGCCTCAGCGTTCATTATATATTACAGGATGCTTATTCCTATAGCTGCAGGTGATCTAGGTACTCCATAGCAACAACCTTGAAGCATTTTAAAAAAAATATTGTATTATTAAAAAGTAGTAGTTGCAGGGACTCTTCAAACACAATTTTAATACTTGACAGACTATTAGAATTTTGGAAACTGAACTTTATTTTTATAGTCATTCTCATGACAAAGACTTTTAGCAGAAAACTTTTGCTCTAAAAAACCCCATTAAATAATACTTCCCAAGTGAAGGAGTGGGGTTCCTTAGAATGCTTTTTCATGCAAGCCCAATCCCAGATGGAACAGCTACACTATACCACAGGTAGCTTTGAGCAGTAGAGCAGGAGGGAAACAGCTGCACAGCCTGTTGATGCACTCAGACCCCAGATTAAAAAATTGAATGAGAACCCAAAACCTGTCTGAATTAAGAATTTACGTGAAAAGTCCTATTAAAATTAGCAACTCGGTCACAGAGTATTTTTGAAAAATCTCATTTTACAAGTCAAATTAAAAATCCCACTTTGCAGGACCACTTATGTTTACAATGCAAGTTGAATGGCATTGAGTGCCCTTTGTCAATAGTCTCAGTAAACAGAAGTGGGAGATTAGTCTAACACTTGCCTTCAAGAGCCAGGGATCCAAAGTCGCACACAGCCTGACATGACAGTTTTCTGGTACCTGGTGACAATCCAGAAACTGCCCTCGGGGTAGCTCTGTGATCCTGAGCTGTTTGGTCAGTCATCTGGGATGCAGGAAACCGACTGCGACATTTCTGCAGCGGAACAAAAAGAAATGGGGGAACTTCAAAACCTCTCATGAAATAGTTATTTTCTGCCTTGCTATGCTATCCGCCAAACTTGTCCTTCTTCATTTGGAAAGCATGGATTGCTCTGCAGCTGGGGATTGAACTGAACCTGGCACGGGCTCACACTGGAGCAGCATGGTGCTCACCCTGGTAGCTGTGACTAGGGCTCTTCCCCGTGCATTAGTCCAGGCTCAGGAGGCTGATGTGGACACTCAGTGCAAGTAATTGTGCATGTGCAGAACAGCAAAGCTGTGGTCAGCTTGTTGCATTAGCACATGTTTGGTTTTAGTATACGTGAAGGGATGCCAAATCGAGTGGTGTGAATGTACCTCCAGGGCCAGAAATAGGATTCTGGTGCTGGATCCTGTAAGATGGCCTCACGTAATACCCATGTTAGTGAAGGGAAGAAAAGTTTTTCCTCCCCAAAAATTAGATGTTAGGGAAGCAACTGCTGGAGCTGTATTACTTCTGAAAGTACTGGGAGCTCAAAACCTCAGAGGTGGTGGCTCTGGTCATGAGTGTTGCCTCTGGCTCAGGTGAGTGGGGAAAACTCATCTGGAGCTGGTTTCTGTGATGGAGGAAATGGGGCCACCTTCCTTTCAGACTTAACTTCTGCTCTGCTCACTTCAATACACTTCTTGTTCCAGCATTAGTGTGCTGGGCAGCCGGGTAGGGACGTGAGCGCAGATTTTAAGTGCACTGAATATGTACAGAACAGAGCAGCAGCAGCTGCAGTGAGCAATGCCAGAGCCCAGGCCACCAAGCAGCGACCCAGAGCATCTGCTCGGTGCCTCCCCTGAGCACCAGTGCTGTGCTGCAGCAGCTCCGTGGTACTGGGAACAAATGGCCCTTTTCATTGACCGAGGGGCTGATGCTTCCAGAAAGCCATGTGTGGCCTCAGGGAGACTGCAGTGACCCAGTACAGGTCTGAAAGGGAAAGCTTGTGCCAGTGTCTGATCTCTCTCCTTAGTGCGTTCCTGCTTGTTTGCAAGCAGATGCGCTCCCTGTGCTTGCGCATCCTGCTTGGGAAAATAATTCAGTGTCTGTGTGGTGAAAGCAAAGGTCTGAGAGCACTGAAATGAGAATGAAGGCTGTAGCACCTCCTCAAAGTAAGCGTGCCAAATGGACTCTTAATGCCTAAAATAACTGGTTTAGTAGAACACAGATTAGAGTGCTCCTTAAACAGAAGTTCAACTGTTGCGTCAGAAAAATTCTCATTTAAGTGTTTTCTAAAGACATCTTTATCTAATGAGCCTTTTCTCTTGAGCCTGCACTTCTCAGTAGCTGAGTTACGGTCCCTTCTAGCTCCTCTGGAAAACTCTCCCTCACCTCAGAGGTGGAGTTGCTGGAGTGGCCACTGGCCAGAGGTGATCCTGCTCTTCCTCCTCTGCCAGCTCTGGAAATTGCCTCACCATCTGTGGGGCTTGTTCAGACCACTGAATTGGCAGAAAACTACTTCAGGGAGCTTTTCAAAGGTTATTCCAGATGAGCATGTTCATTTACTACTGGGAAAGGTGTAATTTCCCTGTCCCTTGGCACTGTGTTAGCTGACCAGGATGCGGGTGCCAGCACCAGCTGCATGGGCAATGGAGAATATACAAAGACTCATCAAAAATCATTGTTTTTCCAAACCAAGATGGGACTCCTTACTGAAGCAGTCCATAAGGATGGTGGACTGTAATTTATGTGTTGGTGTGACAAAAACCCTTGAGAATGAAAGATGAAATCCTGGCATCATTAAAATCAGCGGAAAAATGTGCTGAATGCCATTAAGGTCTTCCACCATAAAAAGTAGGGATGTCCATTAACCCACCAGGCTGTTCATACCTTGAACTCTTATGACTTAACAGCAATTTGCTGGTGCAGGTTTTTATTTTGTTTTCTGGTAACTTACAGAAATACCAGCCTCCATACATCTACTCCATAGGTCGAGGCGTCCCCGTCACCTTCCCCTTTGAACTTATGAGAAAGCAAATGTTGCAATCAGTTTTCTCTGGCCCATAACAAAAGGAAGTGCTCTCAGCCAGGCACACTTTAAGAGTGAAAGATCAAGACTTAAAGAGTAATATTAAGAGCATGCAGTTACCAAATGATGCAGACGTCTGCATCTGCGTCTTAATCATTATAAACCCTGGTGCTCTTGTAAACCAACACTCGTTTTCCCAAAGTCAGAAGAGAGCTTGTCCCTTGTTTTCCTGTTAGACCATGGGATAAGACATGCTTATCCATGTGAAGTTTAGGTTTGCCCATGCTGCAGCTTGAGGCCATGTAGAAAATGGTCTTTCTGGTTTTTTGAGCTTAAAAATCTAAAGCTGCACTCTTTCAGCTGGAGTGCTGTAGAACCAAAGGCACTCTAGTTTCAGCTTCATGGAGCCTGTGGTGACAATGCAAATGCAAAAACCTTTTGCAGGATTTAAAATGTAGATTATATTGGTATTATATAGGACATTGGGGACATAGGAGTCATTTGGCATTGACTTCATACTGGCATATTTATATTCACGTTTTTCTATTTATGATCGTTTAGGAATAGGATCAGGAAATGGATATTGAAGCATTACTTGCCAAAAGCAAAGATGACTGAAACAGATGACGTGATCTTTAGAGTAATTTTGTACAATTGGGGAAAGAGAGGAGTAAAGGAGAAAACCAGTTTACATGTCAGTTCTGTGAACTTCAGAATAGAAAGGCCAGAAACTACAGTGAGAAATGATGTGAAACAGTCAGCAGCATTGCTTTATTGTGAGAAATGATGATGATAAACTTGGCTACAAAGACAGTAAGAAATTTTGTGGTGTAAAAGATCACAGCCCAGAGTAACCAGGTTCACTGGACTGAAATCAGAACTGAAACTGGATGCCAGCAGAATCAGACACTTTGGCTCCACAGAAGAAAACTGGGCAAGAATAAAGATTTTTTCATCCAAATGCCATGGCTCCAGTCCCTGACTCTGAGAAAAACATGCAGAAGAGCTTGGTTATTGTTTTCCCTGAAGATGTCTTGTACAACTTGATAAAGCACAATAAATTGCATTTACTTATTAGGGTGTTTAGAATAGAGCAAAGCACTGGGCTAAAGATAGGAGCATGGGCTGTAGGTTTGGAGTGACCTTTTCAGTTGCTGTTTTCTGCCCTGACCCAGGAAGCTGCACCGTCATTATCCTTTCATAATCCACTTCTCTGAAAATAAACCTTATTTCCTCTTTAAATCTCCATGAAGACTACTTTTTTTTTAGCCCAGTTGCTTGAGCTCTTGCTATTATAACTTAAGCTAAAAACTTTTGGCAGCAGCACCTTCAAGGATAGTTGGGAAATTGGGATCAGCTGCCCTGCCAGCCTTGGTTTTCCTAAGCTAGAGGAACCACTTGCTTCTTTCTACCAGAAATCTCATCTGGCGTGAGACTCTCTTGTTTCCTCTATTCTATGTTGGCTTTACCAGTTTGTATCAGCTTCTGTGCTTACTCCTAAAATGATTTTGGAACTGGTTATCACGTGGCTACTTCTGAAGTCTTTTCCCTACAGTTTTCCTCACTTTCCAATTCCAGGTAGTTTTAGCTAATTTTGTTTAAGAAAATCCCAAGACTCTAGTGCTCTTATTCTGGATGACTTCAGGAAAGTTTTTCATCTAGTTTCCCTTCCTTAAGATTTGATCTTATCAAATGAAAATCATAGTTAGAGACCAACATTTGTTTCTTTTTCCATTTAACTTAACTTAAGCAAGTTATGGTAACTGTTGCATGTGCAACTCTCTTATACCACGTTTTCTAAAAGTCTAATATAACCTTGTTTATTGGTTTGATAATTATTTCATAAAGAAATCTGCCAGCTGCCATGTTCAGGAATAACTTTGTCACATCTTTATTTGAGAATGCTGGTTCACGTAAGCAAAATTAAGATTTCTCCTTATAGAATTCTTGTTAGTGTTCAGCTTCCTAGTATGAGAGCAGGTTTCAATAGTAGGTTATTGAAGTGATCTTAGCAGAACCTCTTCTCAGGCTTCTTCCACATTTGGAAAAGCTTTATATCTTTAACTACGCTGGCCTTGCTTATTTCATTATAGTTTATTACATCATTGATAAATAATTCTACCTCCCTGCAATTGGTTTCTTACACACCTTTTTTTTCTTAATGTTAGCTGCAGGTACCTGTAATGGGGTTAGGGTGAGGTTCCCTCGGTTTTGAGTGTCTGTATAATGTCTTCAGTCAAACATTGGCAAGTATCTCTTCATTTTTCTGTTCAAATTTCTTGTATTACACAAGGCGGTAAGGGCAGGCATCCATTTTCAACTACATTGAAGCTTTACATATAAATTTGGAAATTTAACATCTATTGAGCAGTTAGAGCAGATTGCCACAGATCCAGGACTTTACATGCTCGTGTGTGTGTGCATTGACTCACTGAGTGCAGAGTGGTTATGCATGTGCAGGAGCTTAGCTCTGCGAGTGACGTGGTTACACCAGGCCTCCAGCCTGCTGTCATCTCAGGTGCCCTTAAAATGAGTAAATATTTATGTGATAATTAACTATTTTACTGACTTTGTTGAAAAGCTCAGTAAACAACTAAGAGATTGCAGAAGGATGGTTTGTTCCCTAAGATCTGTTGAACTGGAAGAAATAAGTGTTTTTTAGAAATAAGTGGCTGACCAAGACAGTGTTTGATCTGAAATACTGGGGCAGCGGTGTCATCGCTGTGGTCTGAGGTTGCAAGTATCTTGCTATACAATAGGTTATTTAATCTTCTAGGTTTTGGTTCTCTACCCAGGAGATAGAAAATCACATTTAGCTTTCTCATGATGGTAGCTTGTTGGGATTAATTTCTGTAGGCTGCTGAATTTGGCAGATGAGGATCTTCATAAATCAGACAATCTAGACGTAAATTGCAATCTGGACTCCTCCTCTGGGACTCCTTTGGAAGGCAAGTACATTGAGACATTTTCTCTTGGATTATTGTACAGCAAAACTGCTGTAGAAATACTAAGCAGTTTAATTTTTTTAGCATTTTCAGTATGTCCTGTCTCTTACAGAGCCTATTATTCCTGATAAGATGATCAGAAAGTTGTGTTTTGAAGTGTGGACTGTTTGTTCCTCACCACAGTTGTCCAGGGCTCGTCCTGACTTGCTTATGTGATCGTGTGCCCAGAGACCAGCTGCAGTTTCAAAGTGGATTTGCTGTGCAGCGGTAGAAAAATAGGAAAATAGGTGATCTGATATATTAGTTTATATCAAACCATGAGGACTATTATTCATGCTGTTCCTGGTCTTCATCATCATGGCTGTCAGCCCGATATCCTTTCTAATCAGCTGGGTAGACAGGGTTTAAAGCCTCAGGCATATAGATGAAGTGGAGAATGAAGCAGCGCTCCAAGGCTGCCTGACAAAAGTAGTCTTCTCTGTCAATGGGGAGGAAAAGAGAAGGACAGAGGTCACATTGAGTGTTTTTTTATTTTGTTGTGGGGTTGGAGGGGGTGTGTGTTGATTTTTTTTTTGAGGGGGAGGGAGGGGCAGAAAGGCAGTGGTATAGCCTTTGCCTGTGTTTGATCAGGGTTAAGAAAGCACTGCAAACCTGTAATGTACCTCTGTGCCCTAAACTGTCACAGCAAACTGAGATAGCCCTAAACCTGACCCTGGGGACTGTTCGTGTGGGACTGTTGTCACCCAGGTCCAGTTCTTAGAAATGCTTTTAACACGTGACTAAATGGAGCTAACCTCTTGATGAGGTAAGCTAGTGGATTCTTTTTTATCAAGTTCTGCTAACCACAAAATCTGCCAGTTACCCCAAAAGCAGATGAAATGCTTTGGAAGAGAGAAAAATATATGCCAGGTTATAAAGGTAAGATTTAAAATATGTAGCTATCTCGATAAATGGGAATACTGGAAATAGTCCTGAAAATACTTATGCATATACTTAACCTTAAGCATACCCATAATTCTATTAACTTCAGTGGGACTATATATATTTCTAAGGTGAACCACCTGTGTGTTTGAGAAGACAAAGCCATTAAGCTTCTCTGCATGCAGAATTTGATCCTGAGACTAAGTCTTTGTGTACCATGCTGTAAATTTACCCTGAAGCTTGCCATAAAGTCAGTGCTTTTAAAGAGTATATTTGAAGAGCTCCAGTAGAGTCTCAAGGCAGTTACAATAGTGTGTATTTGATTTACAGCATGCCATTGAATTAGAAGGGTATTTGAAAGAGGATTTATGTTAAAATAATGTAGACAGTGATTTAGAGCATGGATTGTGGCCATAAGTATGGGCAAAACAGAAGAGTTTATTGCAGCAAACAGCTCATTGCCTTCTGCGGAAAAACACTGAAGTAGAAAATTTGGAGATTGTCATCTTGGCTGAGTATATCTGTTAACTAAAAATACTGGTCAACACATGGCTTTTCAAAGTAAAGAGGACTTTCAACAACATTTCGTGTAACCAGCACTGGATAGAATTATCAATGAGCTGGAACAGTGATTTGGAAAGGAGAATTATGGAATCAATAAACCAGCTGGGACAACGAATCCAAGAAATATACATTTCTTGGAAAATGACAAAGCATTCTGGCAATAAGTGCTACAAAAGAGAGTCGATCTGAGAATTTTGCCAAATTCTTCAACAATACTGAGATGGCTCCTGAATAGACACATGCCTTGACCTGATTAGTAAACATTTGGGTTTTATACAAAAATGTAGAAATGAAATCTTAAAATAACAATTTCAAATCTTTTTTATAACTCTCTCGACCGCTCTCAGTATTGTTTTCCTAATTTCTTATTGGAAATTTAAAATGCAAGGCCAACACATCAGCTGGCATAAATTACCTGACTTTTGCGAAGACGGGCTGATATTAATGATACGGGGCTTAATCTGTCGCCTTGAACATGTCTATTCCCTGCCTTTAATCACAGTCTGTTATTCTGGATTTAAGTGGATGTTAAGATACATGAGGCTGCTTTGAAAAATGAAAACTTATTTTCAACATAACTTTGAACTTTACATACATTTGTAAAGGGAAAACTGTGAAAACCCCCTCAGCATGAACTTGCAGTGGGAGACAGGCAGACACCACAGTGACTCATTTGGTAACAAAGAGCATCTGAGCGAGCACAAAATGCTTCCTGTTGCTGCACGAAGGAGCACCCGGCTGTGCCGGAAGGTGCGACGGGCGGAAATGGTGGCACTTGTAGAACTTTTTGGCTTGGATTGCTCTCTATAATTCTGCTACAAACAGCTGATTAGAGGGTTGCCAAGCTTATCAGTTGAATTCTCAGATTCTCAGGTTCTGGTTTGTTTTTTTTTTTTTAACACTAATGCTTGGAAAACAAAGCAGTAATGATCCTCTGTGTGAACTTGGGCTGCAGTTCCCTGCTGAGAGAATCTGGTCAGGCTGCTTCACCCATGAAAAAGATCATATTCATTCTTACAGCCCGAAGTCCCTGTGTAAAACCTTCCTGGATGCACTGGGAGAGGCAGCACTGCTTTCTGTACCTCATGGGTGAAGTTCCTCCCCAGGACTGTGAGGATGCAGTGGATAAAAACTGATACGGGACAAATGCCGAGGACAGAAAGGTCTATGCAGTGAAATGATGCATGAAATATTAAGAGGGCGGTGTTTGGCAGCTTCATTAGGAGGCCAGGGGAAGCATTCTGCACATCAAGAAAGGATGAAGGCAACTGTGTCTTGGAAACTTGACAAAGAGATCTTTGTGTTCTCCTCTCTTGTTTGGTTTAACATGGTCACACTCCTCTCTCTTCCCGGAAAATGCTCTCAGCCACAGCAGAGGACCCTGTGTTTCTGTTTGGGTGGATGTGCAGGTCTCCCTCCATCCCCTACCCCTGACACACTGAATCAGTCTCCTGCTGGATCCACATGGATTCACACAAACTATGGGAGTGGACAGAGGGAGCTCTCCTGCTCTTGTTTCAGGCAGGCTGTATATTCAGCCAGACATTTCAAGATCAATTATTCTCAAATTTGAGTTTATATACAAGCTAGTGAATGAAAGAATTTGAAAACTTGAACAACTTTTTTTTTTTTTTATGGGAAAACACAACTTTATCCCAGTGCTCAAGGGATGATGTGTTCCTCACACAGTCCAACACGGAGAGAGTTGATGGCAAAGGCTCAGATGATGGAGCTCATAAATAAGTGGCAGCAGAGCTGCTCAGAGTGCTGGAAATTGAAGAAAATGAACTCCCTGCAAAAAGAAGGAAACTGACAACATAGGAATGTGGAAGAAAAGAGTAGGCCAAAGTAAATTATTTTGACAATATTTGGGAAAATACATCAGAATAGACAACGTTGAACTGAATGTAGTCAGATCAAGATTCCTTTTTTGGACATGAAAATTTCAAAATCATTTAGTAATATAAACTTCTTACCCAAAAGGTGGTTGCAGAGAATATTAAGAAAATGTTCTTTGAAGCATAAAATGCTAATTAACATTCTCAATGTACTTTATTAACATTATAGACAGAAAAAAAAGGTACAAATGGTAACTATTTCATAGACACAGATGAATAGGCAGTAAAATCTAAAGAGCTAAGGACAGAGAAAACCATTTTTAAGGTAAATTAATCATAATGCATGTTTTTCTACTTCTGCTGAAGCAGAAGTAGGAAACAGCATGGCTGCTGCTTGTCACAGAAAAGCATCCTGTTTCATATGGAAACAAGAAAGTGCAACTTCTTTTGTCAGAGGGCTTTAAGAAATTTTCCACCACTAGGACTCATCCTTTAGCTCCCTTTGCCTCTTTCTCAGGCACCTGCTGGCTCCTTTATGGTTCTGCAGAAGTAAATCCCCAGTGTTAGACAGAGAAGACAGCAAAGGAAGCAAGGCAGCACAATGACCTTGCAGGTCACAGGTCAACCAGTGCTTGTCCCAGTTGTTTAGGATCCTATTTGCCTTGCAACCCAGTTGCAGGACAGCTGTTTTCAATATATCTTCTTGTAAAGCTCTGAGAAGACTGCAGATTTCAATTTTATGATATCAAGAAAAGTATTCTCTCTTGGCAGCCATTTTCATGGCCTGCTTCTAGAAATGCTTTCTCTTAGGTGCTTAACTGTGAGCAGTCACCAGGAAACAGGGATCCCTTGCTTGTCCCTCGTTAATGCACCTGGGTTTAGTGCTTGGTTTTAAACTGCAGTGTGAGTTTAGCAAAAGAGTGGCTATAGAAGCAGAACTGTCATACTTCAGTAGTTATTTTGAGTGTTACAGATCTCCTGTGAAGCTGGATGCAGCAGATGGACTGGAGGGATGCTGGTTTGTTGCTTGCGTTAAAGATGGTTTGCACTGATTCTTCTGTTTCAGGGAGTGAAAGCCTGCAAGTTTTTGGTTTGAGAAGTGCAGTGAGGAATGAGTCCAAAACAAAATAGGTAAGACAAATATCTTTACTGGCAGTGGATGACTGTTCCTCTGCCACACAACTGTGTGACGAAAGAAAATTTACTTCATGGGTAATGCCCAGATTTGTTGAAAATATTGGTTGACTTTCTCAGCAGGCCAGAAATCATCTTACAGTAAAACACAATATTTTATAACTTCTCTGGGTTACTGCTGTTACGAGTTGATTACTGCATGACGAGAGATTTAGACTTTTCAGTGATAACATTTAACAGAGGCAGTCTCAGGAAAACAGCAGAGGCAATCGCAAGCATTTGGGTAAGTGCATGGGCACTGCAGTTAGACTATTTCAGGAATCCCCTACTGTATCCATCATAAAAACAACCTCCATGATGTGAGAAGATTGATAACACTCTCTACTGTACTTAGTTTTCATTCAGTCTGTAGATAACAAAACTGAGAAAGAGTTGCATCACATCACAATCACATTATATCATGTCTCCAGGCTAAACTAGAAGGTTTCTAAGGAGGTCCTTCAGTTCAAACCAAGTTTTATTTACTTAACCAATGCCTGGCAATACCCTACAGTTTTACTGTGGAAAGGAGTTCATTCTTTCTCTCTTTTTTTTTAAGTGTACTGAGTGATTGATTATACCTAATTGTCATCCCAAGTTTATACATTGAAGAAAGAAATTCCTTTTGCAAGATTCTGACTGTACTTTGTAACACATTTGAGGAACTCTCATATGGATTACATCTCCTGAGTCTGCTGGTGCCTGACATATGTTCTGTGAAAAAGAAAAATGATGTATTGTTCTCTAAAACTATTCCCCGTGTCTTCCCACTTGCCAAACTTACTATACATTATGTGAGGGGAAAAAAATGTCCAAACTGTTTCAGGAAAAGTGGAACAAACAATTTCAGTCGATTGTGACAGCAATGAATATACTTATAAGTGTAAATGCTGGTATCAGGAATATTCTTTAAGCTCTCTGAAATGCTTTCACTTGGCATGTTTCAGATTGCCTGGTTTGTACCCTGTGGAACAGGCCCAGCCCTGTTTATATATATAAATTGAGTGTTATTAAGCAATGCTAGGGGTGATGAGCAAACCATGAATGACAGATAACAGATTTCATGATGCTTTTTGAAATGCACACCAATGATGCTTTGCCACGGAAGCCTGTATACAAAATACCACATTTGACATTTGGCATTAAAGAAACTTAGGGGATAATAGAGCAGAAAGAACATGTCCTTGGACAATTTTATAGAGTGCAATTACATTTTAATGTGTAAAAGGTCCTTGAATGAGGAATTTTAGCTTTGTTCTCTCAGGAGATTGCAAGAGAAATAAAAAATTGATCCTTGGAAATGAGGATTTCAAGACTGTTGTGTTCCAATGTAGTCCAACAGATCTCATGTGCTCCTTCTGACGCTGTTTGGATAGAAATATGAAGAGATTAACTACAAGAAGTGGTGGTGATAAGGCTGTAGTGATCTTCTTCTTTAGGGTCAACACCAAATCCAGGACCTAAGGTGATGCCTCTTGCTTGGTGTCTTGAGCGCTTAGGCTCAGTCCCATTGTGTCCATCCACATTGTCTGGCTGACTGCAGCTCACCACAGCTCTAAGCTGCATTTCCCACTCACACCATAGTGTGCATGATGAGGTTTCTCTTTAGTACCACATGTGTTTGCTGGGATATTTGGAGTCTAAAGATGTGTACATGAAGATGAATTTCTGTTTAGTCCTGTTTTGAGTGCTTCTTTATCCCAGGCCCTGGCATTCACAGAGAATTTCAAATGCCCTGTCTACTAGAATGGTGACAGGACCGTGCACAACCGATCCAGGAGGTTTCTGAACTGTATTGAGGACATTCTGTTGTGGCAGGTGATGAATGAACTGATTGCCAGGCCTGTTACACACAATGAAGGAAGAACTGGTTGAAAAAGTGAAGGTCAAGGGCAGCCTTGGCTGCAATGACCATGAGACGTGGCAAATCCCCACGTGAGACAGACTTGGAGGAATAAGGGGCCCAGGAGAGCAAGTCAGTCTTCAAGGACAACCTCCTTAGGGCATGAGAGTAAACCTGCAATAAATGAAATTGAAGCAGGAGTAACACTTGGTTACTTGTGTTACACTTGTAACACTTGTGCTTGGGTACACTTGTCGGGGGTGGAGAGGGGAGCCTGACCCAGCTCAGATGCACATGAGGAGCACACTGAAGGAGAAAGCAGAGATGGCAGCCCAGGACGTATTCAGAGACACTTCTTGAGAACACAGTGAAAGAACTGCAAAATCCAAAGCTCGAGCTGAGTTGAAATTAGCAAATGATGTACAGGGTATAAAGGGGCTTCTTGTGCTTATATGCCTGGACAGAGTGGCCAGTGTCAGCCTGGGTCCGGTGACCACACAGCAAGTCTGTTGTGGTGAGGCAGGTTCAAGGTCAAGCCAGGAAATCGAGCCAGCAGGTCAGGATCAGGGAGGTAGGAGACTGGGCACTGACACAGCTGCAGCACAGCTGCAGTGTCGCTCAGGCAGAGGCCAAGTGCAAGAGCCTCAGCTTCAAAGCAGCTCCCAAGGGATGGAGAGGCAGGCAGGCCCTTGCTGAGGTTGTCTCTAGCTTCATTCCCAACAAACAGCTCAGATCAGCAAAAAGGCTGACCTTGAACTCCGTCAAATAAACTCCTGAACCAACTAAAATCCTGGCAGGGGGAGTTGAATCAGGGCCCTGATGCGCTACAGGCTGGGGATTTGCTGTCCAGAAATCAGTACTGCAGAATAAAACCTGGGAGACCTGGTGGACAAGGAGCTGACTGTGAGTCAGCAACATGCTCTTGTAGCAAAAAGGAGGCTGACAGCACTCCAGACCCTGTGAGCAAAAGGCCAGGCAGCCTCTGAAGGGGAGGCATTAGTCCCTCTGTTTGTTTACTCTGCCCCGTTTCGGGCTCCCCATCACAAGAAAATGAAACACTAATGCAGGGCCAGTGGAGGGCCGCCAAGATCCGGTGTGGCTGGAGATTCTGAGGGAGGAGGAGCTGCTGAGAGAGCTGGGCTTGTTCGGCCCTGAGGAGAGGTGGCTTCAGGGAGAGTCCTCCTGGTGTATGCAGCTACCCAGGGGGGTGAGGAGAAGATGGAGCCCAGCTTTTCCCAGAGGTGGACAGAGGCAGTAAAGGTGTGTTGAAACATGAGAAATGTTGACTTGATGCAGTAATTTTCTTTTTTGCTGTGGGCGCAGTGGAACACTGGAGCGAGCAGGATGCCCAGGGAGGCTGCAGTATCCCCCCCCCTTGGAAGTGCTCAAAACCAACCTGCATGGGGCCCCAAGCAGCCTGCTCTGAGCAGGAACCAGAGGGGAGGGGACCATCCCAAAAGTGGGATTTCACATGGCAGCAAGGTACTTTGGTGTGGTGTTACAATGCAAGTCCGAGGACAGAGGTTTGTTCTTAGCAACACTTCTAATTCTCAGGAACACGTACACATTATTCTGCTCCAACATCTGTTAATAACAGAGTATGAAGCAACACGACTTTCTAATGGAACCGTTGAGAAGAGCAACAGATGGAAAATTCTGTGCAAAATAAGTCATATCAGTATGATTTCATTTTTGTGTTTGCCTGGGACTCTGACAACAAAATGGCTGATTCTGTGGCAGAATTACAGCAATACTTGAGAACTTCTACGAGCCCTATTCCCTTCACCACCAGTGAGGAGCAAAGCCCTGAAATAAAACAGTGAGGTGGCTCCACAGGCTTGCTGCTGTCATCTTTCTGAACTCTCTCAAATGCCAAACAGTATGGTGTCCTAGCACTCTTTGCTCTTAAACTGAATCTACAGCTCCGGTGGGTAGGGTAGGCAGCAGGACTGACTCCAGTAAATAAAGCCATCAGCTGTGTTAATGCAGTAGGGCTGTACTGTCCCAAGGATAGCCCACTGGCCTTGCTTTTCTGGAGCTGTCACTTCCTTCTTCTGATCTCATTTTACCCAGATATTAAACTCAATAATTTCTTCAGTAAGCATACTAATAGATATGGCAGTTTATTGTATTAGTTAATTACTGGGATTGCACTCATACCTGCTGTGCTTAGAACCTCCCCACCCGCTTTGTGTCTTTGGTATCTGATGCAGTGGTGAGTCAAAAATGGCAAATGCATACAGGGAGCTTAACCCATCTGCCTTAAGTATTTGTAGCTATTTAGCACAATGGCAATTGGGTCTGTTGTTGTCACACCTCTGAATGAAGAAACCTGCAGAAGATGTATTTGATATTTCGGTGATTTACCTGTGGTCCAGTGGCATAACAAAGTGCTAAAACAAACAGCATTGCAGGAAATCTTCCTTAAAAACTTGCCATATACCTACATTAGGATTCATACACTACACAGGGATGTAGTTTTTTCCTTATAGAAAAAAAAAAGAATTCATTTTACTAGAGGGGAATTTACTTATTTCTAAGAAGAAATATTGGCATTGCTGAATTACCTTACGGAATTAGTTATGAGCAAAGAACCCTCAACAAAACATAAGGACAAACTGCTGGCCAAAGAAGCTGGTACTGGGGGCTCCCCGTTATGTCAGCCACAACGTTAGAACAGAGTTAGGGATATTCTGCAGGATCTTTTCAGAGGGGAAACCATACAGTGATTTCTACTCTTTTAATGCAAGCAAGTATAAAAATATGCCATCTCTATTGGCTATTTGTAAATTATATACCATTTGTAGAGCTGAGAGACTGGCTTTTTTAATAACTAATTTTCCTTTAAAACATCTGTCAGTATGCTAGTGCATACAGAGGGCCTTAATCCATGGTAAGTAAATAGCTGGAAACTGTTATTTTAATATCTACTATTCCTTGATTTACTGTTTGAAATTTGTTGGTAGACACAGTAGACAGTTTCTAAAGCAGCTTATAGACATTTTAACACATCTTCATTTTAATAAAGTTCAGTTCCTAATTTTATGTACATTTGGCCTTACCTCAATAAGTCCACATTCAGAAGATTACAAGGGTATGAAATTTTTATGTCTGATAACAAAAACCAGTTTCATACTTCTTTGAATAGAACTTTTTTAAAAAGCTCCATTGTAGTTCTAATGAGTACCAGATTCATCAGGTAGCCTGCAACCTGCAGCATTTAAAATATACATTTGAGAAGTATGAGGAGTATATTCTTGCCTAAAGAGAAGAACTGAATTTATTCAGCAAGAAAGCGTTCAATCTGGTAAGAAACTTTTACTTGCAAATGACTTGAATGACTGATTTCCTTCTCCTGAATCCATGCATATTGAAAGATGCTGCCTGACCCTGCTGCTTCACTAAAAAATCCTTCCTTGAGCAAACTATCTGCTGGGATGAAGAAATCTCCACAATAATCACTAAGTGTGGGAAAGAATTGGGTATATTCCCTTAATGTTGCCATCAATGTTTCTTGAAACTTTCTCGGAGATTTTTTTTTTCTATGCAAAGAAGAGAACAGCTTCTTTCTTTTTTCTGTCTTTCATTTCTTTGAAGTCCCTAACAGGGAGGCTGGCTGCAAGGTGTCTGACTCTCATCTAAACTGGAACTGGGCAAAGACCACCCCTTGTTTTCAAACACTCCTATGAATAATCAGCATCCACTGGAAAGCACTCGATATTTGCTGGCTAAAGGCTGGATTTGGGCAGCAGACCTGAAAGGTGGCTTATTCTACTGTTAGATTGTGCCAGCTGTCACGTCTGAATTAATTAGAAATCCACCCAAATTTTCTAAATTGTCTATGAATTGAAGTTAATATGCATAGAAACATTACTCATGTTTAATTTCTAAACTAATTTACATCTAAACAACTGATAAGGCATCCAGACTGCATAGGTAAAGCAAATATCTGGTTAAACCTTACAAAGGCTTGTAAATATTTACTAAATGCATACTTCACATCTTCTGTAGATTACGATGCAAATCTATCTAACAAACAAAAGGTATTATGGATCAGACTGCAAAGATTTGCAAATACTGACAGTAAACCAAATGCTGAGCTAATACAGCCATGTAATAAACATTTAAATTTTTGAGTGTCTTATCTCTCAGAGCTCTGTAGTTTGAAGTTATGTTCATAAAAGTTCCCCCATATCTTTTGTTCAACTTGTAATTAAAGCTGACCTGATTAAGAAGACCTGCTTTCTCAGTCTTGTTGGGAGGACACAGTGATTAGAAAGCCAGGGAATTCTCATTTCTATCCAAACAATGATCTCTGCCCAGGAGTCCACTGATTAATTAATGAATATGTTCACCTGGGTGTGTGAATTTGGGCAGATTAGCCTTTGCACATAGCCTGGCTGCAAGGACAATGACAGCTGGTGGAATGCAGCATCCTTGAACCTTAACAATAACATAACACAAGCTTCACACAAAAGTTCTTACCCAGCCATGGCAAGGTGCCACTTTTGGTCATGTCCACCTTAAATCATCATCTGTTCTTAAGCAAGAAAACTTAAGCTCTTTAGAGTGCACTTTTGAAAAAGTAACATTGAAAAGTTAAAAAAGATCTTTGTATGATCATGAAAGGAGTCAATAAAAATGTGGAATACTTGTAGACACGTATATTCTATAGATATGTATTTAGTTAATAAACTTGACAGGCTTCTTGAAAGAGACCTATTTCAAATCTTGAAAGAGACTATGTTTAAAGAAACTGAATGATGAAATCATGTAATACAGGTATGTGGGGTTTTTTTAAAGTACAGTATTTTGTCTTTAAGTATTGTCTCATGACAGTATTATGGCTAAGAAGTTTAATGGGGATATTGATGTCTATGAATTTGGTGGTTTGGAAAACTGCATAGGGGCGATGACATAGTCACTCATTTACTTGGGATGGGTGTGTGTAAGATTCAAACAAGGTGATAGAAAACCCAAACCTCCAACCCCATTGAAATGGGGTTGAGAGCAAACTCTCATTCTAAGAGATGCTTTCCAAGTCTGTGAGCTGATTATGTTGTCAGGAGATGTTGATAGCTGCTGAGATAACATAAACCTACTGTAACTTATTTGAGGGAACGAGGACTAAAACAGATCCAAGTACTCTCAGGGGTGAGTGAAGAAGGAGTTCTTGGTACAAGGTATAAGCTGCTGATCATATCAAAGTATTCTAAAACATATTTATTATCGCCATAGAGTGGGAAACTTCATCGTTTTCGATTTTGCCATTTTTGACAAACCCACTGGTGTTCCTAGGGGAAAACATCTCTTTCAGCAAGCTCTGCTAACAATGTTCTGAAGGAAATCCCTTTACGGGTTTCAGCAGCACTTAAGAGGAAGATCACTTTATTAGCAGTATGCTTTACTATTAAACGATTTGTACCTGGCTAGTGAGGAATTCTGTGATACTTAAGGTTCATTGATTGACAATATGTGTGCTCCAGCTTATGGTGGCGATGAAGGTTTTCTACCTCTTAAAGCCTTGCTGGAGTTATTTGGGTGGGAGATTTAGACCTGTACAGGGTTGGATTCAGTCAGTGATCCCTAAACCCCGTTATTTCATCGAGTGGCATTTGTTTGTAGGGTAAATTCTGTTTCGTGTGCTCCCTGCGAATCTCCCTCCACAAAATATGGGTGCTTACAGTTTGCATTAGGATTCAAATTCCCCCATGCTAAATACTGAAAAGAGTAATTTTTGTCTTCAGAGGTTTTGTACTTTTGCCTTCCCTCTGTCCCTTTTATATTTCCCCTGCCAAAAGAAAATCACTGCATATGTGAATGTAGTGGTATCGACTTAAAAAAAGTAATTGGCTTCTTGTGGAACTTCTCTTCCTTGCTCCACCATTTCCAAGTGACATGATGTGTGGCCATTTCTTGTTTGTTTCTCATCTCCCTTTTGGAGATCTTAACCCTGCTTTGCACCACTTTTATAGACCCCAACCCACATGGTTTTGATTTGGCAGAGAATGGCAGATTGCTAGCAGAAAGGATGTGGATGCCTGTTTTGCCATTTTGTTTGGAGTTTTTCATCTACATCTCGTGTTGTTTCCATATTGAGCTTCGTTGTAAACTGGAAAGTATGCTCTGTGTTTTGTTAGGTTGATAACAAAGCTCATGAGGTTTGGGAATCTCATGAGGTTTCCTGAGACCAAGTGCAAGGTGCTGCTGGAGTGAGTCCAGAAGGGGCCACCCAACTGATCAGAGGGATGGAGCAGCTCTCCTATGAGCAAGGGCTGAGAGAACTGGGTTTGTCCAGCCTGGAGAAGAGAAGGCTTCAGGGTGACCTAATTGCAGCCTTCCAGTACCTGAAGGGAGCCTACAAAAAACATGGAGAGGGACATTTTTCAAGAGCATGTAGTGACAGGGCAAGGGGGAATGGCCTCAAAATGAAAGACAGTAGGTTTAGGTTAGGTGTTAGGAAGAAATTATTTGTTGCGAGGGTGCTGAGGCACTGGAACAGGTTGCCCAGAGAAGCCATGGATGCCCCATCCCTGGAAGTGTTCAAGGCCAGGCTGGATGAGGCTCTGAGTAACCTGGTCTAGTGGCAGGTGTCCCTGTCCATGGCAGGGGACTTGGAACTAGATGATCTTTAGGGTCCCTTCCAACCCAGGTTATTCTATGATCCTTGAGATGGAGCTGCCCTGAGGACACTTCCATTCTTCTCTTTTCTGATTCAGATGAAGAGTTGTTTTGGATATTTTTTGGGTATTTTTTCATCCAGCCTCTTACTCCAAAGCATTAATAAATTTTAGAAAGAAATTAAGAGAAAATTAAGGCTTGCAGGTCCAATTCAATTTACATGAGACCTCTTTTACTGCCAGCAGGTAAGAGCTGAATTGTGTAAGTATCTGTATCAGTTTTAAAGCTCCTTTACATTCTTAGACTGCTACAAAGATGACTTAATGAATATTCACCACTGGTAAACTACAACAAAAGATTGAGTAGGAATCTTCATCTCTAAGTTACCTGTTCTTCAGTTGCTCCTATCTACAAAATGTTCATCGCCCCCACCTCCAGCAAATCCTCTTATATCAGTTCCTGTGCTAATCTTTTAGATATAATTTAGGTCGAGGTCAGCCATTTTCATGTTATGCAAAACATAAAGAAAAAGGCTTTGTGTCTTCTGAATTATGTGTAGAACAGCTGTCTCTGAAAAGTCCAAATATCCTTTGCTTCATGGTTCTAATTTGGAGAGGAAAACCAAAGAGTAAAAAAAAAAAGTAAACTAGACTCACAGCTTCAGAATATACTAAATTAATCCATTTTCTGCATATGTGTGAGGTTTTGCTTTCAATTTTTCCTTCTTCCTCAACCCTCTTCCAGGTAAAGGCTGAAACCAAGGCAGTAGCAAGAGGTGGTTTTGAACACCAATACCTTTCCTAAAACATCATCTTTCATTAAAAGCTGCTGTGGTTGCAGAACAGTCTTGAAAACATGAACTAAGTGTAACCTGGGCAGAGATGTCTGCTTAAGCTTTCACGGAGTCTGAAATAATAGCTCTGAGAGATGTGAGCCTCATCTCAACAGGGTGTTCTCTCGTATGCCTTCTATTTTAAACTTGAACTTTCTCTACTCTTCCTGCTCTTCCAGGCAGGCAAGGTTTAGTCACTGCGTGCAGTCAATTCACCCCAGTGACAAGGCATGTATTTACTTTGGGAAAGAAACCCTACCTATTTTTTCTCCAATTAAGATAAAATGAAATCTAAGGGTCCTATCTGCCAAGACAGACCCCAGTCCAAGAGTGGCTGGAATTGCATGGTGGATCAGCTTGACAGGCCGCCAGATTACTCTTCTCTCTGCAAAAGTGGCAAGCATCAGCAGCTTAACAGAAGAGAGAAACAAACTCACATTAGACTTATAAAATATTTACTGTAATTCAAAATACAGATTTACTGAAATCCTGAAACATGGGTTTTTTTTCCCCTTTTTTGCTTTCTTGTACACCTCAAATGGAAATTTTCCATAAGTAAAATGTCTCAATATTTGGATAATCATCTGATCAAAATTCAATCTTGTTAAAAGTATTGGCCACTTTTTGCAGAAAAGACTTTCAAATTCTGTGTGCTTTACAGTAGGTCTGGGGGCAGATATGGAGGGCAGAAGGAAGGCAGACAGATAGAGGTATGGAACGACTGTGATTGTGTCCCATATCCTTCCCCATGTGCTCTTTCTCCTGTATCCAGCTTTACCAGGTGCTGCTGGAGCCCTTTTGGTTCTGTAAAATCCCTGAGTGCTGGATGCCTTGCTCTTCCCATCCCCTTGCTAGAGCAGACATGGGCATTGCTCCCCTCTCTCCTGGCTCTTTAGTCCAGACTGATCCCACCAGAGAAGCTCAGTTTAACAGTGGTTGGATTAACACTGCCTGCTGTGAGGGCCTCTCATGGTATACAAAAATTTACATTTAATGTTTTTTTCTAAAAAATCCCTGTGCTACATGAAGTGCGTGGTTATGTGTTAAGGATACAAAGCCCCAAGCAATTTCATTTACTTCAGTGGGAGTTGCAAATACTGGCTGCTAAACACAGCCAAAAATTACTGCAGAATGTGGACTGGGAAAGTAAGTACTTGAAACCCAAGAAAATCCCCAAGCTAAGGTTGCTGCTGCAACATTCAGTTCTTTTCATTGGTGATCTACACGTTTCATTATTAGTTAATCTATGTCCTGTGAGGTGTGTAGCATGTGCAATGAAGCCAAACCAATATTGGTTTGGAGAAGTTAATATTTGTAATTTCCTGACTTTTGAATATTTGATTTTTCAGCCCCAGTAACGCACAAATGCTGTTTTATGTGTTTAATATATAATTGGCTTGAATTTTTTTCATCTTTTCAACTGTTGATACGATGATTAGTTTCTGGAGGAAGAGTGAAAAGAATGACGTTTTTTCTTTGGCCCAGTACCACAGAATCTATTTTATGCACTTTTTCATTGCAGCGTTACTATGTTAGTGAGGGAAACTTGGTGTAGGTGGGAATTTGGCGGCTCAGTGCCTCTCAGATGAATGAGACTTGGAAGCCTCTCAAGGACGGTGCTATTTTTATTTCCTTTCCAAACTCGCGGGAAGCACTCGAAGACTTAAAGCTTTTTATGTGTGTTTACAGGACGGTGGGTTTGCTGCAGCCGGTCCCTGCTGCACCAGCTCTTGAGCACTTTGGGAGAGTGTTTGTTTAGCACTCGATAAAAACAAAAGCTAAGGAGATTACCGCAGGTTAAATTAACATTTATGACCTTTAGTACGAAAAGCTCCACTTTCCTGCTGCGCATAAAGAACGTAAAAGGGCTGTTACGATGTGTCAGTGCACACACCAGCCGGACTCATCCTCGGCGCTGCTTTAGCAGAGGGTGAAGGTGCCCGTGAGGTGACACATGACGGTCCCTGTGCGCTGCCCTGCCCCACCTGCCGGGGCTCGGGCAGGGCCCGCAGCGCCCCGTGCCCGCGCACCTGCCGCGGAGGGTGCGGGCTGCCCGCCCTCCCCCGCCGGCCTCAGGTGACACCGGCCCCGGCGGCTCCCCGGGCCGCCGCGGAGCTTCCTGGTTCCCAGAAGGTGCCGGAGCGGCTGCAACAGGAACTGAGAGACGGGGGAG